>JAJJWW010018747.1:0-557821 GCA_023531295.1 Papaver armeniacum
TAAAATTTTCAAAAACCAATGTAATTTTGGATTTCTCTATTTTCACAATCGGTAGTTTTGTGATGTTTATTAACTACTGATTGTGCAATTGCAGTTTCGTGATGTTCATTATCTACCGATTGTGGTACTATCCCCAAATTCATAAATTTTAAAAACCAATGGAATTTGAATTTCTCTACTTTCGCAATCGGTAGATATGTGTGGATTTTATCTACCGATTGTGCTTCAATTCTAGCACTGAAAATTGATGTTTTATACACAAAATTAGTGGGTAGATAACAATTTATTCTACTTGCCGATTATGGTTGATGTTCGTAAGAAATGAAGAACATCAACCACACCTCGTAGTAAAAGCAACTTCATACCTACCGATTATGTTTCTCAATCAGCAAATCTTATACAAATTTCCGATCAATTTTTTGATTTCATCAAGCAATCAAATCTTAATTTCTAATCACAACTACTATCATTATCTGTTTTGTTTATGTAACTTCGATTTTTTTTTGTTTATGTTCTAAGATTAAATGTTAAGGTTAATGAATTTTGAGTTTTTATTTCAAAAAAATTAATCCTAAAGTTTGATCGACGATACTTCGTTTCAATCAAAATTAAAACGATGAAAAAAAAATTCAACCAGTAGAGTAAAGAAGAAGAAAAAAATGTTATGATTATGAAAATAAAGGATATATATTTAGATTTGGTCTAAAGGTGGAGGACAATATAGAAAAGTTTTATTTTTAAGACACCCCACAGCCATCTTTCTTGAATAGGTATAAAAAAGTCGCCCCTAGAAATGCCAGGTTAATTAACAGTTCAAATTCTCGAACGAGATTTGAAATCAATCGGCGAAACTTACCTGAAATTTGCGACGTGGCCAAAATTTATTTACTAATAAAAAATTGTATATCCTATTATAATCCAAAATCTACTATAGTCGAACCTCGATAAACGAATGTTGGATAAATGAATAACCTCGCCAAATGAATTATTTTCTCCGGTCCTGACTTGGGCCAAGGTGATAAATGAATAACCTTGTTTAATGCATTAATTAATAAAAAAATGGAACCTTAAAGGGCCTATAGAAATATAAACGAATAATCAGTGAATTATATATAAATAAACCAAACTACATAATCAAAAAAAATTACATAAAAATATATGTAGGAATGAACTAAAAAAAAAATCATCTAAGGTGATTGTCTTTTTTTCCCACCCAAACCAAAATGCATTGTATACTTAATTAATTTATGGAATATTTTGCTCGTGTTGTAGTGGTATTTTTTTAAAGTGACAATCGCTTGAAAGTCATCTAGAAGACACATTTGGCAACGACTCTACTATCATCTGGTTCAGGATCATTCTCATTATTCATTACTGACTTAATAATTTCTTCATCTTTGGGAGACTCCATAACGGCATTATTCTCGTTAGGATGGTTCAAAAGGTGTTCGACGTCCATCACATTTCTATAATGTAAATTAGAAATGACACCAGTTAATTCTAAAGAAAATGAATGTTAATTGAATTGTTGATAAGAATTTTAACCAATACTTCCTAGATATATACTTGTACATTTTCTCCTATACAATTTAACTTCTTAATTAAAAAAAAAATTTGTCTAAATGAATAAATATTCATTTTATCGATAAATGAATAAAATATTCATTTATCGATAAATAAATAACCCCGCTAAACGAATATTTTTTCTTAGTCCCTAGAACATTCATTTATCGAGGTTCGACTGTATACGACTTTGTGATCCAAAATCTATAGCCATTCAAACTTGGTTTGAAAACCAAATTTGTACCATAAATATTCAGGCAACAGTTTCGCGTGCACTACTCTAAATTAGAGGTTGATTATCATGCCCAAGAAAAATGATTTGATATTTAGAGACTACCAGGAACTAGCTAACTTGAGAAGTAGGATACTTGGCTAAAAAAGAATTTTGGTCAGAACTGATGCATTTGGCTAAGAAAACTTTTCCTGTAATTTTTTTTTACAGGTCGATCATTCATGCATTATTTGACGCCGGACAGGAAAGCTCAAAAGAGATGTGCCTGGGCATGCCCTGGGAATTGGTCCATTGCTAGACAAGAGAAGCATCGTGAATACAAATGGGAGGTAGAAGTAGGAACAACTACCACGTCCAAGGATGCTAATGGGGGATCAAATTGTGGGGATGTGCCGAATTTTACATAAGACAAAACAGTTTTTCATATGTGGATTTGGTCTTCATCACCCAAAATTCGATCACCCCATTAGCAATCTTGAGTTCTTGACCATGTCCATCGTATACAATTCTACATTATTTTAGAAACCCCACGGTGCATATGTTTCGAATGTTTATTCAATCATGGCCACTTCATTTCTTTATCGTTCGTTATTGAATGAGTCATTTGTATATAAATATTTGGACCGAAATACTGTATGAGTAAACAAGGAAAAACAAAAACTTGTTCTAAAAGTGCAAGTTTAATTAAATAAGATGTAGGAGTAAATTGAAAAATCCATACTACCATGAAGAACTTATAAATGGTACTGAAGGATTTGAATTTCTATGCACTAGTGAACTCAAAAGGAATTTTTGCGAGTCACTTCTGATTTGAACTTATAAGCACATGGCACAAAGACAACACGTTAAAAAAAACACGTCATATAACATGCATAAAACGCTATAAAATACATCATATCTTTGCATATTTCACAAAAGAGTCTTATTCTAACAATTTTTGACATTTGATCACCGTTATAACGACTTATTTTTATAACAAGTCATTATACTGACTAATTTTTATAACAATTCATAGAATTTCGGATATATATTTTGAAAAACACAAAATGAATGTGCCTTACAAGAGACAAAGAAAGATTATTGGCAGAAAATTCGGCCAGAGGATTCCCTGGGGATGCTTGGGAGTGTTGATTGTAAGCATTTTTAGTAAAGAATTTTCCAACAACATGGGCAGGTACGTTCTGGGACATGAAAAAAATCTACCATGATCTTAGAAGCCATGGAATCATATAATCGGTGGTTTTGGCATGGTTTTTTTGGAACTCCGTGGTCAAACAACAACTTGAACATATTGGCTCAATCTCCACTTTTTGATAAGATGGTTAATGGTTTAGCAGAATAACCTTTTAATTATCGCATCAATGCCACCTACAATATGGGTTATTACTTAGCGCATAATATATATCCCCCCGATTGTCTTGTATCGTAAGAGTCATTCGTAATTCTCATTTCACATCAACATGCTAATACGATGTTCAATATATAGATATCAACAAGCAAAGAGAAAGTATGTTGAAAGGGCTTTGGAACTCTCCAAAACAAGTTCCAAATAACAAAAAAATACGGCTGTATGTCTTTGGGATAGGGAGGATATAAACTTTATTATCAAGGCTTGTATGATTTTGTACAACATAGTCATTGAGAATGAAAACGGACTTAGATTGGGGTAACGTTGTGAACGAACCAATACCACATGTTACTGGAATACCGAGGTCAAATAATGAGTTGAGGAATGATGAGGCATATCTCCAACTCGGCAATGATCTTATTCAACACATTTGGACGCTACATGGACTAGGTCTCGAGAGATGGTGAAATGCTATCGGAATCTCCTCCCCTCCACCAGATAATCTTGACGGATAAGATGGTGAATTCGATCCAACCGATATTTTCCCACTTTCAGACCAATTGGTTGCAATACTATGATTTCTAAATTTTAAATTTATAAAATATTATGATTTCCATAGGATTTTTATGGTTATGGTTTCATTGTTTTAAAAGAGAAGAAAAAAACTATGTATGGAACTTGAAAAATTGTCTCACCGTATAAATTTTGAGAAAACGCTAATAAGAATAGCGTTTTACCGCTAAATAACGTTTTTCTAAACCATTGGATTTTTAACGACTCCTTCTAATCAACGAATCACAAAAAAAATGCTAATAATAATAGCGTTTCAACAACTATTTTTTCGAATTCAAATTTCTCTATATATTGGCTTCGTCATCTCAAACCAAAACCTTTCAATCTTTAGATTTTTTTCTCCATCTTCTTAAAAATTTCATTGCATACCTTCTTTCAGTTCAGATTTTTTTTTCACTATGGCAAAATATTTAACAGCTGAAGATGTTGCAATCACCAAAGCTTGTATAAGCATTACACTTGATGGTGTTGCCGGAGTTGATCAAAAATCAAACCAGACTTTGATGGCTGGACAAATGTTAGACCACATCACCAAACCCAGTTTTTGTTCAAAACCTGAGTACCAAAAACGAAATAACCCTATAGCATGTGTGCATGTATCATTACATGAACTGGAACCGATAACGCTTAATTAATTGCTCATTAAATATTCAAGAAACAAGTTTCATTAACACGTTATTTCACGTTAAAGAGTGAAATTTAGCTCTAATTATTGCCCAGCAGTATACTTAAAAATTTGGTTGTATAATGTTATACCAATATCAGTATACTATAATGCCATATGCCATATTGTCGGAGGTAAGGGTTCGAAAAAAAAAAATACTATAATGCCCTATCATATCAGTATACTATAATGCCGTATCATATCAGTATAATGTCATATCCGTATATTTACTAAATTAACATTAAGCCTTGTTGCCTTTACATGTTTTCCGCACATCATCGTCATCTGAGAGCGTCATTATTCATCTACCGTGATTAATGGTTGAAATTCAATCTATAGATGTTACTTATGTAACATATATCGGTGAAATGCGATTGTACAAAACCAGTGAGTCCTTTCCAAAACCGAAAATGGGTCATTTGTCCAAATATTTTTAAAACATGGTTTTAATTGATGAGTAAAAATTAGTATGGGTGAAATGGACATCAAATTAATAGCAAGAATGAAACTGAATTCATCCAGGTTTAAACTTAAAAAAGATTGAGGATGAAACTCGGATGCATCCTGGTGTAAATTAAAAATAAGAAAAATATTTGAAAATGGGTAGGATAAAATTGTTTACATCCTGGCTATTTTTATATTCTTGTCCATTTAAACAGTATCAAATTTTACATGTCTTTTTCATCCAGGAATTGTTGATTTTGGTCTTTTAAACAAATTTTGTGTTTCCAAAACCCTTTGGGATAAGAATGTGGTTTCACTCTGTTAGAGCGTCCACAATGGATTGACAAAAACGAAAAATTTGGTCCATAAACCAACCACAGTGGGACGTAGTAAAGACTAAAAAATGGAGTAAAACAAAATATCAGACTATATTTGGTCTGAAATCCGGACCAAAATCATATTTGGTCGAGCGGAAGTTAAAAGTACGCTCGCAGAAATAATTTACGTTTGAGGTGAGGCGGATGTATATTTCCTGTGCGTTTAGTGGATATAAGTTACGTCTCAGTGAGGCGGATGTATAAAGTGATCCTGATGGGGCGGATATATGAAGTGATCCTGATGTATACCTTCGCCCAAACTTGAGACGAACATTATAGTGCGATCGACCAAATTTGTTCTTCCACCCTAGCGTAATACCGCGGACTAAACCAAATTTTTTTGTTTTTTTTAGGTTTTTGATCTTTGGTTATGCTCGTGTGAATGCAGTTGCTCTTAGAAACTTAGTAGTTAGTATCAATCTCATTGAATAAACAACGTTCTTATACTCTTGTCTGATCCTAAGAAGACCATAAAACCAATCGAATAACTCTAAAGGGTTTTCAAGAATTGAACCTGCCAAACTTATATGCCGATCCATTACTCTTGGGTACTAGATAGATGCAACCAAGTCTATTACTTGATTATAAAGGCTCATGATCTGTTTTTTGATTTTTTTTTCTTTTTCATTTTGCTTGTTTAAATTAATGTTATTTAGAATTTGGTATCGAGCTTTATGAACAAAGTTGTGTTTGGTGCCAGAAAGTTCAATGTTAGAGTTTGGTGTCAGGACCATAGTTGACCGTCTTGACAATAAAAAATTAAGTTAAATATGGAAATTACGGACTAAATTACTATTATATACCTTTTGAAAATAAAATAAGATGAAGAGAGACAGTGGTCACTGAGCCTAATTATGCTCTTCAATTATTACAGAATAGGAGACCATTTTAGCAACATTCATCGTAAGGATCATCTCGAAAAAAAAAAAGAAAAAAAACTTTCATCGTAAGGTTTGAGTTCCACTAGTTAATTGTGGATCTTGGTTAATTACAAGCTGTCTAGATGCACGGATGTAATTCTTGGCCTAGGCCTTTATAACCCTGACGGATTTGAGCTTGCGTTCTCGTTATGATATCGCTTTTTCTGTACCGATAGGAATTAGATTTTCTATGTTTGTGCACAATATATATGAAAATCACGTGAAATTAAAATTGAACAAGGGGCTTATTATTACCATAGATTAAAAACATAGTTTTTACCCTCACTAAATACAACCATCCAAATCAAAACACACACATAAAACAAGCACATAAGGAAATGATAATTATCAGGAGAACATTGACCAAAGAAGTACTAGAATTAAGGCTAGCTAGCTTGGTTATGCTGGACACAAATCTTATTTGCAAGAATCATAATTAAAGCCCCTACACTGTCGTAAAACAAATTACTTAAGTGTGCACACACTGGCCCGAAAAAGACCAATAGTCTTCGCACTTCAGGTCATCACCGCAGCATGCACGAATGCTGAGAAATCCACAGGCTTCTCCCAAGAAACTACATTCAAATGTGCCGAATTGAGCATTCACAGAAGCAAAAGGACCGAAAAGATCATAACCACAAGAAAGAATAGACTTGCAATTTTTTTACCTTCCATGTCTTAATTATTATATCTCTACACAGTGTATTTCTTGCTGTTTTGATGTTTTTTTGACGAATGAGTAAACTCTTCTTTTCCAAGAATGCTCTTATATAGGACCTGGAGTATATCAACTTGTGTATTAATTAATTCATTACCAAGTCCATTAGTTGTGATTTTAATTGTGTCAACTTATGCTCTTGAATGAATTATTACAGAAATTTGGTACCGAAAAGGAAGCTTTTTGGAGAAAGATTATGGTGGAAAAATTTGGTGAGACCTCAACCGGTTGGGAAACTCTTCAACCTAAAGGGCCAAAGGGAGTTAGCTTGTGGCATAATATTTATGGTGAGCTCGAAGACTTTAACAAAAATGTAAGATTTAAGATCAAAGGGAAATGAGACTAGATTTTGGGAAGATCTTTGGATTGGAGATGGTATCTTATGCAATATATTTCCATTAGCTTTTGAAGCTTCAAGAACCAAGGGGTGTGTGGTAGCTCGTTTGTATGACATCTCGAGTAAATCTGAGTCAAATGGAAGTTTATGTCCTGAATGAGGTATCCTCAAAATACAATGAGAGAGGTTGCCTCCATAAACACGTTACTAGATTTGGTGAATATCCAAGAAGGAACTTTAGATTCTAGATTATGGATAGTTGATGAAAATACTACGTCGGATACTTATACGGTCAAGAATGGAGTTAATTCCCTTGTGGAAATCGGTGACATAAATTTTCCAAGCGATACTATTTGGAGTCGGTCTTACCCATGCAAGCTAAACTTCTTCCTTTGGCTTCTATATCATGAAAGATTGATAACGGCCGATGAGTTAAGTAGAAGGGGAATGAATGTGGATAGGCTGTGTCGTTTTTGTGAGGAGCAAGATGAAACAAGTGCTCACTTATTCTACGGTTGTTGGAGGACGAAGAGAATTTGGACATATTTTGCGGAAGTGTGTAGTTTCCATTGGACCTACAACTCTAATGTCGCCACAACTATAAGAACTTGGAGTCATGATTGGGGTGATGAGCGTCTTAATCGCATTTGGAACAATTTGCCGGTTGCAATATGGTGGTGCATTTGGAAAGAAAGAAATGCAAGGACCTTCAACAACAAGAAGAGAAATTTGGCAAGTTTGATTAGAGATATCAAGATTCAAGCTTTCTTTTGGGCGAGTCTAACACTAAAATGCTAGGTTTAACGGCCAATATGGTGATAGCATTGTGGGATACTTAATTTCTATCATTCTCATTGAGCTTGATTTTGAGAAGCAAGGTCGCAAGACCTTCTTGGTTTATTTGTACTTTTGTTTCTTTTCGTCTTTCTTTAGGTGACCGAATCCCCTTTCGGTTTCCCTTTTTTTGTTTCGGTTGTATTTATTGGGTTGAGGTACCCCCTTAAGTACCTTTTTTCAATGAATTTTCCTCTTGACCGATCAAAAAAAAAAATGAATTATTACAGAAATTATTGAATTTTGACAACTATGTTTGTTAATCTGTCGCAACAATTAGCTATATATTTAGGTTTAGTTTAATAACAACTAATTCTAGGGAATCAGACGTTACTTTCATGGTATATTCTATTGTTTGGTTATAATCTTAATTCCATGTTCTTATCTGTGCATTGTATTATTTTATACTTGCTGGAAGATCAATGAAATTATTAAATCACCAACAGAACATTAATGCTAGCCCACTCCTAACTATTGAATCTGCAGCACTCAACGTCAATCGTCATGCCCCTCAACAGTCTCGTTCTTCCACCAGCCACAACAAGCGTCAGCATGTGACTACTGCAATTGCCATGGACATGTTCGTGACGAGTCATGGTTTTCCATCCACACCCGAGAAGACTACTTCTACAACTGATTCAACAATAATGGGACGTGTTCAATGCAGGTAGTTACATTATTCTAGTTGAAATCTGGTTGTATTCCTTGTATATCGATAGACTATTAGGATTTGATTGACTATGTTTGTTATACTTCTTCTGTATTTGTACCTATATAAACAGGGAATGAATCAATACAGTCTACACAGTTGTGAGACAATTTTGTATCTGTCTATAAATCTAAGAATTTCTGCTACACTTATATCAAAAGAGCACAACTTCCTTCTCATTATTATTGTTGTACACGTGGTCCTTTTGCTATTTTTCTTGATTCGTTTTTAGTCGAGTATAGTCATTTGGAAAAATTCGATGGCCTCATAGTATGTTGAAAGGGCTTTTGGAACTCTCCAAAACAAGTTCCAAATAACAAAAAATCCGGCTATGTACTGGGATAGGGAGGATATAAACTCTATTATAAAGGCTTGTGTGATTTTGTACAAAATAGTCATTGAGAATGAAAACGTGACTTACATTGGGTAACGTTGTGAACGAACCAATACCACATGTTACGGGAATACCGAGGTCAAACAATGAGTTGAGGAATGATGAGGCATATCTCCAAACCAAGGTAAATTTTCTTTCTTTTTCTGTATAACTCATATTAGTTTGTTGTTTGACTTTTAAGAGCAATGTGAATGAATGAAGTTTCTCTGTTAAGGCTTTCATTTAGGATGAACTCCTTTTTATAGACTTCATTCTAGGAATGAAGTCCATTCTATGGCATGCATTGTAGAAGTTTTCCTAGACTTCATTTTAAGAATGAATCGACACTTTTAGTTTTTTTGTTTTCTTTCATTTCGGTAGGTTTTTTTCCTTTTGTGTTTGATTTAAATCCTTCTAAGACATTGAGGTTGGGAGTGGTTCATGGAAAACTTGAAGCATTGTGTCGACCCTTGTCCTATCACCTTTATCACTGATCATCATGAAGGGCTGAAGCAAAGTATTCCTAAGTATTTTCCCAACTCTTATCATAGTTCTGTTTTTATCATCTCAAGAATAACCTTCTGTCAAGAAAGGACATGAGAAGTATAAACAAGTTTTGGATTTGTTCCATAAAGTTTGCATACTTGTTAGACACATTTTTGTGTCTGATTTGTCCTCGATGTATGTATTGTTAGAACTCGATTTTTGTACTAATATTGTGTTTTTATGTATTTGTAGTTTTTTTTGGGCAATAAACGTTTTGGAAAAATTCGTCTCAAAAAGTTGTTAAAGGCATCCGAAGAATACCATCTTCCTCTCCGTTTGAATTAGTTTTTTTGGCGGGAAAATGTTACAAAGACACGGAAGATTTAGGGTTCGAGTTTTGATCGTGTTATAGAGAGAGACTCAACGGCTGAAACTCTCTCGTGACAAGTTTATGTGGCTTAACAGGCGTGGTATGATCTTCTTAATCAAGCGGGTTTACCGGAAAATCGTGTGGAAGCAAAACAGGTAACAGTATCTTTTAAAACCCGATTATCCTGTTCTTTTTGGATTTAGAGGATTTCTAAGAAGATTCAAGTGCTACAATAGATTGGATTGGGCCTGTTTCAGCTAAACAGGGCCCGGTAACTACATCAAAGTCGAAGAAATTGGGCTGGAGAAACGTATTTGAGTAAAACAGAGCATTGTTTATTCTCGGGATATTCTGTGTAGGATTGGCGTTTGTTTACAGCGTGTTCAATGCAATCTGAGACGTGTACACAACTTGCTAATGCGTGATTGAATGATTATTGACAGCTGCAGGCACAAACGCAGGCAAGATAGGAAAGAAAATATCCCGAGATTATTTTCCTTTACTTCCGAGTTTTGGAGATATTATCCGGAGTAATGATGAGTTAGTCGTGTCCTCGTTGAGTATAAATATGATGCTTGTGTAGCAGAGAAGAGGGACAGAGAGTTGGGACTAGAACAGAGGCGAGAATCGAGTTGCGAGAAAACTCTTCTGCCGCTTCATGGGAAGAACACGAAGAACATAAGACCCACATGCAACAGTCGTATATGCTACAATATTCGTGACAGTAACTTATTTGTCATTCTTTTAACATTCGGTTTGTAACAAATATAGTTGTTACAAACCCAGGTTTTAGTCATTTTCTCCCATTTTTCATCATTTGTAAACACTTGAGGAATGAAATTAAATTTTGAGCGTGTTTCCAACATGATGAACTAAACCCAACACTAGGACGACGGAGGAAGACGAATTTCATACATGGGTAAAATTATTTAATTTTTTTTAAGACTTTTGCATCAATTTTAATTGAAATATGATTTGAATTAATTGGTTGTCATTTAATTTCATGAGGTATGCTTAGCTTAAATGTTTTGATACATCATGCTTAGTATTTACAACTAATGTTTTGAGAATCTACCTTGGCAAAATCGAGTCCATGTTAATTTTATTTATTGAGCTTTAATTGTTGAGAATAAATAAATTGAACCCTATGTTATGAATTCACGTAATCCTAGTCCCAAAGAACTCTCTTCATACTATGACAATATTTTGTATATATATTTAGTTTAGTTTAGTTTATTAATTTTTAAAATCAATCTCATCAAGTCCGAGTGAACAACAACCTTCTTACCACTATATAAAATCCGATCAATATCTTGCTACACCGTTTCCAAATATGAGTCCGCTTTGAATGAGATGTGCACCATAGGATGTGGTTCGCTCGCCAAGTACATTAGAAATATCGATCCCAAGCACCGGAAAATGCTTTCTTCGTAGGATGTAGGTATGGCACACACTCATCAAGTATTGCAGAGTCTTTCAATAACTAGATTCATCATGAAAGGGATCTCGCCTCCACTGCTCTTGTTGATGAGCTCGGGATAAAGATTATGAGGATGAGTTCGGTAAAGGCGTGAGCTTGGTAGAACTTGTCATGATAGTTTGACTCCCATCTACAAAGATTTACTCAAGTCACATGTCGATATAGGTCATCCATGCATGGGATGTTACCGAGGTGAGGTAATGATATATGAGGTTCACTCTCCCGGCTCTCATGTTGTTGATCCGATTTAGATGACGTGCACTTGCGAGGAGATGGAAAGTGTTTGGTTTCCTCGTGCTCACGCCACTTCTTTGCTATTACTATGAATGGTACTGAGATTTTGAACTTTATTCAGCCTTACTTTGTTTCAAACCACTTTCGCAATTTTTATGCTCCCGCAATTCGACCCATTCCCAACTACGAAAGGCCGAAGCGTATGAACCCGAAGAGAGACTCCTTCCTGGTATTCCAAGGCCACCTCCGGAAGACCACTAAAGAAGCGTATTCGCAAAGTGCCTATGAGAAGGAGAGGAGGCCTATGAAGTGCTCAAATTTCAAGAAAATTGGGAACCACAACAAAGCTACTTGTCGTGTATTAATCTTTGCAGTAGTATGCCCGAACTTTTGTTTTCGGTTTATGTTTTTTTTATGTTTTATGAACTTCTATTACATTTGATTATATATCTTGTAGTTTTTTTTTTTTTTTTTTTTTTTTTTTTTTAACTTTTGATACGCACTTCATTGTCTAGAATGAACTTCATTTTCTCGTAATGAACTCCCTTTTTTTTTCCTGTAGAACTGCTATTTCTATGTTATTTCTTTGGGAATGAATATGCTACTAAAATGTTGTTTTTATTCAATGTGATATGTATGTACTGATATTTTGTAGCAGGTTATGGTATTTTTCCTACCATTTTAAATGTGATTTTCTTTGGGATAAGTATTTCATTATCCGGAATGAATCCACTCTATCAGTTCATTTGTTGAAATGAACTTTATTTTCCTAATGAACACAACTTTTCCTAGAACTCATTCTTGAAATGATAATGTTATTCAAATGGATATGTATTGATATTTTGAATCGGGTTATTTACTAGAATGAACTTGTATTCCATAGAGTTCATTTGGTAAATGAACTGTATATATAAGACAACAAGACAAAACACCGAAGTAATGGAATGGAATGAACCTACTTCATTTCGAATGAAGTTCATTCTTTGGAATGAACAGTATCCATTAGACAGTAAGACAAGGCATAAGATAGAATATTGATATTATCTACTATCCAAAATATGATAGATGAAAACATAAAACATACTAGACATCGTAGTTTTTTGTTGCAAAGAAGAATTAATCTACTATGCAATATACTATAAGAGTTTTCGTTAAAAAGAGTTTTGTCTGTTTAATCTGTTCCAAGTAAGCAATTACTAAGGAATTCTGAGTTGGAAAATTCACCTCATTTCTCTTCATCTCCCCGATGCGGTAAGAAGTTTGTTGGAAATCCCAACTCCTCTTGCTTGCATCTTATCTATCATGTCACTTTCTTTATCACATCGTGCGACTTGTTTATGGTTGGATTGACAATTCTCTTGATCCAATAAGCAGTGTACAACAGAAATCTGGAAATGCTCCTTGATCTGGCACTCTGGCATATTTTCAAAGTCGACGTTGGTGCATCTCACCCTACCATAAGCTTGTAGCCACAAGTTGATGTGTTTCACACAGTAGATAGCCATTCTGTTTTGCGCGATTTGTATTGCTTACCAAGCTCTCCCATTTTGATGGAGTTGTAATGCTCCCATGTGTAGTTGCGAACGTCAAAAACCAAAGCAGATGCCGGTGTTCACCTAGAGACCTTTTGATTTCGCATTACCTTTGTGTGGGTCAGTATTCATAGGAATGAGCAGCTTTTGGGTTTTGTCAGGCATGCCTCTTATAAACTGATCAACTTCTTCCGTTCTCTTCAGTTCATTGTGCCGCGCAAAAAATGTCTGAAAAACAAAAAGAGAAATGAATTAGATAAGCAGTTCATTCTATGCATGCTGGATTATACAGTTCATTCTACAACTTCATCGTATAGATAAAAATCAAATAACCTTCATAGGCATGCATTTTTCTCTAAATCAGACAAACTGCAAGCAAACAGTTCACTTTTATCAATGAATAGGAAGAAACACACTTACAAATCTTTGTTGAATTCATAATCTCGAAGTTGATATACTTTTTTTGAGTCTCACTTGTCCTCGCTATCATTGAGCATTCTATCATTGTTTGCAGCTTTATACTTTGGTATATATAGTTGTGCAACAAGGTGGTGTCCAAGTAATCATTGAACAACAAAGAAACGATTTCACTCCCTTGAACTGAAATTGGAATTTTCTTGTGATTCTCTACTTTCCAAGCTGATTGATTTGCCAAAAATACAAATAAAAAATGAACTGTCAAAAGTTTATACCAAAAAAGAATTGTTGAAGAGAAACATATAAAGAGTTAGTAAGGGAAACATGCGTAGTCATAGCTTTTCCGAAGAAATCACCAAATACCGCCAGCGCAACATTATCAAATCTGTGGTACCAAGGAGATTCTCTCGTACGGTAGATTTGGCTTAATTTCTTGTCTTACTCTTCGAGGAACCTTTGTTGTTGCTTCTTGAATTCGATCTTCTTGCTGCGCTTACTGTGTGTTTCTCCCCGAACATGTGCAGACACTCGGATCTTCTCTTCCTCTTACCAACAGGATTCTGTACATTCTTCTTCTTCTCTTCTTTATCTCTATCAGCTTCAGGTGATTTCTTTGACACTACCTTCCTTTCATTGTTCAACGTCAGTCTGATTCTTGTTTTCTCTAAACTGTAATCTGATCCGATATGAATTCATTCCCTATTGCTTTCAATGGTTTGTTTGATCTAGTTGCCATTCTACTACTTTCTTCTCGGTACTTTTAGGTGTGTGTCGATGAATCTGCTCCATCGACGAACCAAGGCCTATTTCATTCGCCCGCAATTATTTGGAAGTTGTCTCCACATCTGCGGCAGTTGTCTTTGCTTTCTATGACCTAGTAACCACTTCGGTTGCTTCTTGTGACAGAGGGTTGGGCTGGTATTTGTGTCATCCCAATCGAAAAACTAGGAGGACTACAATCGTTTTGATCGCATTCACCGTAGCTTTGATGACGGTGCAGCTTCTTCATCATTCAAATCTCCGTTTTTCTCATTCTTGTCATCAATAAGCTACACAGACTCACATGCTCTTCTCTCACGAATATATCATCGTTGTTACTTACTGTTAAAAATAATTCAAGAAGCATAAATCAAACAGATATACACATTCATTCTAAAGAATGAACTCATAAATATATCTAAATTCATTCTACAACTTCATCATATAGATCTACTAACTTCATTCTACAAAAATGAAGTCCAAAGTTAAAACATCAAAGGAGAAACATGGTTCATCGTAGGAATGAGCACTTTACAATTTTTCTAGACTTCATTCTAGAAATGAAGTCCAAACAAACATCAAAGAGGTAACTTGGTATACATCTTCACTCTAAAGAAGGAACTCATAAAACATGGTATACACCTTCATTCAGAAGAATGAACTCAAACATCAAACATCATGGTATTATTCATCAAACTCAAGATGATTTTTATAGACTTCATTCTAGAAATGAAGTCAAGCAAACATGTTTTATGAAGTCAAGCAAACACTATAGGAATGAAGTCAACAAAATACTCTAGGAATGAACTTCAACCTCTGCTTGAAAAGTTAGAGTTCATTTCCATAGTGAACTCCAACTTCTATATCATGTGAGTTCATCCATGAGAATGAACTCCAACCTATAAAAATAATATATTTGCAGAAGGAAGAAAAAAACTTAGAATTCTTACCCAGGTTAACAAATTGATCAATACTCAAAGGAGCTGTGGTGTTGTTTGTTGGAATTGAAGAAGCTCTACTTACCATATCATCAAGGAGTTGTTCTTGAATATCACTTGCATCAACTTATACTGCATGATCGCAATGATAAGACGGGAAGGAGATGATCGAACCTCCAAAGATTCATTTACAACATCCGGCACGTTTGCATTCCATCATCCATAAAGCAGATCCGGTTTTGGAATTCCAACATCCTCATTCACATTTCCAACATCAGCTTCCAAGTCTTCATCCACACCAGCATCTTTAGCAGATCATGTGCATTCCAACATCTTCATTTCCAACACCACTTCCACCGGTTCATTCAATGCGATGTTTATTTGATCGCTTAACAATGCACTCTTATGCTCATCGGTGAAAAGTTTAAGTACGCATGTACTGACGATGCTTGGTCTGCCATGAATTTCGCCACATTCCATCCTTAAGCTAGCAATGTATCAACTTCAGGTTGCTTTGAAGCCAAGTATATTTCAAGGCATTCCATCTTTACATCAAAGAGTGTCTTCTTAGTTGTGGCTTCTACAAGTGATTTGTCAAGGTCTTCATGCCTTACCAAAAGATCCCACATCTCCTCAGTGTGCTTCTTTGTCAATATTGTTGTATCTCTTGAACATGTTTACCTCTGGGTCCTCTATTTCTTGAACATGTGTAGCTTTCATATTTTTTATCGGGCATTCATTTGACTAAATTCTTCCTCAAGCAACTCAGCTTTTGTCTTGGCTTTTTTTTGCGAAGCTTGTTTTGAGAGGTATCCATTACAAGGAGAATGAACCAGAACGTCACAGGAATCGACATTTAACAGTCAGAGTTCATTTTGTGGAATGAATTACCAGTTTTATCTTAAAGTAGCATAGTTCATTATGTGAAATTGAATACAATATAATGGTACCATATTAAAGTAGATTTTTACCTCTTCAAAATCATCAATATTCATCTTGGACGTTAAGTGTTTGCAAATGGCATCGATTTTCCACCTTGCAAATCTTGGACGGTAGTCTACTTTGTCCTTCACCTGCCACTTAGGTTCTAATTTCTTTGAATGCTCAAAGCAAACCAAGGATGTAAAAGAAGAATTATACTGGTCAGTTATCAACAATAATTCATTTCAACATCAAACCTCAAAATGACAAAATGAATAAACATAATTATGAACATCCTTTCATCTCACCAACAAGTAAAGGTAACACCCTTCATAAGAACCTCTTATCACGCTTTCCATCAAATGATTGTGTATGAGATGCGGCAGAGATACTCTATCAATTGACTCTAGGAAATCTAGGTACTTGGTATGGATGGAACCTCCATCACCAAATAGTAAAAAAAACAGTAGACAATAGGAAGAGCTCAAACATGGTTAAAAGATCTTCAACAGACTCTATTCTTAATCAACTCAACGATTTATATCGTAAAGTTTCCTTTTTGTTCTTTATATCAGAACGTTTCCTTTTTGGTGGAACAAATTCGTAGGTTTGATAGAACCTTCCAGTAGTGCATTTATCTACGTTTCTAGAGTCCAAAAAAGATTCTTCTATTGTACCTCCAGGAATACATGGTATTCTAAACACTAACGACAACTTTTCGGTGATGATATTAGCACATATGTTTCTTCCCCTACTTTGAAAACGAACGTATGATCATTTGTTTCAGGAATGAACTGGTGTGCATTACAGACAACTTGGACAAAGAGGTAATGACTTATTCCATTCAAAAGAGAAACAATCTCCTCTTCCGAAATACTTTGGCTTTATTCCCCAACGGACTCCTATACAAAGCATTTCTTTGTTCTTCGTTCAAAGCCTCCTTTTCTGGAAGAGCTTTAATCTTAGCAAGAAGAGCAATGGCTCCAGCAAAGCTACACTTTATCTTCTTATCTACAATTTTTTTAAAAGACAAAAGAAAAGAAGATTAATGGTTTCCTTTTATAAATAGTAGCTTATAAAAGAAGATAAAGTGTGGCTTGAGAAGGACCAATACTTCAGTTCATTCTACTTGGTGAACTCTCAAGTATTTCAAGCTCATTCAATAAAATGAGGCTTTGAAAGAAGAACCAACACAAGAATGAATCTAGATAATGGACTTCATTCTCCAAAATGAAGTTCATTCTATATAAAATCTAAATCAACAATTTTTCTAGACTTCATTCTAGAAATGAAGTCCAGCAAACTCATAAAACATGGTATTATTCATCACGATTAATCTGTAGTGATGGAAATTCTAAGCCATCAAATAAGTAATGAACTTAGTACAATTCTTATGTTACTTGGTTCACTGTAGAAATGAAGTCAGTACAATTTTGCTAGACTTCATTCTAGAAATGAAGTCCAGCAAACATCAAACAAGAAACATGGTATACACCTTCACTCTAAAGAATGAACTCATACATAGATCTAACTTCATTCTACAAAATGAAGTACAACACACATGATTCATCTTGTAGAAATGAACTCTTTACAACTTTTTCTAGACTTCATTCTAGATATGAAGTCCAAAAACATCAAAGGAGAAACATGGTATAGACCTTCATTCTAAAGAAGGAACTCATAAAACATGGTATACAACTTCATTGAAGAATGAACTCAAACATCAAACATCATGGTATTATTCATCAAAATCAAGATAATTTTTCTTGACTTCATTCTAGAAATGAAGTCAAGCAAGCATGGTATTATTCATCAAACAGAAATACACCTTCATTCAGAAGAATGAACTATAACTTCATTCTAGTACTTCATCATATAGATCTACTAACTTCATTCTACAAAATGAACTCCGACAAGATATACCCTACTTATACAACTTCATGCGGACAACGAAAAATGGGAATACAAACTGAATCGGCAACAAACAGATCAAAATTCAACTTGGTGGATCAAAAATCAACTTGAATTAGTGTTTTTGTACCTTTTAGTGGTTTCTTATGTTGATTTCTTTGTCACCGGTTCTTCTTCTTCTTGATTATCTTCTTCAAAAGCAACTAATTGGTTGTCTCTTTCTTCAACTTCTTCATCAAGATGAATCTACTACTACTTTCCTCTTGATTTACCCATTTAGGGTTTTGATTTCTTCAATTTTTAGGGTTTTCGATTTTCCGGTTTGGTTTTCTCGATTTTGAAGACTGTTTTGATTTCGATTTGCGAAGTTTGAAATGATTTGAATGATTTTTGGTGGATTCTTGGTTTGATGATGTTCGTTCTCCGGGTTTTGGAGAGAAGAAGATGAAGAAGTTGTGGTTCTCTGAAAATGAAACGAAAAGAAGACAAAGAAGGAGAGAGACGGTTGACGCATTTTTAGGAGATCGTGGGTTGAAGCGTGAATGATTAGGTAAGGGGTATTATTGTCCTGTTTGGTATGTTTTACTAATTATGGACCAAATGGAAAAGGTGATTTTTAAAAGGACCAAACTGTTGTGGGCCCGGGTATGAAAGGACTAAAAGATATTTTTCCCAAGCAAGAATTCTTTTTTACCCAACCGTCGAGCCAAATTTTCTCTAGCTAGTGTTTTTTTATTTTTTTTATTCTCACCCAGATGGCGAGTTAGTTTCGAACTATGGAAATTTAGGGCCATCGTTTTTGTTTATAAGGGAACTGAACTTGGATCGAGTTGCAAGCCCACTAGGAATATTATCCATAGCTCGGATTTTAGTTGAACTGAAGCGGATTCGGGTATACTGTTAGCTCCATTTGAATAGGCTCTGTTTAGAAGCCGTTAATCCAAGTACCAAATTCGGCAGCTGGCCAAAATTCAAATTCCGGTACTGTAATGTTGGGAGTAGAGTTTCAAAAGAAGCAAATTTAAGCATTCATGGTTATGTATGTCTATAATTTCACATAATTTATGAAAATAAAATTGGAGAAATCTGATCAAAATCTAGCTACCATCCCCAACCCCGATTTTGATACTAATAGCAGGAATGGAATGGATTGTTTACTACAAGTTTGGGTACTAAGAATATAGGATCATTAGGTTCAGGGTACAATTTTTTCTTTTTCTATGGAATAAGTTTTGCACTTGATAGAAAAATGTAATTGCAGAGTTGGCTTGCCACTTAAAAATTTGGCTTTCATAATGGTCGGAATCACATTTTTTGAAATGACTACCCTTCATTGGGCCGATCGACCGAGGGCCCGTGAGGGAGGGAGTCCCTTTACTTGTTTTTGTCAAATGAAACCTAACAAAAATTGACAATTTGATAAAAAGATTGAAAATGAATTTGGTGGTAGTCTTTGGGACATGAAAACCAAAAATTTCCCCTTTTAGTCTAATAATTATAATTCCTTATACATCTTATTTCTTGGGGGTATAATTGGCAACCAAACTTTAATATAACATATCTAAAAATCCATGCCTTAGAATTTTACAAATTTTATATCATTGGAAAGAATTCAAAAAAATCAACACAATGAGTACAAACAACAATATAAAATTTAGTGTTTTGCGAAAAATTCGATAATGACTTTAAAATTTATTGCATAGCCTTTATGCAAAGCACCACAAAGGATGCATAATATATGGGGATATTGGTGCAAACCACACATGGGATAAATTGATGCAAACCATCAAAAAAGGCATAAAAAATGGAGGAAATTTATGTAAACTACCATGAATTCATATCAATTTTAGCCTTATAACACCATTACGCACAACGGTGTTTCGATTTTGTTCGGTCGGCCCTCACCACCATGGCAGCGGTGATCTAGTCCTACAAGTTCTCGCTTCATCCGACTTGAGACAGACTTGCCATGAGTGCATTTGTCCCAAATTTTTACTTGATGTTGCAACGAGTTAGATCCAAGTCTTGCCCTTATGCGATTAAACATACATACAAAGACAAATATAAACACATAGTGCTAATGTTGAATCAAGAATAAGAACAGAACAGCTTGAACTAAGTATCAAATGCCAAGGTTGACTTGTGCTAATGTTAATCTACAAAGTGTTGGAAAATCAAGGTTGCAATAGAAGGTGAAATAACACGGGAAAAGAATGTTGTACTCCAAACTTTCAAGGCTCATACGATTTCTTTTAGACAATTATTTCTACCCTCCCAATAAATTAGCGATTACAACGGTATGTGAAATAATGCCTTGAGGATACAATGAAAGCCCTACAACGGAAATTGAATTCAAGGTTTGTACCCCTTGATCCAATCAAGAACACATGTGAACAAAACTTGATGATGCTTTAAAAAGAAAAGAGAAAACGAGGAATAGGTTTTCGGTTATGTGTTCAACGAGTTATGGGAGAGGCCATTTATAGAGGTTTTCGCATCGTTGGGAATAGACATCTTTTCACCAATGAGTTTCTCTTCACGAAACGATGAGTCTCTTCATCATGGACATCAATGGCGTCTGTTGGATGGATTTGAATATTCGGGATATGTTTGTAACAGTCGAAGCAGATTTACGTACCACCAAAAATTCCGGGGCGTTGCCCCTAGACCCCACCAGGACCCCCTTGATAGCGCAGATTTGGAAATATTCCAACATTCTCCCCTATTTTCAAAAACCATAAAACAAAGTTAAAAACTTTTAAATCGTGAGTGGCCGCATCACCGAAGTGCTCGCCTACGTACCGAGTGGGATCAAGCCATCGTAGTTCAAGCACAATTGAGACTAAAGCATCATCGTTGAAATCAACACATAAATGATAGGTATCTTTTGCATTTGAACCTTCACTTAGTGTAAGAAACTCAAAACCTTATCGAGATTATATGGTGAAACCGGTCTTGAACCAAGTATCCCTTATGATAAAACCGAGTCTCCACACATATTGATTTCATAAATCATGTATTTTGTAGCCAAGCACGTTAATGGCCATGTGCTTATATCCTTGATTCATGAGTCTTCTTTAGAGAACGGTCTTCTTCTCTTAGGAAACGGCCTGATTTCCATACTCATATAGGTAAGTCTCGAAGGTGTTTCTGCGATACACCTTTTTACTAATCGCAGACTCATCAAGGATTTACATCCATCCTATTTTCTTGCGAACCCAGCACTAATTAGAAATGGGAAGTTTTATATTAGTGCTCCATAATCTACATCCATAACTTGTTGGTACCACATTGAACCTTGTTTATCTTTTTCAAAACATAGGTTGGGTTTTACGCTATGGGAGATCAAACTTCTTTCACAGACCTTAGTCCCATTTTTTTACTTTTTATTGAAACCACCGAACTTGGTAGACTCTTCGTAAATGGGTCTGCCAAATTCCTATTTGATTCAATAAACTTAACCGTAACCACTCCCCTTTTGAGTAGTTTCCTAAACATTTGATGTCTAAGACTTGCATGTCTTGACTTTCCATTATAAGTCTTATTTGAGACATTATAGATGGTAGCTTGATTTTCACAATTAATCAAGACCGCCGGAGTTGGCTTCTTCCAAAATGGAATTTCCATAAGTATGTTCCTAAGCCATTCGCCTCCTTACATGCATCCGTTAAGGCTATTAATTTCGACAACATTGTTGAATCGAAATACAAGTCTGCTTCTTGGAACTCCAAGATACGGAGACCCCCTAATGTAAAGATCCATCCAGGATGTTGATTTGGACTTGGCCTCTACATCGTTCCAGTTAAGCATCGCTGTACCCTTCCAGTGCAAAGGATAGCCTTAGTAATGCAAGCCAAAATTCATTGTACCTTTCAAGTAAGCCATAACTCTAGAAACTGCTTTCCAATGTCCATATCCTGGATTACTTGAGAAACGACATAACACTCTCACGGCAGGGTATGTCGGTCTTTGCAATGCATAGCATATATAAGATCGCCAATGACACTGGAATACTCAAGTTGTGCATGAGTGCGTCAGGGTGTTCTTCTTTAACTTGATAGTATGGTCTAAAGGAGTAGGTACTGGATTGTCATCAAAGTTACCATACTTCTTGAGAATATAAGATCTGACCAGGACCCCCACTTGGATAGCGCAGTTCAAAATATTCCAACACAAAGCAAACTAACAAAACCCGGTCTTTGATTATAAGATCCGACTAAGACTGAAAGGATAATGCTAAGCAATGTTAAGTAAAATGTAACTAGCTAGCTCGCCATAAACAACGCATTCACGATGGCTTCCTCTCGTAACTTACACGCCTAGTATTGGTGGCTAGGATCCAAAATGTGTTTTTTTTTCTTCTTGACATCTCCTCCTGACATCTGCTCACCGTACCTTTGCAGAAACAACTCCATTGCCTTATCGCAGCCCCACGGCTCAGACTCATCATAATCCACAATCAACAATGCTTCCTCTCCCGATCAATCCAAACTCGTGTTTTCTCTCGACCTTTCACGATATCCACGCTTTTCCTTAGCTTCCTTTCTTGATTGATCCAAAGCATGGTTTTTCTTGACCTCTCGATATCTGCTCTTCCTTAGCTTGCTCTCCCGATCCAAGATCAAAACGTGCCTTATTTCCTCGACCTCTCTAAACAACTCCCGATGTTCTCTCTTCTTGATTTCTCTCAGCTCCTGTACATTGGACATAATACCAACCATACCAAATGAAATTTCGCAGAGCTAACAAAACGTGATTTGAATCGAATAAATAAGGAGAACTTGTGTGAGATCAATAGCCTCAACAAAGCAATTGCAGAACTAGAGAACAATAACTAAAAAAATACTTTGATAAAATGCTTTTATCTTCAATCCTAGGCCTTCTTATATAGTAGTTACTCATAATAGCACCAGAGATGAATTTAGGGCAATGTTTCTTTATATAGAACCGTTTTTTGGGGACCATGGTTTTATTTTGGGTAAGATATTAGAAATAAATCAAGGTCACCCCTTATCTAGATATTTATATTAATGCCTAAATTACCCCTGATTAATTTTGGGTAATGATTAGTTAGTGTTAATAATAGGTAGTGTAATGATTAGTGAAATGATTAAGTTAAAGAAAATTAGTGAGATTAAAAAAAATCGGATGGTTTTTTTTTTTTTTTTTTGAAAGAAGTAGAATTATTGAGAGAGTAAACTTAGAGAAGATGAAGAAGGAAAACATGAAAACGATGGATTTTACTAACCAACCGGAGGAAGAGTATTTGGGTACCCGGTGTTGATGGTGGTTTTTAAACAAAGGGTAAAATCAGAAACCCCAAATAACCTAATGTCCTTGGTGACACATTTATTAGAACATTTAATGCGTGTAGTCAGTAATTAATAGGTTTTTTTTTTTTTCAAATTAGGTTACAACGAACAAAACCCTAATTCACCTCCGTGCCAATGGCAAATCATGCCGAGACACACCTAGCCCGAGCTAGCCGCATCTCTATGCCAATGGCAAATCATGCCGACCATACCAAAACGTCGTAGAAGCATGCCAACCATGCTAGCCGCACCTCCGGTGCCAATGGAAAATCATGCCACCACACCTATCCCAAGCTAGCCGCATCTCTATGCCAATGGCAAATCATGCCAGCCATACCAAACGCCAAGCATGCCAACCATGCTAGCCGCACCTCCGTGCCAATGGCAAATCATGCCAGCCACACCTAGGCCAAGCTATCAGCATCTCTATGCCAATGGCAAATAATGCTGACCATACCAAACGCATCACATGCCAACCATGCTAGCCGCACCCTCCGTGCCAATGGCAAATCATGCCGGACACACTTAACCCCGAGCTAGCCGCGCCAAGCCAAACACACTCTCGCCTTGGCCCTAGCTACACCGGTCACGCCACGCCAAGCCAAATACCCTTACCTTGGCCCTAGTCCGCCACGCCAAGCCAAACACCCTTACCTTGGCCTAAGCGGCGCCATGCCAAAATAGCGCCGCACCTAGGCTTGCAAACCATGCAACCTAGGCAAATTGGCCACGCGTGCCATTTGGCACATGCCAACATGCATCAGTAGCTTTTCCTACCAAGGCCACGCCCTACTTTGACCACGCGTGCCATGGGCACATGCCAACACGCTCATTTGCAGTAGCTTTTCCTACCAAGGCCACTGACCCTAACGCCACGCATGCCATTGGCACATGCCAACACGCTCGGTAGTAGCTTTTCCTACAAGGCCACGGCCCTAACGGCCACGCATGCCATTGACACATGCCAACACGCTCATTGGTAGCTTTTCCTACCAAGGCCACGGCCCTAACGGCCACGCATGCCATTGGCACATGCCAACATGCGTCATCGCAGCTTTTCCCTCACAAAGCCACGGCCCTAACGCCACGCATGCCATTGGCACATGCCAACATGAAATCCTCACTGGTAGCTTTTCCACCAGGCCACGGCCCTAATCGACCACGCATGCCATTGGCACATGCCAACATCGCGTTCTTGGTAACTTTTTCCTACCAAAGCCCTGCCCTAACGACCACGCATGCCATTGGCACATGCCAACACGCTCATTGGTAGCTTTTCCTACCAAAGCCACGGCCCTAACGGCCACGCATTCCATTGGAACATGCCAACACGCTCGCTGGTAGCTTTTCCTACCAAGGCCACGGCCCTAACGGCCACACATGCCATTGGCACATGCCAACACGCTTCTTTGGTAGTTTTCCTACCAAGGCCATGGCCCAAAACGACCACGCATGCTATCGGCACATGCCAACACGCTCGCTGGTAGCCTTTCATCACCTAGCCGTGCCCTAATGCACGCCGGTAGCCTAACTTACCCAAGCCGTGCAACTTAGGGCCAACTTGGGCCGCACGCACCATTGGCACATCTCACACACGCCACTAGCGGCTCACGGCATTGCCACTTACACTCAACGCACAACCTACCACCAGGCATTGTCGCACATGTCATTGGCACATGCCATACACGCCACTAGCGGCTATGGCATTGCCACTTGCGCTCGAGGTGCAACTCGCAACAAAGACATTCCTCACATGCCATTGGCACATGACACATGCGCCCCTAAGCGGCACCACTTGCACTCAAGATGCAAACCAACACTCGAGACATCAACACAAAGTGGGGATGCTTTCTAGGGTTTTGGTTTGGCCAGTCCTGACATGCGGCGTACACTACGCTCACATTAAGAAAGCGTGAATAGGAATAAGCGGTCAAATAAATGAGGAAATAATGGTGGCGTTTTCACCCATTAACACCATGCGGTTACCACCTCCTCCCATTATTTCACCCTTTACTCTCTTCCTTCATGAGGCCATGGTACGTTTCAATATCGACTTGTATAAATAGGTCTTACCTATTTCCACCAGACAACAAGTCTCGGTCGGAGAAAATACTACACTCTGAAAAGGAAACTCTGCAAGCTCTCAAAAGCTTTCATCTCTTGCAAGCTTCTCAAGCTTTCACTTTCGATACAAGTCGAGATACTACTCTCCCAAAATTATTCGGGTCTTAACACCTTTCTTTGCTTCCCTCCCCAAATCAACCCTTCTCCTCCACTTTCAGGATCGAAGCAAGTCCGGAACGGCCATTTCTTGGTTTAAGTAGGACATGCAGAATTGATCTCTCGAATCTATAAAGTGCTCACGTACAAGACATTTGTTTAGGGTTTGAACCAGTTTCTCCCTCACCCTCAAGAATTTACGAAATCAATGTAAACGATTTACCCATAAACACCGGTATGCTTCAAACTTAGATAATGTTGGTTAAATTGCTCCAAATTTTCAAAAAAATGTAAATTTTAGAGTAGATTTGGGCTTGTTCTTGTTACCTTATATGAACAACGAGTTACCAGGAACTCATCTCGAAAGTGTAGTTCGGTTACTTTTTTTTTTTTAAACACGCGGAGTTCTGGGAACTCGCACTTTAATGGAGGTTTTTAGTCGTTCGGTTAACGGACATGTTCACAGAACTTTGTTTATAAGATTTCTGAGTAATGTTCAAGTTGGTTCGCAACTTTAACCCAACAACATATCTAATCGAACTCCACATGTATGCAAATGGTGAAGAGTTCGGTTTGTCATGATTTTTTAGAACAAACCGAACATTGGGGACAAGTTGGTTAAATTGAAACTAACATAGTAGGCAAAATAGCATAGTTCATTTACATTGGATTTTTTTTCTTTTTGTAATATGGGTAGAGTTCGGTTAGTAAATAGTTTTAGAAATTTTTATGAACCAACCAACAGTAGTAGGAAAAGTTCGATTAAATCATAACTCAACATAGTGGGAAAAATAACACAGTTCGGTTACATTGGATTTTTTTTTTTTTGTATTATGGGTAGAGATTCGTTTACTAACTAGTTTTAGAATTTTTAAACCAACCGAACAAAGTGTGGGAAAAGTTCGTTTGAATGAGAACTCAACATAGTGGGACAAATAGCACAGTTCGGTTACATTGGAATTTTTTTCTTTTTGTAATATGGGTAGAGTTCGGTTACTAGATAGTTTTAGAAATTTTATGAACCAACCGAATCATGATTCGGTAACCTAATTTTAAATCCTATTGAACCGCATTGTTCTTCGTGTTCTTCCTTTCAGGAAGTTCGGTTAAGAAACTAGGGATTTTGTGAAACGCGTCCTAACCAAACAAGGCACTGTAACTTCCATATGAACCCTATTTTGATGATTTCTATTCAATTAAAAGTAATGGAGTTTTGATGATTTGATTTTGCTAGATGTGCTAAATCGGGACCTTTTCCAAGGAGTCTTGGGGTTTTCTTTTGAAGAACCATTCTTATATTCGATTTGGGGAAGAATAGAAGAACAAGGGAACTATTTTCTCCTCAATTTTTTTTTTTGTCGTTTTTTTTTATTTTTGTGCGGCTAGGTTTAGGATTCTTTTGTTTTTGTTTTAGATTAAATTATGGGAGGATATTAGATTAGGGTTAATTTTAATTAGGGTAAGGGGCAAATTAGCACATCCCTTAACATTGTAGGGTAGGTGGCCTAATAAGACCATGGTTCCCCCAAAAAACCATGGTCCCTAAAAAATGGTTCTTTATATAGGGCAACTGAACTTGGATCCATCTGAAAGCCCACTTGGAAATTGGAAATTGGATTTAAGATTTTGGCTTATGCTTATCAGATGCGGATCCGGTACGGCTTGCTGCATCTCATATTCGACATTGAAATGCTGCCTAGTTAGCATCGCAAAAGTAATCCCAGGCAAGCACGAATTCAAACTGCATCATTGTGGAGATACAAAAGGAGCAAATATGGCCTCTTGGATGGAGTCTTGGTATTAATTTTAATTTATCATGATGGAACGCCATCAAGCCAGCTATCACGAATAGAGAGCGGACTATTACTAGTAGTATAGAGATGTCATGTAAAGTTAGCAAGAACTTGAATTGCGAGTGTGCGAATCAGAAAAATCTGTAACAGATTAGAACTGTATTCATAGTTTGCAAGCTCCACAGATTACAAAATTTGAATACAGCAATTTCTCGAGACAAAAAGCTACAAGGTAATGATAATTTCAAATGAGAAAACACACCACAGATTACAAAATTTGAATATAAGAAATTGATTCCTAGAATGCAACCAAATTACTACCATCACATCTCTTAGGTCATCAAAATTGCTTCTCAGCCTAATTCTCTAACTTGGATGATTGCAGCATCGGGTTTGAAGAATGGAAAACAACTAAATCCCACAATGGGATGCTCGTCAGAAGGAACCTTTGCATTTTTTACTTTTTCAAAACAATCGTCAACTTATGACCTGCAATTTGAAATGAAATTTGCAAATTAGATAAGATAATATAATTTGCCCAAATTTAGCAATATTTCAAATGTCAATAGCGTAGATACATAAATTACACACTATTTCAGCTTTGTATCCAGAAACCTTTTTATACATCCCGCGTGCTTCATTACTTGGTTCCAACAACACCACTAGTACTAGGGTATGTTGATAGTACTCCTGCTAACACTAGTAATGCAGATAATTTTACTAATCCTTATGTATTAGTAATACACTGTCCTTAAATATATTACTACTAGTCGGTTTTCTTCCTCTTTAAATTTCAAACTCAAAATACAGTCTCTCCAAGGTGCATGGCTGTTTCTAGCCTGTCATTCAAGGAAAATGCCTGAATGACCAGACAACTCTGCTACTCCAACTGAATCAGAGTATATTGTTTCTGGCACCACATTCATTTGTTCTTCTTGGCAGATATAGCTGATTAGACCTAAGTAGGGAATTACTAGATGGATATTGATTTAATGTTACATGGCTTCACATTAGGTACCAAAAAAAAAAATAGAATTATGAGATTCTGGTATTCGTTGAATTGGTATGGGACAAAGAAACTCAGAAGACAATAAACAGAAGAATGCAAACTTACTTTTGAGAGGAATATCAATATGTCGTCTTTTGTGTTCTTCCACTGTATGAGAAAGAAGGTCATCCTCAGCAAGATCACATACCAATCCAACACCTTACTGTATTCTTATTGAAGTGGTTTAGTCCAAAAGGATGCAGTGACTCACATACCAATACTTCTTTCTATAAGAAGAATATAGTGTACACTACGGGAAAATTAGTAATCTACAACTGTAGATTGACAACTCGTAAATTAAAAGTTGTAAAACATACTACATTTTACAACTTTTTCCAACAAAAGTGTTGTCAAAGTAAAATATGTCCAACTCTTAGGACCAACGAGTTCCTAAGAGTAGTGCCGAGAATCGAGAACCACAACTTGTTGTGAAAAGAGTTGTAGAGAGAGAAGTGACCACCTTTAGAATTTACAACTCACATCCTAAAGGTAGTGAATGATTTTAAAACAACACTAATAAGAGTCGTTGAAGATAAGAAAAAAATTGAAAAATGTTCTTGTAGAGAATCGAACCCAAGCTTACTAGGTGTTAGTACAAGGCGTCAACCATCCTGGGATTCACAATACTTGGTAGATTTGTGCTTTTTCTTTTAATCAACATTCACAACCTTTACAAGAGTTGTAAATGATAAATTGAATTTGAAAAAAATGAGGCTAAGGTGAATCGAACTCGAACGTCCTCTGTCTAAGACTTGGATTTCAAACCACCCTTCCACATTTACATGCATGTCTGCTTATATTTGACATTTACTTTTATAAAAAAAGTGATAAGGAAAAAACATGTTAAGGAAAAGAAATAAATGGACGATTTATGATGTAAATGGATGGTTATGATGGAGATGGAAAAGATAAGAAGAAAAATGATAAATAGACCTTCTACAACCCCCTTAAGAGTCGTCGTAAAGGTATAAACATTCACTAAATTTTTTCTCATCGCAAAAAAATTCCCCCACTGCTAAATTTTATTCCTCGCAAAAAAACTTCACATCGCTAAATTTTTCTCACTTCGCTAAATTTTCTTTTCATCGCTATTGACAACCTTTATAAGAGTTGTCGTTGAGGTATAAACACTTATGCTAAATTTTCTCACTTCGCTAAATTTTATTCACTTATAACAAAAAAATTTCTCATTCGCTAAATTTTTTCTCACTTTAAAAAAAATTGTCATCACTATTCTGTTTCGATCTCGGAGCCGGTTGTTTCTCGAAGTAGACAAATTTGTGTGTGTTTAAGGTTTCGAGAATATTCCCATGGAATCTTACAGGTAAATGGGTGGATTCATCGTCTTTGCGAACTTTGGACTTATAGTAGTCCGCTCATGGCCAAGTTTAGATCCAGGTGCCGGTTTATTTCTCGAAATTGATGAATTTTGTGTGTTTAAGGTTTCGAGAATATTCCCATGGAATCTTACCCGTAAATGGTTGGATTAATCGTCTTTGCGAACTTTCGGACTTATAGTTGTCCGCTCATGGCCGTGGTTTCGATCCGGAGCGTTTCTTTCACAAAGTGACGAATTTGTGTGTGTTTAAGGTTTTCGAGAATATTCCTTGGAATCTTACGCGTAAATGGTTGTATTCATTGTCTTTGCGAACTTTAGGACTTATAGTAGTCCAGCGACGAGCAGTTTCGATCTTGAGCAGTTTGTTTCTCAAGTAGACAAATTTGTGTGTGTTTAATGTTTCGAGAATATTTCCATGGAATCTTCTGCAGAATGGGTGGATTCATCGTCTTTGCGAACTTTTCAGGACTTATAGTAGTCCGCTCATGGCCAAGTTTCGATCCAGGTGCCGTTTCTTTCTCGAAGTTGACTGAATTTGTGTGTGTTTAAGGTTTGAGAATATTCCCATGAATCTCACCAGTAAATGGTTGGATTCATCACGACTTATAGTAGTCCACTCCACGAGGTTTCGATCTCGGAGCCAAGGTACAATACAATATGCGAATAGGGTTTGTTTAAGGTTTCGGAGAATATTCCAAGGAATCTTACCAACAAATGGATGGATTTCATCGTTCTTATGAAATTTCGTACTTATAGTAGTCCCAGCGGCGAGTTTCGATCTACGAGCCAAGGTATGCATACAATATGCCAGAATAGGGTTTGTTTAATGTTTCAGAGAATATACCCAAGGAATCTAACTTGTAAATGGATGGATTCATCGTTCTTACCAAGTTTCCAAATTATAGTAGTCCACTCCCGGCCAGGTTTCGATCTCGGGCCAAGGTACATACAATATGCCGAGAATAGGGTTTGTTTTTAAGGTTTGGGGGAATATGATCAAGGAATCTTACTTGTAAATAGATGGATTCATCGTTCTTACCAAGTTTTCGAATTATAGTAGTCCACTCCCACTAGGTTTGATCTCGGAGCAGTACGCATACAATATGCCGAGAATAGGGTTTGTTTAAGGTTTGGGAATATACCGAAGGAATCTTACTTGTAAATAGATGGATTCATCGTTCTTGCAAGTTTTGAATTATAGTAGTCCACTCCCAGCCCGTGTTTCGATCTCGGAGCCAAGGTACGCATACAATATGCGGTAACGGGGTTTGTTTTAGGTTTCGGGGAATATTCCAAAGGAATCTTACCTGTAAATGGATGGATTCATCATTCTTACCAAGTTTCTCGACTTATAGTAGTCCACCCCAGACCGAGTTTGATCTCGGAGCCATGGTATGCATACAATATGCCGAGAATAGGGTTTGTTTAAGGTTTGAGAGAATACTACGAAGGAATCTTAATTGTAAATAGATGGATTCATCGTTTCTACCAAGTTTTCGAATTATAGTAGTCCACTCCCACAGGTTTCGATCTCATAGCCAGGTACGCATACAATATGCCGGAATAGGGTTTGTTTAAGGTTTCGGGGAATATCTGGAAGGAATCTTACTTGTAAATAGATGGATTCATCGTTCTTACCAAGTTTTCGAATTATAGTAGTCCACCTCAACCAGGTTTCGATCTCGAGCCAAGCACGCATACAATATGCCGGTAACGGGGTTTGTTTTAGATTTGGGAATATTCCAAAGGAATCTTACCTTAAATGGATGGATTCATCTTTCTTACCAAGTTTCCAAATTATAGTAGTCCACTCCAGCCGGGTTTCGATCTGGAGGGCCAAGGCACGACAATATGCCGAGAATAGGGTTTGTTTAAGGTTTGGGAATATCTGAAGGAATCTTACTTGTAAATAGATGGATTCATCGTTCTTACCAAGTTTTTTAATTATAGTAGTCCTCCCACTAGGTTTCGATCTCGGAGCCAAGGTACGCATACAATATGCCGGAATAGGGTTTGTTTAAGGTTTGGGGGAATATCCAGAAGGAATCTTACACTGTAAATGGATGGATTCATCTTTCTTACCAAGTTTCCAAATTATAGTAGTCCACTCCGTGCCAGGTTTCGATCTCGGAGCCAAGGTACGATACAATATGCCGAGAATAGGGTTTGTTTTAGATTTGGGAATATTCCAAGGAATCTTACTCAGTAAATGGATGGATTCATCTTTCTTACCAAGTTTCCAAATTATAGTAGTCCACTCCCAGGCCCGAGGTTTCGATCTCGGAGCCAAGGTACGCATACAATATGCCGTAACGGGGTTTGTTTTAGATTTGGGGAATATTCCAGGAATCTTAATTGTAAATGGATGGATTCATCTTTCTTACCAAGTTTCCAAATTATAGTAGTCCACTCCTAGGCCCGGTTTCGATCTTGAGCTAAGGTACGCATACAATATGCCGGAATAGGGTTTGTTTAAGGTTTGGGGGAATATACCGAAGGAATCTTACTTGTAAATAGATGGATTCATCGTTCTTGCAAGTTTTGAATTATAGTAGTCCACTCCCGACTAGGTTTCGATCTAGGAGCCAAGCACGCCACAATATGCCGAATAGGGTTTGTTTAAGGTTTGGGAATATACGAAGGAATCTTACTTGTAAATAGATGGATTCATCGTTCTTACCAAGTTTGAATTATAGTAGTCCACTCCTGACTAGGTTTCGATCTCGGAGCCAAGGTAATGCATACAATATGCTTTAATAGGGTTTGTTTAATGTTTGGGAATATTCCAAAGGAATCTTAAATAAATGGATGGATTCATTGTTCTTACCAAGTTTTCGACTTATAGTGGTCCACTCCCAGGCCAGGTTTCGATCTCAGTAGCCAAGCACGCATACAATATGCGAATAGGGTTTGTTTAATGTTTCTGGAATATTCCAAAGGAATCTTACCTGGTAATTGGATGGATTCATTGTTCTTACGAAGTTTTCGACTTATAGTAGTCCACTCACGGCCGGGTTTCGATCTCGGAGCCAGAGGTTTGCATACAATATGCCAGAATAGGGTTTGTTTAATGTTTGGAGAATATTCCAAAGGAATCTTACCGTAAATGGATGGATTCATCGTTCTTACTTAATTTTCCGACTTATAGTAGTCCACTCACGGCCCAGGGTTTGATCTTGGTTCATAGTTTGTATCTTAGTGATACCACATTTGAAGTTCGAATCGACACTAAGCTTCATATTTATGGATTTCAATGATGTATCTTGCTAAGTTTGAAGTTAGAACCCTCCGGAGCTTCTTCGTTTAGAGTTTGTATCTTAGTTATACCATATTTGAAGTTCGAATCGCCTTCGAGCTTCATATTTATCTATTTCAATGATGTATCCTTCTAAGTTTGAAGTAAGAACCTTCCAGGAGCTTCTTGGTTCACGTTTGTATCTTTGTTATACCACATTTGAAGTTCGAATCAACACTGAGCTTCATATTTATCGATTTCAATGATGTAGCCTTATAAGTTTGAAGTTACAACCCTCACAAAGCTTCTTGGTTCACAAGTTTGCATCTTCATATACCACATTTGAAGTTCGAATCAACACCGAGCTTCATATTTATCGATTTCGATGATATATCCTGCTAAGTTTGAAGTCCAGACCTTAGGAGGTTCTTGGTTCATAGTTTATTTGTCGTTATACCACATTTGAAGTAGGAATCAACACTGAGCTTCATATTTATCGATTTCTATGATATATCCCGCTAAGTTTGAAGTTTTGAACCCTTCCAGAGCTTCTTGGTTCATAGTTTGTTTGTCGTTATACCACATTTGAAGTTGGAATCGACACCGAGCATCATATTTATCGATTTCGATGATGTATCTTGCTAATTTTGAAGTCCAAACCCTCTCGAAGCTTCTTGGTTCATAGTTTGTTTGTTATTATACCGAATTCGAAGTTTGAATCGACACTGAGCTTCATATTTATCGATTTTGATGATGTATCATGCTAAATTTGAAGTCAAAACCTTCCCGAAGCTTCATATTTATCGATTTCGATGATGTATCATATACTAAAGCTACTTCATGACCTGTATGACTAGTTGAAATTACTTCATGACCTATGTGACCAGTCGAAATTCAAACCGGAAACATAAAGAGAAAGCACAAAAACACAAAGAGAAAGCACAAAGAAAACACACTTTCCTTGATCCGTATGATAGTCTTTAATCAAATCTCTACCGTTTATAAATTTGCTTAATCCGTATGACCATCTTAAATGAAATCTCTACCGTCCAAAGTTTTTATATAAAATACCAAAATAAATTTCTCTCACTAACTTTCTTTTCTTCATTTCTACTCTCTCAATCTTCCGCCTCCTCGAAGAAAACCCAAGCTCAAAAAAAAAAAAATCCTCTCAATTCTTCTTCAACTACGGATCGGCCATGGCTTCAAAAAATGAAGGAGCTGCAAACCATTTTCTCATCTCGAATGAAGAAAACTTATTTCTCTGTGTTGAATCGCACAACTTCTTCGAACCCTAATAGTCGATATCGATCTCAGTTATAACCCCAACTTCAATCACTTGGATGTTAACTCTAAATACATCGAATTATCTTCTCGATTACCAAGAATCGCACCATCGGTTTACATGGAAGAAACCTAAATTCCTTTATACTTCTCAAATTCAACCACCAATAGATTTATCTCTTGTTTCGAGTTCACACAATCAATTCAAAATCAAAACCCTCGATCTCTTCTCAGGTTCATGAATCTTTTCTTCTTCGTCGATTTCTTCGGATTTCAAAACCATTTATAAATCGTTGCTACGAGAGTTAGGGTTTGATTGAATTGAATTTGGATATAATGGATTTGAAGGTGATGAATAGATGCAGATATGGAGATGAGTTTGGTGATTGGATGGCCGTATCAATGTGTTTGAGTTGAGAAATAGAAGGATTTGTTGAGCCGTAGTTTCAGTGTGGTTGAGTTGAGAAATGGAAGGATTTTTTATTTCAATCAAAGTTTGGTTGTGATTTGTATTCAGTATTTGGGTTAAAGACGATTCATTACCGGTTTACAAATAATCAAACAAATGGTTGATGTTCAATTATTTATCAAATGGAAGGTAGACTCGATTCTATGCTTCGCATCCACAGTTACTCAATATATTTCGAATCCTTTTTTCCTAATTTTTGTGGTTTTACTACGAAAAAGAAATTTATTTGTGAGATGACTTTTCTAATTTTAATCATTTTGGTATGAATACGATGAACTTGGGATGCTAATTGGCTTTACCAAGCCACAGGGGAAGAATACTATTTGGCATATGTTGTGAATAACGGTGCCTTTTTGGGAGGAACTGGTTGGGATGTAGGTGAATTCTCATGGGATAACAAATATGATGGTATGCAAATTCTTCTCACAAAGTTATATTGCTACAATTTTTGATATTTTGCTCGGAAAAAAGATTTGTAAGGAGTATATTCTTAATTGATTTAATTGTGGCTAAGAATACCAGTAAAAATGAATTGAAGGTTCTCTTAGAAGGAAAGGTGGAAAATACACTTCTACATTACAGCAATATCAAAGCTAAAGCGCAATATTTTGCTTGTGCCGCATGCAAAAGAACAGTGGCTACAACGTGCTTCGGACTCACAGTATATTGTCCGTAGTAATGTTGATGTTGAGTAAATTAGGATATTCATGTTGGATTCTTGACTGAATTTTCATATTTCGTTTTAATTCCTTTATTTATGCCTTGTCCGGTGGAACTCGATTTTGAGGCAATCACGAAAGTGTAACCCCGATTTTGAAATAGGAGTATGGGAGTCTATATCTCGACCAGCTCGTGATTTAATTGGACGAATGCTCACAAAGGTATGTCGACGCTAGGTTAGCTGCAAGACAAGTTTTAAGTAAGCCCTCAATATTCTTTTTGCGGTCTCTTTCCGTTTCATACTTTTATTCTTTTTCTACTTGATTTTGTTAAGTCCATTGTTCTTTGTTTCAGACACCCATGGATTCTATTCTATACAGAGCGCGGAATTTGAATACACTATCAATCAAATCAAAATTAAGAGTTGGTAAACCCTCTAATGGAGTCATTGAACCACAAGATTCATTAGAGAGAGCTGAGCTTACAATCAATGCTCTGTGTCTCAATAGTGACTCAAATACCCGTAATCAATGCTTCATTCACTAGAGTATCATCAATAATAAACCACTTGCTTGTGTGTTTCATAATTTACATGTAATAGCCTAAGAATTAAATATTTGATGGTGTCGCGGCACAATGGAAGACACACTTGTTCGCATATTAACTCCCAAACGCTCTATTGTTGTATTGAGGGGTGTACATGCTTCCAAGGAGCAAGGAAGGCGATATGTAATCACTTATGTTGCTGTAAATGGAATCGTGAAGTCTACCAATCTTGTGTTGCTACCGAGGAAGGTATGAAGATTTGGGTCTTGAAGTTTGAAGTTTGAACATGTGTAAGGAAAAAACAAGGTAATTGTTATAATGATGATGATTGAATATATGATTATATGAGCTTTATTTTTTTCAAGATTCTATTGCGATTAGAGTCTTCCTGGATTCACATGTTTGGTTTGCGAGTCGGATGTGGTTTGTGGTTGTCTTGACTTGAAATGCAAAACAACGAAAAAGAGATGATTGAGCTCATGGTGCGGTTGCGGGTGAGTTGTGGCTTTGAGATGATATTGCAGGTGGATGCTTAGATGTATGCTTTTAGGTCACGGGAGGTGGAGATGTGAAGCTGGTGATATTTAGATGGAGATCATTTGTTGGAATTCCTCCATGTAATGAAATTAGAACTGACTCATTTGGACGGCATCACAAGAAGGTATAAGAAGCAATCAATTTCCTCGTCGTTCGGTTGGGAAAGAGATCTTTTGTCTCATTCGGATCATTTTTACTTACTTTTTTTGACCATCTTGAATGAGGTTCTCTTCTTAAACACTCTTTTTCGGTTTGCGGTGATTACATCGGGTTACATGGGTTTTTCTGACACTCTCAAAGGCCGCCAACATTAGGCGCAGATTACGTGAGGTGGTAAACACATTGGACCAAGAAGCAAAGCGACACTTCAGTAATTGGTATGGAAGCGAAAGCTTTATAGAAACAACTGTGTAGTTTCTTTTTCAATTCAAATTTTCCTAGAAGAGAAAGAAGGAGATGGATTTGGATGATCCAATATGCACCGCCAATATTCTTGTTCAATTACTCGATAAAAATGCATGGAATATATGTTTATGCAAGCAATGGGGAAATGAATATCAAACCATATGGATGGAGTGAAGGTGGTCAAGCGAACTCAATTCCACTGAAATGGAGTATCTCAATGTACTGCTAGAATTTATTCTTTTCTTTGGTTATTAACGAGGCAATGGGATTTCTTCTTTATTGTTGTGAAATTAGGGGTTATGTAGAAAAGTTTGGGTATTCACTGAACCCTATAGTTGTGTTTTAAACTTTTAATGGTTTTATGTATGTCTTTTGCAGGCTCTGGTGTTGTGTTGGTGCAGTCGGTGTGTCCAAGGGCTAGAAGGGTTTTACTAAAAAAGGAGTGTTATTAGATTATGATTTTTTGGTGTTGAAGTTACAAAAGCTGATCTTAAGTAGTAACAAACAATAGTGATTATAATTGGAAATCGATCTTCTTTTCAAATACATGGTTATTAAAGTTTTATAGATTTAATTTTGTATTTAAATTTTCGAAATTTAATTTTTTTCAAATCGAATATGTACCACAACTCGGAATTAGAGTTGTCAAAGAAATGACATGCAACTCTTCCCATAGTTGTCAAACAAGTGATATCCAATTCAAACCATTGTTGTCAAAGAAATGACTTGCAACTCAAACCATTGTTGTGAAAGAAGTGACATACAACTCAAACCATTGTTGTCAAAGAATAGACATACAACTTTAACTATAGTTATCAAAGAAATTTCTGCAACCCCAACAAGTGTAGTGTAGGAGTTATTTTCGCAACCCAGGTAAGAGTTGTGTTAGGCATTAAGAGAAAATTTCAAAAGAGATTCACAACGGAAGCAAGTGTTGTACAAAACTGAACCACAACCACGTTTACGACTCTTGCTGAAGAGTTGCAAAGAATTGAAGACTTTCTACAACCCCCCCCCTTGTGCAACCTATAGATAAACGTCGTCTTATATCGTACGACAACTGTTTTCCGGGGTAGTTAATCGATGTTTTTCCCGTAGTGGTATCTTTTTCCAATTACTAGGAGGAGCATATAGCATACTCGAATGAGGTTTGCCAAGTACAGACTCCAAGCAGCCTTTTTTCTTCATTGATGATTGGAGTTGCTTTTGGAATAAGCTACATGTTTTGCTACAAGAATCGGTCTCTAAATGCTTTCTTTCATCGGTGTCACGCTCTAATCGCTTTTAAATCAAAACCACTGCTGTCTTGAGAGGAAATATCATAACGCTGCTGTCTGTCTTTGTGTGTATGAGTTCCTCCACCAGATTCCCATACCAAACCAGTAGTACTACATCTTGAACTCATACGTGGACAGTGCTGGTGTTTCGAACAGCTTCAGTCAAATTACCTCTACTCCAATCCTGAAACTGTGGACAGTGCTGCTGCTTCATTCATACGTGCAAGAGGACTTCCCCCATGGACATAGTGGACTGGCTGCACTTGCTGGAGTTGTTACTGCTTAAGGGTTCCGAGCTAGATCACAGTAGGTGCTCGTATTTCTATGTAATTTTGTAGGTGATACATTCACATAAATTTCATCAGTGATCGAATATATGTTGCTTGCCATTCTCATCTAATCCAGCTTGCTCATTTATACCTACATTGGAAAAAGTACTGGTAAGCATTAGCATACAAAATATGTGCAAGAAACTCATGATCCTTTTACATTGCTATACCAGCGCTACTGGCTGAAAACTGGTCCTTGGGTCTATTGAGTGTCTAATTTATATGGGTATCAAACTTTCGATGAATCGATTCACCTTGGCGCCTTAGCATCCATTCTCTTATTTCGACTATCACAGTTCTACAATGCACAAAAATTCATATGCTTTGCATAAACTAAATAGACAAATAATAAGATACTTATTTGTCAAATCATAAGCTAGAATGAATCTCAACCCCGAAACATTTTGGTGGTGTCTAGCCATGTAACCCAAGAAAACTTACACAATCAAATGATCATATCAGCTTCCACAATTTGTTACTAATTTTGGGTTAAGTTGTTTGGTACAATCAAAGCCATATGGTAACATATTGTTTCTAATAAAATATATCAAGTCTAGTTTGAACATAAATAAACTGAGTCTGAATAGTGTGAGAAATAATCAATTTAGACATTGCACGAATCGAGGTTAAAATAGTGCAACAAAGTCCAGCAGTCAATCCAGAATCAACACGCTAAGAAAGAAAGAAGGGATGAAAGTACCTTGGAACTTGTCAAACTGAGTCTGAATAGTCTGATTCAAGCTCTGAAGTGGAGGGAGTTTCTGCATGTTACGCTTCTTGATGCCATTTCTGCATTGACGCTTCTTCTAGAGTCCTAAATACGCTTCTTCTAGTGGCCTTAATCTCATCATTGTTATCTTGAAAGTTGCTTTCCTTGCCAATGTCATTCCGAACACAGCTACCCCTCTCTATGACCACTTCATTACATTTATTAGGATTGTGACCTATGCCATACAATTAGATGAATTGTATTCAGAATCACGCCAAAGACACTCTGCTATTTGGTTAATCGGAAACTATTTGATGCATTAATCAACAAAAGCAACATGATTTAAACAGAAAAACAAAAAAGAAAGCAAACATCTGCATTGTCCCCCATTATCTTTTTCAAAAATACCCTTATTTTCAAAAAAAAAAAAAAAAAAACAAAAACAAAAACAAAAACAAATGAGGCTTTACTGATGCACATTATAGTGCTGACTAGCATTTCAACAGGTTTAGATGTAGCCAGAGTGGGACTGTTCCTTCAAGCACCTTAATTATGATAGTTCAAAGACAAATACCATCTAACATTTATTTACAATCACATACGAAACCTAATGACACGACAGGAAAAATTTGGGACTGAGATTCTGGTCTTAATTGAATTAGCATGGAACTTAAACAAACTCAAAAGGCAATAAAAGAAGAACAAACTAATAACAAGGTATCATAATTAGGAGTAAGAATGAAGTTTAATTAGAAAAACTTACCAGCTTGTAGGGAATACATTTTGACATAGTCAAGACGCTGACAGTTCATACTCAACATCAATCAAATAATTGGGAAAAATATCCGGCAATTCTTCCAAATTGGTGATGATGGAGTTCAACCGAAAGGAACAAACTCCAGTCTGGGCACCACTTTTCCAAGTGCAGAATCCTACAAAAAGATAAAAGACCAAGCAAATTTAATAGAGTAAACCTAAAAAGTGTAGAAGATATGTATTGAAACATTCATTGCAATGTGAAGCGAAAATTGAAAAAGTGAAGCAGATGGTAAGAAACCTTGTTCTCGTGAAGAGAACCAATTGTGCCGTCTATTGCATTAATCAGTGTTGTAACTACTGCTTGTTGAAGTTCTTTGAACTCTGGCTGTAAGCATAGAAATAAAAGGGCTTCTAAGGCTTTTTATAAGAAGAAATATAGTGTATTATTTTTTTCAATTACTAGGAGGAGCATATAGCTTACTTGAGTGGGGTTTTCCAAGCTGATGAAGTTAGGCCAGCAACATTGGGCATAAACTAATATAAGACAGAAAACAGAAGAATAGAACGATAGAAAATCAATAAGACGTTGATAAATTGAGTCTAGGGCTAGCAGCCAAATTACTCATTGATAATCTAAAGATTATTTTCATAAAATCAATAATAAAGTCTATCTTCTAAGAGACGGCCTAATAACCTATTTATACTAGTAAATAGGAATGGTTTCAACAAGGTTATCATTGAGACAGTTGTGAGAATTTGGTTAACTCAATTCATAGTAATGAGCAAACATGTGCATTGGTTTAATCATCACTTAGTCCTCTCAGTCAAGAACAAGTTTTTAAATAAGGATTTTTGGTTTTGCAAATTAGTTAATAGATTAAGCAATAGTGTTGCTCATGAGCTAAAAAAAAGCTAGACTAGAAGCAAATAGTTTTTCTTATGAATCCATATTTCCTCCGATATTGTTAAATGGATTGAGGAAGATTATGTACTCTTTAAAGGAAACTAAGTAATAAAGTTCTTTTAGTATCAAAAAAATACTAGTAAATAAAACCTAAAGAGAGAAAACCCTAGACTAACGGACATAAACGCCCTTTCTTAAGAGATAAACTAGCAAACGTCCTAAATAGAGAATGCTCATGACTAATCGAATATGCCCTGCATCAACCACCCCGGGTTGAAAGAAATCTCAACTCCGATGAGATGCTTTATAAATTGTGCATAAATACTGTAATGTCACTTCGCCTTCGCGCGATCGAAAACAAAACTAGGTACATCCTTAAAGAACACCACATCTTGTTCTCCTTGAAGTTTCTCATAAGATATCCTAGCTGCTTTCCCACGATCAAATACGAAACCCAAATCTTCATTTCGATTCTGATTTAGGTACGCCAATAACAAGTAATGATTCCATCACCTCACTTCGATACTTGACACGTGCTAATCTCGGGTCCGAGTTAGTCGCAGAACCACGATAAGCAAGCAACAAATTTCTACTTGAGTTTCCTTGTAATCCCTTATACCATTGATTAGAAGAAGTTGTCGCCCTTGTGTGCTTGCCGGAACGACTACGGGTTACAACCGGAAAAGTTAGCTTACCCCGGCTTGTGAATCCGTGATCACTAATCGTTCCCTTCCATCTAGTACCTTTAGAACATCAACGAGGTGATGAGTTACTTAGATCTCCGCAACCGGATGTTCTAGCCAAAAGGTGACCAAACTCTCTAAGTGAATAATCACTAATTTTAACCACGGTTGTAGCAGAAAACTGTAGCTCTTCTTTCTTTGGTAACCAACAAGATGGACTGGAATTATGCTTTCTTGTTTCTCGTGCAGTGAGATACTTGAATGTTGGTTCGATTCACCTTTGCTAATGTGAGATCAGTCACTTCCATCTTTTGTTTTGACCTTCCTCGATCAAAAACAAAACCCATAAAGCACATGAGACAATGAACTTTCATCATTTGTTCCGGATGAAGCTTTCTGCAAGAGCTGAGTCATTAACACACATTGTGTTGCAAAATTTGTGATGCCGAGATAGTGTAGTAACTCCTTCCGCATGTCTTTTGAGTTATGAAGAATGAACATCTCAAAAGTATATCAAAACTACTTCTCTGAAAGTTCACATCAACGAACGACTCTACCCGGCTTCTCCTCGCTACTCTTTTGCGGATGATAAACAACCGTAGTATTACGTCCTTCGCAAACACTCCTCGAAATTCAACATGTAAATGTAAAGCTGAACATGCATCTTCAAGACTACGAGTTGGTAACATAATTCGAGAGGGTAATAAACATTAACTTCTTCTCGCTCTTGATTAACGGGTGAAATTCGACACATTTGATTGCACCATTAGTTTCCCAACAAACCAAGTCATGGAAATAAGAGAACCCAACTTTACCTTGATTGCTAGAAACAATCTCCGAATGCGAAAATAATGGTCGTAGTAGCGGAAAAAACTTGTAGAAACTTTGCAACTTGAACACCACCTTGTAGAAACCTTGCACTTGTCCATTTCTTCACCACCTCCTTTAGCATACTCCCAATGTGCTTCTCTATAAAAGATAGCATAACAACGGCGTATAGAACTTGAGAACAAGTTTTGCTATAATACCACGAAGTCGAGAGAACAATGAAAACTTCCTTTTCTTGGGTAATATTTCAAATACTTGCACGAGACCTTTGAGGACGATAAATCTTCTTCTTTTGTAACTTCAAGGTCGTTTAAGAGTTTGACGCTCCTTGAGGTTACATCATTCGGATCATAAACATCTCTGATGACTGTGTACAATCTAGCAAAGTGTTTTTCTTGTTGTGTTCGCAGTATTCCGGATGACGAGAACACGCGATCTCTCCCCTTTTTCCTCGACTTGGGTGTGCTTCCTCGTTCTTAGTAATTACTCTGTCAATCGATTTATTATTTGTCAAAACTACGCGATTACGTGTTGTGAGAACCAAGAAGTCCTTAGCGGCTAGAATTGCACAATAGCATAGGTACCAATATGCTAAGGTTGTCCAGGAGATCAGTTTCTCAAGAACACTATTAAAGAAGAATTTAGGCTCACTAATTTTAAAAGAATACATGCCTTTTGACGTCGATTCTCCCTGACCCTTCTCCTGATAATAGACCTTGTTGTCCAATAGTTCTTTTCTGCTAGGATGACGATACTTCTTGGACGAGACACATATACCAAACAAGAGGTAATACTTAACACTTTGAACAATAGAGAGAAGTAACTCTTTATACTCACAATGTCAATTCTATGAGTAAAACTTCCCTGGCTTTCCATAGTTTGTAAAACCAGGTGGGAAAAAACTATCATTTTCCTCACAAGTCATAGTATTCCATTATTATCGTTTCTTGGTAAGATTCGACCAAAGAAACGATAAAAACATGCATCATCACGATAACAAGACCAATGCCATGGATACTTCTTTGAGCATCATAATACGATGCCTTAACAGCGGAAGACAAGCAATTCTAGGAACACTAATAGAAACCGCGGACACTGTATGCGGCGAATTTGCTAGCGCTAAGCAATCTCCATGCCGTGAACCCCGTGCCGTGAACCATCTCCCTGACTTGGTAAAAGCAGCACCAAATGCAGCGATGGAAGGTGTTAGGCGTTCGGTAGTCCATCGTGTACCCGTTGTTGCGGGCAATTGCACGAGAGTGTCCTTCACGTAAGCACCAATGTCATGATAGGCTGTGACGTTGTTTCGAATTTTTCTATTAAGTCTTCTGCCATAGCATTCCTCCTGGAGTTCAAGAGAATTCGCCCTCGAATTCTACTTGCATAATTTTCGGCACAAGTTTTCTTGTGACAAAACTTACTCTTATACAAATCGAACTTGACGCAATAATTTCTGTCATATATGAAACTTGAGTTTCATGAATGGAACATTCATACCATAGTAGTGAAATACCAACACACCTTGATAAATCTTCCATCATAACACTCCTCCCATTGTTAGAGAAAATTAAGCCCCACGAATGCTACTAAAATAATTTCCTCCGGTAGTTTCTTTGCAACGAGCCATTTCCCTTTGCTTATAAAAATCTGATATCATCTTATTAGATCTCAAACTAAAATCAGCTACTGGACATGTAGCTTGATTCTTGTAAATGAGAATCGGGTTGGTTCACCTAATACTTACTATGCTAGTCTTTTCCTCGACGAAAGGATGAACATAGTCGATGTAAAGAAAACTTCTTCTTCAACTTCTAGGTAGTTGTCTTTCCAGATCAATACCAACGAGTAAGCAAAACTTTGTCTTCAACTGGATAACTATCGTAGACTTGGTGGTAAGTCCCAATCCACAACAACTCTATCTTCTTCACTCTCACACAATGAAAATGGTGTTTCCTCACGAACAACAAGTTCGTCTTCACTCTCACACAATGAGAATGGTGTTTCCTCATGAATAACGGGTCTACAAAAAAAGACTTTCATCGACCTCATCGCATCTTCATGTTCATATACTTTAGAAACTCCTTAGAGGTGGATCTAAAGGGTTGCGTCGGCCTTCCGGGGTATCTCTATTCGGGCTCTCGCACGTCTCCGTCGCTCCGGCCTTTTCCAACCTTTGCAGCAAGTTCTCCAACTTGGTTTTCTCGATCCAGCCTTTCTAATCAGTAGGAACATGTTGTCAACTACAACTCTAATCTCTCTAAGTTCTCGCTTCATAAGTTTTGGTACCTCTTCCACCACCACCTCTAACTCTTCCTGCCATGATAGCTAGCTAGGGTTTGTGGGTTTTTTTGTTCTAGCGCCAATTGATGAAGTTAGGCCAGCAACATTGGGCATAAACTAATATAAGACAGAAAACAGAAGAATAGAACGATAGAAAATCAACAAGACGTTGATAAATTGAGTCTAGGGCTAGAAGCCAAATTACTCATTGATAATCTAAAGATTATTTTCATAAAATCAATAATAAAGTCTATCTTCTAAGAGACGGCCTAATAACCTATTTATACTAGTAAATAAAACCTAAAGAGAGAAAAACCCTAGACTAACGGACATAAACGCCCTTTCTTAAGAGATAAACTAGCAAACGTCCTAAATAGAGAATGCTCATGACTAATCAGAATATGCCCTGCATCACAAGCTCTTCTCCAGTTGCAGCTCATGGACCATTCGGATTAATTCAATTATAGCGGACTTTTTGTATTGTGAAGGTTCAACAGTGACATTGCATGAGATACCATGATCTGGTGTTCCCAGACTCCAAACAGCCTTTTCTTCTTCAATAATGATTGGAGTTGCTTTTGGAATAATTGCAGTTGGAAACTTGGAACTTCAATTGAGTCACTACTCAAACGTCTCTCTTCCAAATCTAAGCTCCATGTTTCGCTACAAGAATGAGTCTCTGAATGTTTTCTTCCATCGGTGTCAGGCTCTGCAGTTGGGTAAGCTTTGTAGAATATGTCATGTCCCTTTTTCATTGATTGTGAGCCTTAAATCTTCCTATTTCCCCATTCAGAGACAACCTGTGTCCTGAAAATATGGAAGTAACCAAATTAAATTACCGAGGTAATCAACTTAATAAATGGGACACAAAAGAAACTCAAAGACAATAAACAAATGAAGAACAATTACTTATTTACGAGGAAATATCATAACGCTGCGGTCTAAGAAGGGGATTTTTTTTTTTTTTTTTTTTTAATTTCTTAAGTCGTTTTAAGAGATAAATGTATGAACATTTTGTTTAGATGTTCTGGTCTAATTACCTTTCTAAAAAAAAAAAAAAAAAAAAAAAAATCAGGCCGATTGAATTGAACAACAAACAACAATAATAACATTATGATAAATCAAGAATCCGCCAGATTGTAGATCTAATGAGTTAAATCAATAAAGGGTTGAGAGTATATACCATCCAATTTGTTCATCCCATTGGTGATTTAGATGATAGATAGTTTTCTTACTGCGATGTGAGATTCTCAAAGAAAAATGAGTTGGAAAGAATGTGATATATCTGGTGGATTAGTAAATCAACCAGATAGATACAGGGTTAATCTTGCTGAATCATATGAAAGATACCCTGGATCAAAGAGAGGCAGGGAAATCAACTGATCAACAAGATGAGTGTAGAAACAAAATTAACATCTCCAGCTTCTGGAATCATTCTTCTAAATCAGACCCACTCCTTGTTTCACACTTTGTCTTGAAGGTCCTCTTCCATAGGACTTCGTTTTGAGAGGAAATATCATAATGTTGTTGTATTTAGGCGTATGAGTCCATCCACCAGAACCCACATAAAATCAGTAGTACTACATCTTGAACACATCACTAACTTACTGTGTTCTTACGGATTAAAAATGAGATTTAGGAGGTGTTGTGGTTCTGAATCTGATTTGGGGAAAGTGAAAATGAGATCTCAGAACTGGGATTTGGAATTTAGGGCGAAATCTTATTCTATATAAAGGGAACTAAACTTGGATCGACCAGCAAGCCCAATAGGATACTATCCACAGCTCGGATTTCAGCTTATGGCAAGAGGATCCGGGTACTGCTCGCTCCATTTGCTCAGTCTTTGTTTGAAGCCTCATTTGGCTTAAGTGCTAATGGGGTACCAGATTAATGGGGAGGATACCAAATTATATATTCGACATACAAAAAAAGTAATCCGTTTTATATGTGATTTGGTACCCTTCCCAGTAACCCAATTAGCAATGTTGCTCATTTGGGACTACCCTAAAATTGATTTGGGGTTTATTCATCATTACTAAAATGATTGCTTAGTTAGTTCTAGGAAAAAGATTAAGATAGGCTTTTTTGATAAGAGATAATTTAACAGGTCTACTTGCACTTTTATTAATGTATTATCTCACATTTTTTACGCCATGTATTTTAATAAAATCTAAATAGTTATAAATATTTTGGGATATGTTTTCTCTAATAAAGTTCCGCGTCTATATAGAAAATGGGTAAATCTTGAAATACCAAACTGCACTATCTGCCCGTTTTAGAATCGTCGATTTTCGATGGTTGGTTTTTAAGGAAGTAGATACTGGTGTTACACGTTTCAGAATGTGTCCATTTTAGATATCAACATAGATATTTATAAGAGGAACATATTCCAAAAACATTAGCTTTAACTCCATTAACGTTTAGGTTTTATTGAAAATAAAACATAGTGTTCCAAATATGAGATAATGTGACAACAAAAGTGTGATTGAATCCTCCTTTAACTAAATTCTACACAAAAAATTAAAAGAATTTAAAAAAAAAAATATAATGAAAGTTATGGGTGATGGGTTTTTCACCGGTCAACCTTTTGTCCAAGTATCGTCCCTTTTCCGAAGAACTTAGTGTGGTAGTGATTTGGTAACGAGTAATATCCACGTATAATATATATCTTTTGAAAAACGGATGTCTAACAACCACACCCAATATTTCATTTAGGAAATCCGTATGGACTAACTCCAATATATTTCCAAGAGTATCAACTAGACAATGACTCAATCAAGAAAAATACATCCAAGAGTTATATCTCAACTTCTCGAATCAATCTACAATCGAATGGATAGAAATCATGTGTCCGGATTAATATGAGAAATAACTTGGATGGTGCCAAAGACCAATATCCAAGCGCCAATCGGTTTCAATCAACAACTAAAGGTTGGATTTACCAATTGATTGAACTACGCACAACTCCGTGATATTTCAATTATATAAAAATATAATGCGAAAAAGAAATAACAAAGACACCAGAGATTTTGTTAACGAGGAAACCGCAAATGCAGAAAAACCCTGGGACCTAGTCCAGATTTGAACACCACTGTTTTGTATTAAGACGCTACGGACTCAGCCTAGTACAAGTTAACTTGATTTGGAATGTATATGAGCCCTAACCAATCTTACACTACAGATTGCGCTCCTTATGCCTCTTGAACCACGCGCATTCTCGCACTCTGATTCCCTTAGTTGATCTTGTAACAACCCTACTTCCCACATAATCCCGGCCGATGATTTATATAGAAAATATGTCATTAATTTCTGTGTAACATACATAACCGCAAGAAATTATGGGATAACGTCCCATTATACAGATTGTATGCGAAGGGAAATTTTTACTATAAAGGATACAAAATTACAATGGTTTTCAAGTTCATAGGAAGCATAATTACTTGCCTACGGTTTCAAATACCAACCATAAATTACTAAAAACAAATATCCCTACTGCCTTAACAACTATAATTCATAAAAATATAAAGCAAATAAGTGTCGATATCCACCCCGGCTAGATATCTTCCAAATATCCACCGGAATCGAAAATAAACAAACTCTTACACGATCTCTAGTAACACTGAAAAAAAATGTCAACGGGAGTTAAACTCCAAGCAAGTTCACTCGATCACCGAGGCATGGAGAAATATAAAAATGATATACAAATACAACGTAAGACAATCATGTCACAAGGAAATAAAATAATAAGCTACTAGTTATAAGCAGAGCAACCACCCTATTAAGAATCAAATTTTCCCCTAATTCAACAACTATTGTCAGACGGACCAAAACTCGTACATTTCAAACCTTTGTCATAGTGCTATATCGGGACATATCCGCAATAACACTACACCGGGTTAGGAACATATCCGCAACGAATCGTCCAAAATGCATACATATGTGTATACAATTATACCCGGAACACATTACCCATCTCAAATATCCTTTCCCCGGAATGAGGTAAAATATCACCGGTTTAAAGACCTACATAAAGCCTCTAGGCATACGAAATACCATCCGTGATTCAAAGGATTTTTATCCGTCAATACTACACAAAACCTAGTCATCAAGGTATAAACTACAAAAATACTCATGTCAATCAACACCCAATACATAATTCTCATAGTGGCATTAATCTACAGGGAACTTTGCGAAAAACAAATTCTAACCACCAAACAAGGAACACACGCTAAATGAGTTTCTTGCACCATTAGGTAAGTCAACATCAAACAGATTTACGGATCATTCTCTTATTAGCTAGCTAATTGTCCCACTTTAAGCTCGTGCTGGACACCTACACCAAACTCCAATAATAAATCACCACAACTCCATTTACAAACTAGTGTAAATTTTATGTCTAAACTTAGAATGAGTGCTTAATCAAAAAGATCCCTCGAGTTCCCAAAATACTTCCGTCCATAATCATACTAAAAATTCATACGATACCGGCACATCATATACACAAGTTATCAACTCTCTTATACCATTTTGGTGTAGGTGCCTAATAACTAACTAGAGTGTATTCATTAATATACCAATTAACTAACACATAATGGCAGAGCAATTAGATGTCTAGACTAGACCTAGACGATTGAGCAATCATCCACTTAGTAACAATCAATAAATTAATGAGTCTTGAACGGATGATCCAAATCTAGGTTAAATGTGTTCTTTTCTATCATGCTCATCGTGTCATGATTTAAAGAACCACACATACCCACCTCTTATCAGACAACCAATGATCATCAACAAGAATGATAGAATAGTAAACATATAAAATTACCAAAGAGTTTATCCAACATGTAAAAATCGATTCACACAATAGACGAGTTATTTGATAACCACTTCTAGATCTATCTAAGACTAAGAGAACCGAATAAACTTTCCTCAACTCCCGCAACCCGATTGATCCCGTAGGCATAAGTTCCATCAATTCTCAAACCCTAAAAGATATACATAAAGCGAGAGAAATAAAATATAATCATAAGTAAAATCCTTGATCATTACCGGAGGGAAAACTAAGAAAGCTAAACCAGTTCCTTACCTCTTACACACCATTGACTTTCTTTTTCTACAATTACTTTCCCCTAATCTTTCATTGTTTAAGCCGCCACTCTAAGAAATGTCTCTTAAATCTCAATCTAATCCGGTACTCAGATGGTATCGAAATCTCAATAACCCTATTTTATTATTACTAAATTCACTCTTGGGTCTAATAGGAAATATACTAATAATTGATAAGGGGTACTTATAACTAAAGCCACGTAACTCGTTGTAAATCCAATTTTAGAAGTAGAGTGGACCACACATAAAAATTAACTAAAATTGACGAGTATTATAGATCTCACCCACAACCAATAGTTGCTACGACCCAAAGGCGAAGACTTGATAAACAAATATGTCTCACACATAAAAGTCTATTAAATAGATAAATATGTATCCCACTGAAAAATCTACTAGTTTTTGTTCCATCTTTTGATAAATAAAGGTGAACACTAACGAATTGATACACCAGTCTTATACTCTCGAAGAACAGCCTAGTAATATCGGTCACCTCACAATAATCTTAATCGTATGAAAGAGAAACAAGATATTATGGAATCACAAACGATGAGACGAAGATGTTTGTGACTTATCTTACCTATCTGGAGATTAAATCTCGAGCAAATCTTAGAGAATATAGTACTCAACACGATAAAACAAAGTAAGACCAAAACACTCAACTATAGAGAAAATAGTTGGTCCGCTTCATAATCCCAATGAAGTATTCAAGTCGTTAACCTATAAAGGTTTTAGGAAAACCTAGGTTAAAGGAGAATCGACTCTAGTCGCAACTAGTATCACACATGAGGTGTGGAGATTATGATTCCCGGTTGCGAGTTTTCCCTTATATAGTCTTCAAATCGGGGTTTGCAATCAATGCTACCTTGGTAACAAAGAATACAATATTCACCGTTAGATGAAAAAACCTAATTAGATTCAAGATAATATCTTTCAACCGTTAGATTGGACTTATCTTGTTATACACAAATGAAATGTGACTTCATTTAGGTATGAGTAACCATACCCAAACGTGTACACATAGTTGACTCAACAATAGTTAATCGAAGTTAGCCATATGAACACTTTCATATCAACCTTGTTCATCTTTCTTACAACTAGTTCAAATGACTCAAATGAAACTAGTTATGGAGTTGTTCAATTGTTTATATTCTCATAGAAGTATACAAGACATAATTGAAGCAAAATAGATTTTGATTCACTTGAATCAACTCATGAACATTATAGGCACGGTTTGCAAAAGATTGCATTCCTTAATATATAAATGTATTTGTTCATGAACAAACCGATGTTAGAACTTCACCCACTCAAGTATGCAAACTGGTATGTATACTTAGAGTTCCGGACTTGGTCCGGGTTCGCCAAGATGCGAACGGGGTAAGCATATTGTCGTACATGATCAATCTCGGTTGAATTCCTGACTTGAACCGTGAAGCCGATACGCATACGGGTATGCAAACTAAGTTCCGGACTTCAACTATCAAACCAAAAGCACGCATACGAGTATGCATACTATGGTTCCCTGACTTTAAATAACTTGCAACAGTTAGTACGCATATTGCGCTATATCCAATCAATGGTTAATCGTTATAAACTCCATGTTAGTCATAGAAACATTCTTGGAAGACTAGAATAGCTGTCTCACACAAACAAATATTAGCTTCAAAGCAATTTTCAAGTGATCAATAGATCAATACGAAACATTTTGAGTCTACATCAAATGACTGTCTCACAAAAATCATGTAAGATGTTACCAGCGATTTTCACATGATCATCTTTTGACTTTCGTCAAGAATAAAGATGAACTTGGTTAAAGAGAAATCTTACCAACACATGTTTCGAAAAATATGTAAGCGAGTGAAACTCAAATGTGTATAATATAAACTCTATATAGCTATATGACTTTTGTCTCAATAGAAAATAAAATAGTAACATAAGCATACATTTTTTATCCGGTAAAAAAAGTATTACACTATGTTGAATTTCAAAATTAGTAACATAAGCACACATTTTTTATATGGTACAAAATGTAACGCAAATTTCAAAATTAGGTTATATTATACCATGGAATTTAAAAACTTGAAATCCCGCAAGAAGCCTAAAAATATGGAGATTTACTACAGGAAATCATCCATCTGCCTTTTTAGTGAATTGAAAGTCATTTATCTTCGATTCAGAGACTGCCTCCATCGTCCTGATAATAGAATAATTAAACTCAATAGACTGAATTCCTACCAGGTATTCACCGAATAAGTATGAGACATAGAATAATTAAACTCAAAAAACAATAAACAGAAGCCTAATACTTACTTAATTTTGAGAAGAAATATCATTATGCTAGTACGAGTAAAGAAGGTTCCTTCCTCCACCGGAATCCCATACAAAACCAATACGCATCTTGATCTCATCACTACCTCTCTTCTGAAGTTTAATTTTGGTGGAGAATAAAAATGAGATCTAGGGATTGTAGGGGTTTTGATTCAGGGGGGCAAAGATCAAAATGAGATGTAGGATTTGGAAGTTAGGGCAATGATATTTGTTTATATAGATAGGGCAACTGAAGTACTTGGATCGACCTCCAAGCCCACTACGAATATTATCCATGGGTTCGATTTTGGGTTATCGGAAGAGGATTTGGGGCACAACTAGCTCCAATTGTATAGACCCAAATCTGGCGTTGGAGAACTTAAATTGCCAGTATGCGAATCAGAGAGTTCTACAACAGATTAAAACTGTATTGTATCTATAGTTTGCAAGCTCTACAAATCATAATAAATAGACAGACATAAAGCTACAAAGTAATGATATTTTCAACTGAGACTGACATATTCGGTCCAAAAGGAATGCAGGGGCTCGCGTATACAGATACTGATGTAGCTTGTGTCTGAAAGATATTAGAGCAAACTGACTTGGATACAACAACCGCCGTGTTGCAAAAGCTGCAATCATGGCCGGGACACCACGCTCGAGAGCAAACTGAATCTGATTCTCATGGACATCTTTTGGTGCTATAGAGAACATAACTGCTTTGCGTTGAATTAAAAAGCACTGAAACTTGCACACCATATCCGGCATCCAACGCAACCAGCACGCGCTTTCCAAATTGAATACTCGAAACCATCTGAATACACAAAACCAAAGAGATTTGCAGGGTTTGTGGTAAGTTCAGTGGTGGTGATGTCCTTGATGGGCTAAAGGATGAGCTTGATCCAACTGTGAAGGGACTGAATCTAATCACGTTGTTATTTTATGAGGAGGCAAAAGCTAGAGTGCCAAGAGAAGACCGCTGATTCAAGATGATGAGTTGCTTGACGGTGCAGCTCAGTGGCCGACTCTCCTTTGTCTGCTCTGTTTATGAGGCCTCGAACTTGTTGAACAATGTTATTCTAGAGTTCATGATATTGATTCATCAACCTTCGCATGTACATTAACCTGCATTACATGTTTTCATGACATAAGTAAGCAATTCCTTATAACTTTGCAGTTAATTTGCACATGGTTACTCAAGGGGCCAAAGAAAAGTTTGAAGTCTCAGATGCGAGTCAAGTGACTATCCACAAAAATCAAACACCAATTGTTGATTACATCGAGTTCTACTAGCTATGAAAGTAGGTGACCAAACAAAAATAGAGAGATTAGGACACCTAGGAGAGCATAATCTGGTAGTGGCAAGGCAAGAGTCATGAGTATTGTCATAAATGAAACGAGATTTATCTAATTTAAAGGTTGGGGCTGCTACAAACATTTAACAATTCAGATGCAAGAAATCATCGGACATTGGCAGCATGTAGAAGATTAAAGAAAAATTGAAACAAGGTGAACTGTTACGTGGCATATCTCGAAAAGTTGAGGAGTGATCTCAGTGTCCCTAACTTGGACGATAGCAGATGAAGTAGTGGACACAGACTGTGATGTTCCCAAAATCATAGACTGCAGCTTCTTTATGGATGCCTTTGTCTTGTCCAATTTAGATTCTCCACCTCCCCTATATTCCGAAGATTGCAACGTAGATAGCTTCTTCTCATGCTCAATATTTGCCCCTTCGTGAGCCTAGAAATCAAGCAACACATAACACATATAAGCAACCTCTAAAACTAAAGCCATTGACTCTAGATTACACGAACCCTGAATTATGGGTACGATGAATTCAATGTTCAATATCTTAGTGGTTCTCAATTTCGTGTCACAAACAAGCAGTACAATCATACATACCTTAACTTCCTGACATCTTGACATAGTCTAGACGTTAGTTCATACTTAATCATCAATCAAATAATTGGGAACAACATTGGGCCACGGGCTCATGATTAATCATCTTTCTTCCAAATGAACTACCCTGTTTAGGATCTTCCAAATAAACTTTCCAGGATAGCCAGAAGACTGCCTCTCTATACGGTGCTTTACTTTACTGAAGCAGCTATCTTGAATTTAGAGACCAGACCACCTCCATCGTCCTGGAAATATGGAGAGGTAACCTCATTAAATTCCTAGCAGGCGTTCGATGAATTGATAGGAGATACAAAACACTCGGATGGAACAAATAGAAGAATACTTGCTTAGTTTGAGAAGAAATATCATAATGCTGGGTCTTTATATAATTAACAAATTTGTTCCTGTGTGTCTGCCAGACCAACATTTTCAAAAAATTTAGACATTTTCAATTCAATTCAACAGTTAATTAACACTAAAATTCAAATAAAGATAACAAACCTCTTAACCCAGTAAAACCAGATTCCAGATAGTTTGACAACTCTATTGGGATTTGATTAAGTGTTGCCTCTCCCATTTTCTTGATCTTCAGTGGTGATCATGATTGAGAGGACACCTACTAAGCTATCTATGATTTGATTAAGTGTTGCCTCTCCCATGTAAGTGTTGCCTGTGTCTTCAGTCGATTCAGTAAAAACACCTACTAAGCTATCTATGATTCAGTGTTAGTCTGATGCAATCTCTGAAGTGGAGGGAGTTTCTGAATCTTACGCTCCATTTCTTGGTTGAAGCTTCTTCTAGAGTCCTAAATCCCTTTTCAACTGTGCAGGAGTGGCTTTAATCTCATCAATGTCTTGAATGAATGTTGCTTTCCTTGCCACTGTCATCCCGAATATCAGCTCCCCCTCTCTGTGACCCAATTCACATCCATTACATTTATTAGGATTGTAACCTATGCCATACAATTAGATGAATTGTATTCAGAATCATGCCATATTAAGTTAATGAGAGACTATTTGATGCATTATTAAACAACAAAAGAAACTTGATTTAAAGAGAAAAACAAAAAAGAAAGCAAAATATATAAGGGAACACCAAATCCATTAGACAACAAAGATATGTAAGATGGCAATTAAAAAAGAAAAGTAACATTTTCAGTATTTACTTTACTTTTGAGATATACTGCAAAAATTACTTTACTTTTGACAATCATAGGAAATTTGTATAAAATTTTAAGAAGCCAGATTGAAATGTTAATATGATATTCTGTATGACACTCCCCTACGAATTGTGTTGTATCTCAGGAAACTGAAATACAGAGTGGATTTCACCACTTTTAACTGGTAGAAGGCCTAAGGACCTTAGATATTAGTAGTACATAACCCACTGCACCCAACAATATCAAAATAGTAGGATGAATTGTCAAGTTTCTACAAACCATATGCCATCAGTAGTGTACTATTTCTTATAAAAATCTGCATCGATTCATAATTACATACTATTTCGGCTTTCTACCGCTGAAAACATTTTAAACATGATTCCAACACCACCACTAGTACTAGGATATGGTGACAGACCTCCTGCTAGTACTAGTAATCCCCCAATTTCAGTATTCTTTCTTGGACCACTTTGATTTGTTCTTCTTGGGATGGTATTAAATGTGATATAGCTGGTCATGATTAAATGTAATTACTGATGGATATCGATTGAACGTTACATGGCTTCACATTAGGTACAAACAAATTTAAAATTATGAGATTTTGGTATTCATTGAATTGGAATTGGACATAAAAAACAATAATCAGAAAATACTTACTTTGTGTTGAGGGGAAATATCATAATGTTGTTTTTTCCGTGTTCTTCAACTGTATAAGTGATGAAGGTGCTCCTCCTCCTCTAGATCTCTAAAGAAACCACATCTGTCTTGAAGACATTCCATGTAGATTCTACACCATTTATAGACGAATTTGTTACTTATTTCCGAGGGATACAGTTTGGAAAAAAATTGTAAATGTTTTCGACAAACTTAGTTTTGAGAGGAAATATCATGATGCTGTCTTCGTGTATGGATGAATGTTCCTCCTCCACCAGAATCCCATACAAAACATCTTGAACCCATCACTAACTTAAGATTTTGATCGTAAGGAAGATAAAGATTTGAGATCTGATTTGGGGAGGGAGAGATGAAATGAAATCTGAGAAGTGAGATTTGGAATTTAGGGCAATCGTTTTTGTTTATATAAGGCAACTGAACTTGGATCGATCTGCAAGCCCACTAGGAAGTGGATTCGGGTATACTGCACGCTCCATTTGAAGCCATAAAACAATCCAAGTACCAAATTCGGCAGCTGGTCATAATTCAAATTCCGGTACCGTAATGTTGGGAGTAGAGTTTTAAAAAAGACAAATTCATGGTTATGTATGTTTATAATTTCACATAATTTCTGTAAATAAAATTAGAGAAATCTGATCAAAATCTAGCTACCATCCCCCAACCCTCGCATGTAATAATATGAATGGATTGTTCCCTACAAGTTTGGGTCCTAAGAATATAGGATCATCAGGTTCAGGGTACATTTTTTTTTTTCGAAGAAGTTTTGCACTTGATAAAAAAATGTAATTACGGAGTTGGCTTGCCATTAAGAATTTGGCTTTCATCATGGTCGGAATCACATTTTGAAATGACTACCCAGCATTCTACAAGTTCTTCTTCGTCTGAGCTGAGACAACATGCCATGAGTGCATTTGTCTAATTTGTTTATATTTGTTTATATGGGCAACTGAACTTGGACCGAGCTGCAGGTCCACTAAGGATATTATCCACAGTTCGGATTTAAGCTTATCGGAAACGGATCCGGATACTGATTGCCCCATTTCTGGATTACACTACAGCACTATCTAGTACCCGAGTAACCCAGATAATAAACCATTAATTAGATCTAGTGGTAATTAAATCATCAGATTCGGTCGTTTTTTTTTTTTTTTGATACCAAAAGAAAATTTTATTGATCAGTTTCTTCCATATAATACAAAGTCATCATCCCATTTAACAATATCAGGAGGATAATTCAAGACATAAGAGAAACTATTAGCTTCAAGTCTAGCCTTTCTTGCTAATTCATGAGCCACACTATTACTTAGCCTATTAACTAATTTGCAAAACCAAAATTCATTGTTTGTAAACTTGTTCCTAATCGAGAGAAATAAATGGTGGTTAAACCAATGCACTTGAAGATCTTCACCGTGTACCGAGTTCACTCGATTTTGACAGACAGTCTCAATGATTACTTTATGAAATCCATTATCTTCGATCCATTCAACAACTTTGATCAGGGCTTTGCATTCAAAATTTTCTGCTCCAACTTCAGCTGCCATTTCCTCCTCCAAGTTATATCCTTTCGCTTCTAACGCATACCCTGCATGATCACGCACTATTAGTCCAATACTACATTTTCTAGTTTTATAATCATAGGAAGCATCAATATTAACTTTATGTAACCTATTTCGTGGAAACCAGATCTTTGAAGGATAATACTGTTCCTAGGAACACTAGAGGATGTAGAGTAAAATTCACATTGTTTAACAAGATTATGAATTCTCGAAAGAGTACTATTCATATTAGGTTTTTGAGATTGAAAAATCTAACCGCATCTATCCTTCCATATACACCGGACCGCACACATAAACTTAAACACAAGAGAGTCAGATATAAGAAAAATGTTACTGTTCACATATGTATCAGTCGTTTTACACTGGAAGGGACATGGGTACTAGGGACAGTGGCCACATGGCATTCTGTTTACTGTTAGCATTATAGAGTCAGAACTAAATTCAACTTACCTGACCCAAATTAATCAGGAGAAAATTTTGGATGGGGGTTATTTTTGAAGGGGTATAAGGGATCAATAAAGAACTGCCACATGTCTTTGTTTCTACGACGAATTTAATGGTCTGATTTTTTGAGGAAGGGCATTTTGGGAGTAGCAAGAGCAATAAGATTCTTGTTGTTGACCGGGTTGGGAAAATAACTACCATCCACCATTGTTTTCGTTCTCTTCCTCCTCCTCCTCTCTTCTTCTTCTCCTTTCTTTTCCCCTGTTAGAACATGGGGACATGGTTGATTTCTCTAACATGGATGGAGTAAAATCAACAAACTGCTTGTAACGATTTTTGTGCACTTTATAAGGATCCTTGTGCAAAGGATTTCTGATCGAAAAAATAACGTTTGTTAGAAATCGCTACTAATATTTGTTAGAAAGAACATCTGAATAAGACGAATGCATAAACAGTTGGGGACTTGATTTGCGTATGAATGATGGAGGTGTTTGGTGGAGGCGTTAACAGGGGAAAAGAAAGGAGAAGAAGGAGGAAGAGACCCTAGTTATTTGTTGGAAAACTCGGGTTGCAATAGAAGATGAAATAACACAGAAGAGATTGTTGTACTCCAAACTTTCAAGGCTCATAAGATTTTTTTAGACAATTATTTCTACCTCCCAATAAATTGGCGATTACAACAGGTATGTGAAATAATGCCTTTAGGATACAATGAAAGCCCTACAACGAAAATTGAATTCAAGTTTGTACCCCTTGATCCAATCAAGAACACATATGAACAAAAATTCGATGATGCTTTAGAAAGAAAGAGAGAAAACAGAAAAGGTTTTTTTTCTCGATATGTTTTAAACGAGTTTTGGGAGATGCTATTTATAGAGGTTTTCGCATCCGTTGGGAGTTTCTCTTCACAAAACGATGAGTCTCTTCATCATCAGACATCAATGGCATTCGTTGATTTGAAGATTCTGATATGTTTGTAACGGTCAAACATATTCCAAAATGTTATTTTCCCCGGCCTAAGCAAAACAAAAATGTTATTGCTCTTGCAACTTGGAAAATGCCCTTCCTCAAAAAATCAGATCCTTAAATTCCTTAGAAAAACAAAGACAGTGGCAGTTCCTTATTTTTGTTGAAACAAAACACGTGGCAGTTCCTTATTGGTCCCTCATACCCCTTCGAAAAGTGCCTCCGTCTCATTAATCACCTAAACTTCATTCAATAAAAGAAATCATTCTTAAATCTATATAACATCGTCAGTTTTATAAGCAACGCCCTTTGGCCTTTTTAGCCAAAGTCTAACTTATTATTATTCTGATCTTACTTTCTCCTCGGCAACTTGTTCACAATTATCTTGAAGCCTTTTCAAGTCATCTTTAAGACTCCAAGTGTAACCAAGCTTTTGTGCAACAACGGGGATTACCATCTTCGTTAAAACTTCAGTGACACCCTAACAAGAATACCTCAAGATATTTGCAATTTGAAGAAAGCAATTGACAAGATAAAGAAGAGTAAAAAATCAAGAGAAAGATTTAAGAAACCGTTTAATTTTTTTTTTTTTTTTTTTTGAAGCATGAAATTTATTAAACTACTAACGGGCTATTACATGAGGTTATGTAATACCCGAAGATCATTTTGCAAGTTACATTTAAGATATATACATTGGAAATAATGCCAACTATATATATTATCTCCAATCCCAGGTTCATTGGCCGTAACTAAGACTAGAAAAGTCATGCATGTGGGTGGAGTTCAGTGTCTTGGCCAATATAGTTGCCATTGTTTATATTGGCAATAGATTTGCATTGATATCGTCGAATTACATCATTTTGCAAGTCTTTTATCATCCACTCCCCGCTTCAGCAATATGTGGTTTTCAGATCTCAACTAAGTCCAATCTAAAATGCCAAATATTTATCAAAGCTAAATGTCTAACCTGGATCTGCATTGTGTTCTAAACATCCCCATCGCAACCAAACATGACGTTGGCAGATGTGGAGAAACAATAATAATTGAGTTGATACATCGTTTATCTAGACTGCAATCACAAAACAATAAGTCATGCAACCTTATTTAAAATAGGATTAATGCTTGACATAACAGGATTGGTTAGTTGTTTTTTCTGGTTGTCGGATCAATTTTGTACTGATAATCTATCCCTGTTGGCTTTTTAGCTATAACTTATTTAAAACTGCAATTTCGCATACGTTACACAGTTAACAAAAGTCCCACATTGGAGAATGCCATCTCGGAAATTGTGTACATAATAAGTTATATTTGCAGTAAATATCGCCAATCAGCTATGAAATGTAAGCCCACCCCAATAGCTCTACATGAGCTATCAGCCAACAACACTACGGAAATTGTTATTTCGTCTGCCAGGTATTCCTGGCCTCTACGTTCATAGCTGATTTGGTTTTTAGGTTTTGTTTAGTATGAATGCCTTCAATTGTAGATTTCAGTTCAAACAGCTAGTAATAAACAAATTAGCAAGTTCAGGCACAATTCCACTTTGTTATTTTTTGTTCTTCTTATTAATTTCAAAAGTTGCATCTATTATCGAAAAGGTTCATCGAGAGTTATAGGATCAACAGACGGATCTTGACGGAAATATGATCTAGGGATTTTAATAAAATGCCACACTTCCAATTTCATGTTTAACAAAGTGCCACTGTTTTTTTTCAGAGTTTATTTAATGCCACACATTTGACCTTTTCCATCCTGTTTTTTTCTTTCAACAGTTACCGTCCGTTAGTGCATAGGTGGCGATTATTCATCCTTGTAAAAGACATATAAGACCTCGAATCGTTTTCATTTAACTGAGTTAAATCGACTCATTGTAGTGAGTCATTACCAAGATGGCCATTTACACAGGCAATACAATACCAACTTATTTAAATTCTTCCAAGTTCAGGCTCTTTCCTCACTTCGACCACATCACACTTTCACCGGATCAAAAACATCACAAAAACTTCTTTTAGACTGAGTCACGAGTCCTAAACTAGCCATTTACACAAGCAATCATTCTTCACTGTCTTGCAGCATGAAAACTCACTCAAATCAGAGAGTAATGAATGCCCAAATTACTCCATAGTTTCTGTCCTCCCAAACTCAAGCATAAACTTGCACCACCAACTCTGCTCAGTAACAGACCATAGCTCATCAACCAGTTCAACCAGGCACCTTTGTAGCATAGCCAAATTTAGCCAACTGCCGGACCTTTTGAATCTCGTCACCAGCAAGACATAATCAAGTCCCTGACCATTTTAGCTCCTTTCAAATTCAGTCCACAGCTTCTAAACACCTACCAGTTAAACCAGACATGCTCAATGCTCAATGTATGATACTTAAAACAAATTCAAAAAAAATACAAATATAATCATACCAGTTACTCAAGCTACAACCTTCTTTGTCGATCTCAGCTGCAACCACTTCGAATCCTCCTTTGAATCCCATAATCAATAGCATCATATTCTCTAAAGCTTGTCTATGTGGAATTGTGTCGAGCATATGGTGTGCAATTAAGGACTTTCCTTTTGAGGATGATTATCTCTGAATCAAACTCAGACCCATCAATCTTTGTCTAACACGAACTCTAAAAAACCACTTAATCTCAGTCATTCATCACTCCAAGTACCCACTGCAGCATCACCATCTTAACCGGTTTCTCTCTTCCTAACTTGTTCTCTCTTCCTAACTTAACAAACTTGATATCTCCTTCTCCATCTTAGGTTTATTAGCGCATCAAACACCCTTTCTTTCAAAACCCAAAATCGTACGAATCTTACCCATGCTGCTAATTCTTCTCGGCTAAAACCTTCTAGAACCAACAATCAAACCTATTGATTAACAAGATAGCAAAATCAGATCATCCCTAGTTCACTGCTTTTTGTTTGAAAAAGATGGAAATCGAGTAAACCTTATTCTTAAAACCACCTCAATTTGAATTAAACCTAAATTAACAAACCCAAAAATTTCCAACGATTTTAAAAATTATGAATACAAAATTCACAAGAATGAATCACTTGATTGATTGGAAGAACTAGAGAAGAAAGATGTTTGGTGGTGGTGACGCACGAGATGAATAAGCAGTTGTAGATGCGTTGATCTGATCGAAGAAGAAGAGAACCGGAGGAATGGTGTAGCTTCTCTGTTTGGGCAGTACCGATTCAATTGGAAGAGAAAAGAGATTATAAACTATTGGAGAAGTTACGAGGACAATAAAGTAATTGCATAATCAAAAGTTGACCAAGTCAATTATGAATGACCAATCATGTGGGCCTTAACGGAATTATTAACATGAGAGGCATTTTATATATATTGAGAAAAACTGTGGCACTTTCTTAAACCATAAATCTAAAGTGTGGTACTTTGTTAAAATTCCCTATGATCTATCTAGAAATCTGCCTACTCCAAACAATCACAACCATCTATCCAATGGATCACTGCCGTTACATTTAAAGACAGCAAAAGTACTGGATCAAGGGATAAGACATAAGAATACACCTACTCCAAATGATTATAGCATATTAATGCAGATAAGGTACCTGAAGGGTATCGCTGCAAATTAGCTGAATCTTAGAACTGAACAAGAGAGAAATATATGCTGTTACAGTTAGGCTTTGACATCAGCTCCCCATGACTCCCAGTCTCCACAATCCTTCCCTGCTGAACAACAGCAATCATGCCTGCATTACGTACGGTGGAAAGGCGGAAAGCAACCACGACTGTGTTCCGTCCAACCATGACACGAACGAGAGATTCATGCACACTTTTCGCATGGAGAAGGATTGAGGTGGTTTTGATAAGATATGGCGATTATTTGATTGTCCGGCGATTATTTGATTGTCCACCAGATAACTGTATCCCTCTCCACCCATCTGACGAAATCAGAACACCAAATCCATTAGAGAACAAAGATCTGTAAATTCCTTGGAACTAAAAAGAAAAGTAATTCAGGCAACTGAAACACAGAATGGGATTTCACCACTTTTAACTAGTAAACAGCCTAGAGACCTTATATATTGGTAGTATATATAACCCATTACACCCAAATATTTCAAAATAGTAGGATGAATTGTTTAATAAGTTTCTTAAAACAATATGCCATCAGTAGTGTACCTTGACATTTTCCCAAGTCTTATTGATTCCTAGCATCCACATTACTATGGAGAATCCTTCCTGGCCTAAACATTCTTCCCACTTATACTTACTGGTGCTGTTTCTCTACCTATAGAATTATTGCAGCAACTGGGGTCGCAGGATGGGAAAACAATTATAGCCCATTGGCTGCTCAAAGAACCTCTGCATTTGAACTTTTTGGAAGCAATCCTCACCCAATGATCTGCAATGTGAAAAGAATTTGGCATTAGATAATTTTGCCACAATTTAGTAATATTTCATATAAAAATATGCATAGATACATAATTACACAATATAAAACATTTTATACATGGTTCCAACACCACAAGTAGTACTAGGCTATGGTGACAGACCTCCTGCTAACACTAGTAATGCCTCCAATTTCACTATTCTTTCTTGGACCACTTTGATTAGTTCTACTTGGGATGGTATTAAATGAGATATAGCAGGTCCTGTTATCAGTTTAGACTTGAATTACTGATGGATATATTGATTGAATGTTAAATGGCTTCACATTAGGTACAAACAAATTTAAAATTATGAGATTCTGGTATTCATTGAATTGATAGGTATTGGACATAATAAAAACAATAATCAGAAATTACTTACTTAATGTTGAGAGGAAATATCATGATGCTGCCATTTCCGTGTTCTTCAACTGTATAAGTGAAGAAAGTCCTCAGTTCCGAATTTCGTATTTCTCGGATATTCATTGACATGAGACAACCCGAGGGTTACCTGAAGTTACCCTTTATTCCAAAAATGGGTCAAACCTGATTTTTGTGTTGGATTTACATCAAGCTCTGCTTAAATTACTTGGTTCGTAACCTCGTAAGTATCACATCACAATTCCATATTTTAGTTTTTGTGGTTCTTCTCTTTGAATAATCCAACACTATCTTTCAAATGCCAGTCGTTGGCCAATTGTTACACGTGGTTCACTCAGAATTTGTCAAAGTAACTCAAAACTTATGTTTTGGTGATTACAGAATCAGCAAAAGCAAATTTTGGAGAGAAAAACCAACAGAAAGCACATTTGTTTCATAAATTCGTTAGACTACAGTAGTCTGGTTGATTCCAAGTCTAAGCAGAAAAATCTACACTACTTTAAGATTGCATCCTACAGATAACCAAATTAGATTACAGCAACAAAAATAATTGAGAGAAAAAAGCTACAAAGTAAAGATATTTGCACAGAGAAAACACAATTATATCAGAATACAAGAAGAATAGGTTTTTGGTTCGTTGATTATATATTTAAGGAATGCACAGTGAGTATATACAAAAACTGATTTAGCTCCTGTACTATACTACCAGATGCTATACCTGTTTTGACTATCATTCCAACAACTTCTCTTATTAGCTCCACCCCCAAACTAAACCTGTTGTCAGTGCTGATACATGCAACACCACTGGCATTGTTGACTGATTTCCTTTGCTGAGGTTGTGATAGCATAAGGATTCCAAGATCCATCAAATATAGGCATCCGAATACCGGTATATGCACCGGTGTTTAAAGTACCTGCGCAGTTGTTTTAAAACAAGTTAAATCTAGTCTTATTTATCCTACCTAATCCAGGATACATATAGAGACGAATACAATTATATAAACACACTGTATGTCAGTGGGTAAATCAATGTTGATGACCACCATATACACTCATAATGAACACCACCCACAAAGGATACCAGAAGGATTTCATTAAGAACTAACTTCCAATGCTGTATTCACTTAGTATGCACAAAAGATAAGTAGAATCGATACATGGCTAATCTATGAAATTCACCTGACCCAATATAAATTGACAATCCACTGATCAACAACAAATATAAACTTCATTCAAACAAATTCAAGAAAAAAATTATAGTACCCAAACAAAAAGCTTAACCCAGCAAGTGATTAAACGATACCAAGCCAACCAAACCCAGAAAAAGAATGACTCGGTAAATGATAAGTTCCTCTAAGTAGATAAGGAACTAAAGCCATACAGTATCAGAAATATCTGCAGCACTAGGGTATAAACATGAAGAAGTTTTAACTAAATCACTAAATAATGTTGAATCAGAAGAACTTAGAACGAAGTATTGTAATGGTTGTAGTCTAAGATTGGCAGCTTTAATCAATGACACTGGCTAAAGCTCATTCGAGTTCAAGTCAACAGACCATCTCATTCAGCTGTTACATTGACAAGAAGTTTTCAAAACAAACAGTAAGAGTCGGAAACAGCTCCAACGTTGATTCCCAAACCCAATTTCTCATTGTACACTAATCGATTCGGAGACTCAATAGAAATTGAACTGAACAGAAGCATAATGGAAAAACAAAAGGATATACTTAACTAGTTCCCTCAGATGTTCTGGATAAACAAAAGGATTCGATTCACTAAGCCAAATGGAATCTCAGAATTAGCATGGTGGTTAAACATCACTGGGAAAAAACATTTTCAAATTCTGATAGGAACATTAATTTTTAAATGTATCGAATAACAGAAGCCAAAAACTAATTCTGAAAAAATGAAACAAAGAAATTGAAATAAGAAATTAAAATTGGATACTCAGATATAAAATGGATGGTTTAATTTCCTGAACCTCCACAAAGCAAGATCTCTTAATGAGCTGGGATTGCATCATGAATCAATAATCAAAACAAATCTAAGAAGTGCAACCAATTTTTCTCCTGTAGAAACATGAGTGGCAATTCAAGAGATTCTCAGATGCTACAGCAAAGACTCAAATATCATATATAAGGAGTTAGGCTCTTGGATAACTAGACTATCTCCTGCTGGTTACACTTCTCACTCAAGCAATTGTTATCAATTACTTATTGCTAGGTATGTGTTTAAGTAGTGGACATAAGATAATACTGGTGGGGCACTTATGTAACATGTTTGACTAACTATATTGACAACTAACTGTGTATCTCATGACAAAGATCTCAAAAGAAAAATATCATAATAATTATGATTTCCCTTGCATATAAAGGGCTTCTAAGGCTTTTTATAAGAAGAATATAGTGTATTTTTTTTTTCAATTACTAGGAGGAGCATATAGCTTACTTGAGTGGGTTTGCTAAGCTCTTCTTCAGTTGCACCTCATGGACCTTTCCGTTTAATTCAATTATAGCCGACTTATTGTATTGTGAAGGTTCAACAGTGACATTGCATGGGATACCTTGATCTGGTGTTCCCAGACTCCAAGCAGCCTTTTCTTCTTCAATGATGATTGCAGTTGCTTTTGGAATAATTGCAGTTGGAACTTCCTCTCTTCCAAATCTAAGCTCCATGTTTTGCTACAGGAGTCGGTCTTTGAATGTTTTCTTCCATCGGTGTCATGCTCTGCAGTCGGGTAAGCTTTGTAGTACATGTCATGTGCCTTATTCATTGATTGTGAGCCTTAAATCTTCATATTTCTCCATTCCGAGATGACCTCCGTCCTGAAAATACCTAATTAAATTACTGAAATCCTAGGAAGGTAATCATTGCAACGATATATATGGGACATAAAAGAAACTCAAAGACAACAAACAGATGAAGAACACTTACTTATTTATGAGAGGACATATCATAATGCTGTGATCTTTGTATGTAATTCCTCTTGTTTTCTTTTTTTGGTTCTTTACATTGTCTGTCTATCTCTTTCCCTTTTGCAGATCAACATCTACGAATCAACCCAATCTTTCCTGTTATTCTAGTAGGGTTACTAGAACTAGAGCATGTCAAAGACCTTTAATTTGGTGTTCGGGTCTAATTACCTTTCCAATTTGGTGTTTTTGTTTTTTTTTAAAAAAAGAAAGAAAAAAAAAATCAAAAAATTAGGCCTGTTGAATTGAACAACAAACATCAATAATAACATTAGAATATATACATCAGGAAAATAAGACAGAATATAGATCTAGTGAGTTGAATTAGAAAAGGATTGAAACATATACCATCCAATTTGTTCATGCCATTGGTGATTTGGACGATTGGGAGTTTGCTGGCGACGATTTTGTGAGATTCGTCTCAAGGAAAAAGGAATTCATAAATACAGGGTTGATCTTGTTGAAATATTCATAAGATACCCTCGATTAAAGAGATATAGGATAAGAAAATCACATGGTACTAGTGAAAGCTTCCAAGGCTAGAGGGGAATAAACTATACAACAAGATGACATAGAGAAGACAAATTTAACATTTCGCCTTCTACATCAAAACCACTGTTATCTTGAGAGGAAATATCATAATGCTATTGTCTTTTGACGGAATTGAGTGAAGGTTCCTCCACCTAATCCCACAAAACCAATACATCTTGAACACATCACTAACTTACTGTGTTCTTAATGATTACAATTTAGGGTTTTGATTTTTAAGGGAAAATAAAAATGAGATTTAGGATGTTGTTGTGGTTCTGAATTTGACTTGGGGGAAAGTGAAAATGAGAAATGAGATTTGGAATTTAGGGCAAAAGCTTTTTCTATATAAAGCAATTGAACTTGGATCGACCAGCAAGCCCAATAAGATATTATCCACAGTTCGGATCTCAGCTTATCCGAAGCGGATCCGGTACAGCTGGCTCCATTTGTTCAGGCGCTGACGCGGTGTAGTGTAGAACCTCGTTCGGGGATTACTCTGCGAATTTCGCATCGTGTTTTCGAATAATACAATATTTTGATATTCAGGATGCGAATTTCGTTATTCATTTTTGTGAAAGAAAAGTTAGTTTATTTAGACAATTGCTTCATAGTATCCAAATTACCAGGGTCTAGGGCTCTAACTCAAGAAAATTAAGAAAAAATTTAAAGCTCTGTTAGAATCCAAATTTATGAATAATGGACTTTTAGTAGCAAATAAAGTTGTGAAACAAAATTTTTCTCACATCTAGTGTTTGAAAAATCATTCTCTACTACTACGAAGTCGGTTATTCTTAAATTTGAATTTTGAAACAATATTTTTTTTATTTCTATTTGATTGACAAGCAAATAGCGCAACTTGAGCTGGTGGAGGTGAGCCAAAGCTGGTACTAGACTCAATCAGTGTCACATCAAACCTGATATTTTGTTGAATTCAGGTCAATATTTATTTTTGTGTTCGAGTAGTCAACTCCAGTTTCGGATTTTTAAGGCATTCGAGGTTCATAGCTTCATATCACAAAACAAAATCCACGTACATTTTAGTTTCTGGGTTCTTCAGTGAGTGAACCTGTAATTTCGAGAAATCTCACAACTACACCCTTAGTAAAAATCTATATAGAACAATCTAAGAAACCATAATAAGAATCTCAATAACTTTTGTTAAAATCTTTAGATCAAGTACAAAGATATGAGAAAACCCTAACTTAGGCAGCAAACAATCATTCTCTCCTAAATAACGTGTCTAAACTCTCTCAAAAGATCTCTCTCTTTACAAAGACGCTCGGCTCCTTATATAAGAGTTTACATAGTGGAGGAATGACTAATAAAGCCCCTTATTTTGGAGTTTTACCATTTTCGCACGGTTTTTTATCGCCGCATAGATCTTCACACCTTTCTTGTGATCTAGTGACGTCATCTTGGATTTGTCGTATGCGGTCGTGTTCGCTAATACTTCAGGAGTTATGTCTCATTCTAAACGAGTGTGCGGTATTTTGTACCCACATTTTGCCTCTTCTCATATCGTTGTTTTGGTAGAGGGAGCGCATACGAGAAACTCCATTTTGTATTTTGCCGCATTCAGTTCTTCTCTTCACATTCTTTTCGACCGACATGTTTCCGTGATTTGAGCTTAACCGTCTACACGTATTAACTTTTCCCCTTTTAACCTAAAAGCACGCCTTGAGTCAACCAGCTGTTTCTTTTCCCTATTTAACGACCGGAGTGACGAGAGAGATAACTTTTTTTTTCTTTATTTGATTTTCATATTCTCTGCACACCTTCATCTTCATCTTCTCTAGATCCTCGTTCTTCCCGTTTAAATATTTACCCAGTGTTATTCTTCTTCGATCTTTATGGATTCTCATTCAAGGTTAGTGTATTATGGTATCTTTATGGATTCTCATTCATCCAAATACCACCATATGTACTGTTGTTTCTAGTACCTGCACAGTTATTGTAACAAGTTAGATTTAGTCATATCCTTATTTGATCCAACACAGAGATAATTACATAAACGCACTATGACACTAGTCTCTATTAATTGGATCAATCGTTGTTATTAACCACAGATAATCATAAAGAAGTAACTTTCAATGTTGTATTCATTTAGTATGCACAAAAGATGAGAGAAATAATACCACACGAGGAAACTACGAAATTTACTTAACTCAATATACTGAGAATCAATCCACTAATCAACTACAAATTTTAACTTGATGCAAACAAGTTCAGACAAAAATTATACTAACCAAAGAAAAAATACTACCAAGCCTGCAAGTGATTAAACGAACAGGCTAACCAACAGCAGAAAGGAATGACTTGGTAAACAATGAGTTCCTCTAAATAGACAAGGAACTAAAGCCATAACAGTATCACAGATTTCTTCATCAGTACACGAAGAACTTAAAACAAAGTATTGCGATCCTCGTAGTCATAACTTTTGCAGGTCCAGGAAGAAAATCTAATCAACGAAAAAAGTGGAAGCTAATTCAACTATTCGAGTTTAAGTCAAGATAACATTTCCTTCAGCCCTTACAGGTAATACATTTGCATTCGAAATAAACTGTAACAAACCGAAACAGCTGAAAGGTTTATTCCACCACTCAATTTCCATTCTATTAATATTGTACATGTAACGATTCAGAAACTCCGTAGAAATTTAATTGAACAAAAACATGATAAATCAACAGAATATATATAATGGAGATTGAATGAAATTAAGACCAAACAGATACTCATATCGCTAGTAAACCAAACAGAAACTAGTTCTCTCAGATCTCTCAGATATTCTGAATAAACAAGAGGATTCGATTCATTAAGACCAAAAGGAATCTCAGAATTAGCATTTTTTTAATCATCACTGGGAAATCAACATTTTCAAATTCTGATAAGAACCTTTTAATCTTTTAATGCATCGAATAACAGAAGCCCCAAACTAAGTTTGAAAAAAAAAAATAAGAAATAGAAAAAAATTAATTTGGATGCTCAGATATAAAATGGATATGGTTTAATTCCTGACTTTCCACAAAGTAAGGTCTCGTAATGAGCTGGGATTGCATCATAATCATCTCTCCATCGTGAATCAATATTCAAAACAAATCTAAAACCATGGAAATACAACCAGTTTTCTCCTGTAGAGACATGTGTGGCAATTCAAAGAGATTAACATATGTTACAGAAAACACTCAAAACACAAATCCGAAATATAAGGAGTTAACTAGACTATTCCCTGCTGGTTACATTTCTCATTCAAGCAATTGTTAACTCCAAAGTACATGTTTAAGTAGTGGACCTAAGATAAAATAGGTGAGGCACTTAAAAATTGACGAACTATGGTCATAATTAGGAGTAAGAATCAAGCATGATTAGAAAACTTACCAGTGGGTAGACTACATTTTGACATAGACTCTAAGCTAGTTACTGGAGTCAGTCTCTGAATGTGTTTCTCTATCGGTGCCAGGCTCTGCAGTTGGATAAGCTTTGTAGTATATATATGTCATTTAACATTTCTTCTCGGATCTATCAACTGACCCGTCCTTCTTGTTCTGCAACTCCATCCATTTTTCATCGATTGTGAGCCTTAAATCTTCATATTTCTCCTCCTCATAACCATTGTTTGTCTTGTTGCACCACTACATTCTCATTTTCTTGCTGTTCACCCAATTATACTACTGAATTCCTAGCAGGTGTTCATTGAATTAGTATGGGACATAAAAGAGGAAACTCAGAGACGATAACACAAGAGTACTTACTCAGATTTGAGAGGAAATATTCATAATGTTGTCTGTGTTTACCACTGTATGAGTGAAATTCCTCCATAGGAATCCCTTACAAAACCAATACTCCATAGTGAACCAATCACTAGATTACTTAAGGTTTTGATTGTAAGGAAAATAAAGATGAGAATCAAGGTTTGTAGGGGTTTTGATTTTGGGAGAGATATAAACTAAGATTTGGAATGTTGGTAAAGACTTTGACGAATTAGGCTGGACAGAAGAAGGGTTTGTTTGACTGCCAAATCAGTCTTTCGAAATGGACTGAGATTTACCCATGGCTTAAGTCATACTTAAGGTGTGTAACACTAAGAATTTGGCTCTGATTATAGTCGGAATCACATTTCTTGAGCTGCATCTCAAAATTGATTAATCTGCATCCTATAAGTTCCGCTTCATCGGAGCTAAGACAGCTAGTTTGGAATGCATTTCACCCCCAATTTTAAGCTGAACAATTGTAACAAGTTAGATCTAGTATTGCCGTTGTGTGATTAAACACACACTATATAAAGACAGATGCAAACAAGCTAGTCTATTTTCAATTGGATTAATCAATGTTGTTAAATGCCAACGTATATTCTCATAATGCACACACAACAAGATAGCAGAAGGATTTCATAAAAAACCAACTTAGGGTGCTAAATTTAGAATGCACAAAAGATAAAAACAACTATAACACTTCGTGAATCTGCAAAAAAACTGACTTCATGAACAATGAGTTCATAAAAATCTCCCAGGAACTAAAGCCACAACAGTATAAAAAATTTATTCATCCCTAGAAGAATCAACATGAATAAGTCTTAAACCCAAATCACCAGCTAATGTTGAACCAAATATAAAATCGGAAAAACTTGAAAAAAGTATCAAAAATGCCATGGTGACTTGAAATTTAAGTTTAGCAGCTCTAGTAATAGGTACAAATAAAAATATGTGGCAGGAACTTATGATACATCTAAATTACTACACCAGCTACTTATTATGTAACCTTCTGAAATCATGCACATCAATTACATATATTCGAATAAGCTTGAAATTGAACGGAAGGGTGCATGAAGGTTTACTGATGCATAGTATAGTGCTGACTAGTATTTCAACAGGATGTGATGCAGCCAGAGAGAAAGTGTTCCTTCAAGCACCTTAATTCTGATAGTTCTAACACATTATCATTAATCAAGTCTTTCATAATCTCATATAAAACCTAATAACAAGACAAACAAAATTTAGGGCTATAAGAATTTGGTTTAATTGAATTAATACGGAAAATAAAGAAACAAAATTTAGGACTATATAAGAATTTGGTTTTAATTGAATTATCGATAAACATGTCTTCACAATCTCATATGAAACCCAATAACAAGACGAACAAAATTTAGGACTATATATAAGATTTTGGTTTTAATTGAATTATGGAACATAAGAAACTCAAAAGGCAATAAACAATAATCTAATAACAATAATTGATAAGTAGGACTAAGAATCAAGCATAATTAGAAAAATTACCAGTCGGTGAGACACATCTTGACAGTTCATACTCAATTCATCAATCAAATAATTGTGGAACAACATCGAGCCAGTTGACAAATCAGCTTTCTTCTAAATTAACTACCCTGATTAAGATCTTTGTGCTTCTCCATATTAATTTTCTAGGAAAGTCCCTCTCCATATGGTGCTTTACTTTTATCAAAGCAGCTTTTAAATCAACTGAAAATCATTTAGAGACGGCCTGGAAATATTGAGAGGTAACCCAATTAAATTCCTAGCAGATATTCATAGAATAAGCATGAGAGATAAAAGAAACTCCAATAGAATAAACAGAAGAATATTAACTTAGTTTCCAGAGGGAAATATCATAATGCTATTTTGCATATCTCGATCTATCAACTGACCCTTGTACTTCACGTTCTGCAACTCCATCCATTTTTCTGTGAAGCTTTTCTGCACAAACACGGGATAATCATCGAGGAAATATCAGAAACACAAATATAAATACACATTTATTTATTTTCAGTACAAAGGGAATTTCAAAATTAGTAACATAAGGACACATTTTTTATCCAGTACAGAATGTAACCAAAATTTCAAAATTAGGTTATATTATACCATGGAAGGTAGAAACTGAAATCCGGCAAGAAGCTTTAAAATATGGTGATTCAGTACAGAAAATCAGCCATCTGCCTTTTTAGTGAACTGAAAGTCATTTATCTTCGATTCAGAGACTCCCTCCATCGCCCTGAAAATAGGGAAGAAACCTGAAAATAATTATGAGACATTGAATAAACTCAAAAGATAATAAACATAAGCATAATACTTACTTAATTTTTGAGAGGAAATATCATTATGCTCGAGTAAAGAAAGTTCCTTCCTCCACCGGAATCCCATACAAAACCAATACGCATCTTGAACTCATTACTACGTCTCTTGTGAAGTTCAATTTGGTGGAGAATAAAAATGAGATCTAGGGATTGTTGGGGTTTTGATTCGGGGAGGCACAGATAAAAATGAGATGTTGGATTTGGAAGTTAGGGTAATGATATTTGTTTATATAGATAGGGCAACTGAAGTACTTGGATTGACCTCCAAGCCCAATGGGAGTATTATCCATGGGTTCGGATTTTGGGTTATCCGAAGAGGATTTTGGGCACAACTAGCTCCAATTGTATAGACCCCAAATCTGGCGTTGGAGAACTTAAATTGCCAGTTTGCGAACCAGAGAGTTCTACAACAAATTAAAACTGTATTGTATCTATAGTTCTACAATAAATAGACAAACATAAAGCTACAAAGTAATGATATTTTCAACTGAGACTAACAGATTCAGTCCAAAAGGAATGCAGCGGCTCGCGTATACAAAAACTGATGTAGTTTGTGTCTGAAAGATTTGTTACAAACTAAATCATTTTATTGATTACTATTAGGGCTGGTTTGGTTGGAAGAATTGGATTCCCAATTATAGGGTAATACAAGTCCTCGAATTGGATTCCAAAGAATTGAATTAAAATCCAAAAAATTAATGGTTGAGGTAATCCAATTACTTTTGTTTTTACCCTGGAATCCAATTCCATTGCACTACTAGACCTATGCAATGGAAATCTATTACTATGGAGGGAATTGCTAGTTGGGATAGCATCTGGTAGCAAAGTATACTAATAGCGTGTTTGGTTCAAGGAACTATAATATTTGTATACTTTCCTACCAGATGCTATCCCTGCTAGCAAACAGCTCAGTCAAATTAACTCTGTAGATAGTGTTGGTGCTTCCAGCCTTCCACTGTGCAACACTAAATCTTGCTACCCACAAAACCAAAACACTATATTCGCGCTTTCAAATTGTAGATTTCTGTTCAAATAGGTAGCAACAAACAAATTAAGCTCAGGCATAATTCTATTTTTTTAGTTTTTGATGTTCTTAATAGTTATAGGATCAACTGATGGAGCTGCCTAGTCCGAAATATCACAACCATCTAACTGATCACCAAACTTAAACGTAAGACAATAAAAATACTTGGCTAAAGGGATGAAAATACACCTCCTCCAAATGATTAGCATATTACCGCAGATTAGGTACCTGAGTGGTTGAACCATGCTAGGTTGAGCGAGGGGTGTCACTGCAAATTGGCTGAATCTTAGAACTGAAGCTCTATACCATGATGAAATTTTGATATTTGATGATACTTGTGGAGATATATGAGCATGATTTCAGTGTTGCTCATATAGAGCTCCGAGATATGGAACAAGGCTATTCTTTCTTAAACTCTTATTATTGTGTTTTTGCTCAAGTTTAACAGATACATTCATTTCCTTTTTATAGGCTACATTTACCAACCTGGACAGTTTCTAGATACTTCTCCGTTACACTATTTTGACTGGTCTTACCATCTCTATCTTTTAATTAACCCAGTTGACAAGATAACTCTGGAAACATATGACCAGGTTCACATTACAGACTTCTCTAGATTTAGCTTACTCTAGTTTATTCTAGACATTTCTAACGCTCGATATTACAAAACCTTATTCACACTTAGCAAGTTAATCTAGATTACAAATTACACTTTCCAACAATATCTCACAATTACCTGTGTTTCGTGTCTGTCTGGAAGGTTGTCGATGAATGAGAACGCATCAAAAAGCCTTGCAGCACGTTTAATATTTTCACTGGTGGCATCATCTTTCTAGTAGAGGATATTTGCACGGACGCTTGTAGAGAATAATCCAGGTTCTTGATTAACCAACCCAATTTGTTGTCTAAGCCATGTGAGATTCCAGCTCCCAATTTCATGCACATCACACAGTATCATAAAGAGGCTCGTAGAAGCACTCGATCAATGAAATAGCAGTGATTTTGCCTGAACAGGGTTTTCCCCAACGAGAGCTATGATCTTTCCGGAAGGTATATCTAGACAAAGCTTGTCAATTATCACTACCTCCAGTCGAGATGGGTAACTGAAACAAACGTCTTGCACTTGTCCGACATGGATTTAATAACTGTATATGTCTCTATCATCTCAAAAATTGGGTAAGCAGCAGATGTTGCTCTGGTAAAGTTAGAGACAATTGGTGCTGCTTGGTGAAAGTGAACTGCAAAGACAACAGGTTTCTTAGCTGTAAATCTCATCTGGTAGACTAGATTCCTCTAAAAATCTTAGTTTGGTAAGCCAAGGCCATGGGATATGAGAAGAAAACTTATAGGCCTGCCATGACAACGTTAAGCATGCTAGTAAACGAAGCATCTCCATTTTTCTGTACTTTTATGACGATAATACTAGTGAACCATACGAGCAAAGACAATGTACAAAAAAGTACACATTAGAGTGTTCCAAGTCCAAAACCCTTGGCTAGTCCCATTTTCCCATACCTTGTAGGTTCCAAAGAGCATCTGTATGGGATCTATCTTAGGGCTTTTTCTTCACCAACAAATGCTTGAATAGTCTGGACATTCCAATCTGCTTAAAAATAGTGATAACAGATTAGTATACAGATACCCACAAATACATTCATCATCAAAGTACAATATTATCCAAGTATAAAATAATCAAGGAGCACATAAATCAGACAGATATTCAACATAACTAACCTCTTCGACAATTTCTCTGGTTTTTGCATACGATTTCCTTACTTGTCCTATTGACCTGTGGCTACATATGCATATATACTGCCAACCATGGCATTCAACAGAATTGCCTCACCTGACAAACCCAATTGCAAAGCCTGCAACAAATCGGCTTATGTAGTGTATAAACTTCCCCAACATACAGAGATTCAAGAAAACATTAGAACTAATAGGTGATGATTACGAGTCGTGAACTACATTTATATAAATTTTAATGACATAAACTTCGAAGGAAATTTCAAGAAGACTGATTCAAATGTTCATATGATATTCAAATGTGAAACCGCCATGGCACAATTGTGAAAGGGGGACTCCACTTGTAGCTCTGCAGCTCGCAGGATTGTGAAGGGGAATCACCTCGTAGCCCTGCAGCCGGGACATGGTGTATGTGGATACACCACCTAAATGGTCGCGAATGCGTAATCCCATGGAAGTGATGGGCTACTGCACCCTCTGTACCGAAAACGAACAAGACACGGAATGTGTCAAGGATTACTCTTACCTTTGGGTAAGTTGCGTCCAGGCCCGCAGACAGCCGGTGTAAAAACTTAGTCGCACATTTGGAGATAAGATCGTTATGCGGTTTATCTCTGCTCTACCTGGTACTTGCTACTGGAAAAAGAGCTTTGGTTATTGGCTCCCTTATAATTTCTTTTGTGTCTTAGGCGACTGAAATACAGAGTGGATTTCACCACATTTAACTGGTACAAGGCATAGAGACCTTAGATATTAGTAGTATATAACCCATTGCACCCGATAAGAATTATAAATAGTAGAATGAATTGTTAAGTTTCTAGAAACAATATGCCATCAGAGAATCTTTCCCTTACCTTGACAGTTTCGCAAGTCTTATTGATTACTGAAGTGCTTCCAAATTACTGCAGAGAATCTTTCCCTTCTCTTAGATCATCAAAATTCCTTACCGGCCTAAACATTCTTCCCAGTTCCCGCTTATATATACTGGTGCTGTTTCTCTACCTTTGCATGATTGTGCAACTGGGGTCGCAGAATGGAAAACAACTATAGCCCATTTGGCTGATCATCAGAAAGAACCTCTGCATTTGAACTTTTTCAATACAATCGATCACACCAAATGATCTGCAACAAGAAATGAATTTGGCAAATTAGAAAAGATAATATAATTTGCCAAATTTTTGCAATATTTCATATAAAAATCTGCATAGAAGCGGAAAACATTTTATACATGGTTCCAACACCAACACTAGTACTAGGCTATGGTAATAGAACTCCTGCTAATACTAGTAATGCCGCCAATTTCACCATTCTTTCTTGGACCGTTTTGATTTTTCTTCTTGGGATGGTATTAAATGTGATATAGCAGGTCATGTTATCCTAGGTAGTGAATTGCCGATGGACATACATGGCTTCACATTAGGTACAAACAAATGCAAAATTTTGAGATTCTCGGTATTCATTAAATTGGAGATAAAACCATAAAGAAAATAATACTTACTTAGTTTTGAGAGGATATATCATAATGCTATTTTCCCCTGTATAAGTGAAGAAGCTCATCCACCTCCTCCAGATCACAGACTAAACCAACTTTAACTTTATTACAATCTTAGCGTATACTTATTGACTCAGACGGATGGCCTATCTGGATTCGACACCATTTGTGGACGAATTCGTTCCATGATTTGAAGAAATTAGTCTTCACAACTTTTGATTGTCTTTACCATTTCTTCAACTAACCAAGTTATGAGAGGAAATATCATGATGCTCACTTCATGTATGAATGAATGTTCCTCCACCAGAATCCTATACAAAACATCTTGAACCCATCACTGACTTAAGGATTTTAAAATCCAGGGTTTTTTGCGGTTTTGATGTAGGGGAAGAAAAAATAAATTGAGATTTGGAATTTAGGTAAATGATATTTATTTAGAACCATTTTTTTAGGGATCATAGTTTTTTTTTTTTTTTTTTTTGGGACCATGGTCTTATTAGGCCAACCTCCCTATACTTATAAGGGGTGTCCTAAAGTTAGGTAAATACACATTTACCCTTTCTTTTATTTCAATTAAAACTAATCTAATAACTATATAAATCTAATCATATATATCTAATCTAAACTAAATGAATCTATTAACCAAAATCAAAATCAAAATCAAAAAGAAAAACGGGGAGGGGAATCGAGAATTTTTAGTTTTGAAAAAAAAAAAAAAATATTCTCTTCTTCTTCTCTCTTTCTTTGAGGTTCCTCGTTCGATTGAAAAACCCATCAATCTTTCAGGGTGTTAGTCGTGGGAGATTTCAGTGTATTTCAATAGAGTTGGCAAATCCCCTGTTAGTCGTGGGAGTATTTGTCAAAATCTTTTAAAATCTCTGTTAGTGGTGAGAGATTTCTAGGGAGTTTCTAAAACTACCTCAAAATCCTTTAAACTCCCCTGTTAGTGGTGAGAGATTTGATTAGAATCTCTTAAACTCCCTGTTGGTCATAAAACACTAGAGTTATAGGGAGTTTACAATTTGGGGAGTTTGAGGGAGTTTCATGATGTTTTTGTGCTTGGATCAGATCTCTCAAAAAACAAGAGATTTCGGGGAGTTAGGGTTAAACTCCCCCAAATTGTCTAGACTCTCATACACTCCCTCTAAATCCCTAGGGATTTAAATACATTAAAATCTCTCAAACTCTCCCACGACTAACTCCTGTTTTTAAATCGTTTTTTGATTGGGAAAATTGAGTAGAAATCATCAAAATATGGTTTAAATGGAAGTTAAAGTGGCATGTTCGGTTAGGAATAGTTTTAAAAAACTAGTTTTGTAACCGAACATTCTCAAAACCAAGAACACGAAGAACACTTCGATTATCACGAATTTAATTTTTCGTAACCGAACTCCGATTTCGGTATTACAAAACCGATTTCGGTAATTTCGGTTGGTTTGCAAAAAATAGTTTTAACCGAACTCCTCATTGAAAACCAATATATTGTGTTCGGTTGGTTAGGTTAATTGGAATTTTTTTCCTTTAACCGAACACTTGTATTCGAACAACAAATGCCGAGTTCTATTGGTTCACAAAAAATAAATAAATTGCTAACCGAACCGAACCCTTCTCGAAAATCAATATGTTGAGTTCGGTTGGTTCGCAAAAAAAGATAATTGCTAACAGAACCCTTATTTGAAAATTAATATGTTGAGTTCGGTTAGTTCGCAAAGAAAACATTTTTCTAACCGAACTTCACTCTAATATTGAGTTCGGTTCGATCGAAAATTAATGTTGAAACCGAACATTACTCAGATACTCTAGAATAAAAATTCGGTTACCTATCCCGGAACCTATTAACCGAATTCATCAAAACCTCCATTAAAAGCGAGTTCGGTTACCTGTGTATTTTGGATTTATTAATCGAACTACATTAGCAGAAAGTTCGGTTACATGTTCTTCATATAATATAACCGAACTATGTTGACCTGGTTGAAAGTTTTTCTTACGATTTTCATTTTGAAGATATTTTAGGCCATTTATAGCAACATTAACTTTATAAAAGCATACCTCAATACCAAAAGGATGTTTTTTCTCCATATTCACCGATCTTTAAAAAAAAAAAATCTTCATCTTCTTCTTCTTCTACTGCTTTAATCACTCAATAATTCTAATTTTTTTTTTTAAAATCATGTAAATCATAATTTAACCTTAATGAAGAATGGTTAATTATACTAATCATTATACAAAAATAATCAAGAGGGTAGTTTTGGTATTAAAATAAATATATGGATAAGGGGTGTCCTCATGCTACTTCAAATAAATTGCCCAAAATAAAATGATGGTCCCCTCAAAAAAAAGAGTGGTGCCCAAAAAACGGTTCCTACAAATTTGGATTTTGGATGAGAATTTCATATGTATTTCTCGAATATTCATAGACACCCTTCCATGGGACAACCTAAATCAATTCTGGGCTACTCCAAGTTACCCTTTCATAAACATCGAGAAAATTGCCTAATCCTTTAGCAAACAAAAGCACCGCACGGGAGTGCTTTGAGTACGAGAGATCAATTTGTAGGACTCGGCCTAAACAAAAACAATGACAGGTTTTGAGTCAATTTGGTCACAAATAGAGATGAGGGTCGATATGTAGGAGGAAGCCGAGAGGTGTGTGAGATCAATGATGATTGAAGGCTTGTGAATGTGTTGGAAACTTCTACAAGTTTTGTGAAATGTTTAGTTCAGATAAGATAATTCCTAATAGATTCAGTCCCGTTGAGATGAGATCCCCTTTTCAATCATGGGCTGATCAATTTATTTATATTACAGAAATAATAAACACAATATTGATCTCCAATAAGTGTGTCTGTTGCAGAGGAGTAAAAGAGTGGGGAAGTAGGGAATCGTGGATAAACCAGTTCCACGTACGTGGTGAATTGGTCGATTGTCCATCCACTACTTTGGTAACTCCTTCAACTGCTTGCACGACTTACTCACATTTCTCATTGTGGGCGTACGCACACATGTGTCGTAGGCCATGAATATCCCCCATGTGATGTGATTGATGTCTCATTAATGTGGAGTCTACAAGCGGACGTGTATTTAATTGATCAATTGTTGACTTGACTAAACCATGAGTCTTAGCTTTGATGAGTCGAGCATATTGGACGAATGTGGTATACTCTAAGACTCATAGATTGAGCATAAGGTGTCTGCTAGGACAGAATAATGCATAGACGTCGAGTCTGATGTATTTTCATATATCATTTTACCTATTGAGGCAATAATGATTTTATGATAATTTACATCGACGCGCGTCCGATGAGATTACTTTGAATTATTCTGATATGTCGAGCATTTAACAGAAATCAGATGTTGCTGAGTTATATGTTATGTAGAGTGCTCATTCCTGATCTAATATCTAATGAATTGTCGAATGACAAAGTAGGAATTGGGGTATTAAATATCGAGTATTAGACAATCAGACGTCCAATTGGATGGACATCCAATGATGGTGCTCTCGTCGAGCAATTATAAAAAATGTTGGCAGCATGATTGAACATTAAAATTAATTAAAAATATTGATCGTTGGATCAATATAAAAATTATCGACATTTATCGAATTATTGTAAATTCAAAACCTTAACTTTTGGAAAACCATGGGTCAAGGAATACCGACCAACCAATGGGATGAGAGTCGGCCATTGGTGGTGGATGGACGTCCGAGCATGCAGAGAAATATCCATGAACAAGGATTCATCATTGGATAATTATGAGAGATACGAGTTATTATTTAACATCACCAATAAATCCAAAAACTAAAGAAAGACCCACCATGAAGAAATTCAATCTAATTCGGGGTAAAACTGTATATATCTATATCTTCCTAAATAGACTGTAATTTTACAAAAACCTTACATTAGTACTGTCAAAGTACAAGTTTACAAGTGAATACCTCAAGTATTGTGGAACAAAAAAATAATCCTAAAACATCATCTAAAATGGAACGGAGGGAGTACTAAGATTGAAAGGATAAACAACTGCATTCACGATGGCCTCCTCTATAACTTACACGCCCAGTATTGCAGCCGGACGATCCAAACTGTGTTTTTTCTTGTGAATCGTACGTACTTAAACCAACTGAGTTAAGATCAGGATTTTGTTTGTAGAATCGGCACACAAACCTTGTCAGTCTTCCCCGAATACCGCTACTAGTCTGAATTGGTGCACCTGTAAACCTATCAGATTAGGATTCAAGTACTTCTGCAAACTTTATAGAAGCAGTCTTCAAGTCGGTTTGAACACTAGTCTGAATTGGTGCACCTGCACCCATACTATTTCCTTGTAGCATTACCTGTGCGTCATAATTAAAATCAAGAACGACACCCTTGGCCATCATCCAAACACTCGCTGATTCAACGACAAACTATTCAGCAAACAAAATGCAAGATATGAACAAATCAACAAGTGGTTAAGCAGTAACTTCAGACTGGATCCTTGAATTAAACATGTATCAGATAGAAAAATGAAAATTATTCAAGTTCTAGTGCAATATATCAGACCTCATTTTATAAAAAATAATATCTGTTCAGTACAGCAACAATTCTGGTCTTCGGAGATGCTAGAGGGCCCCAAAACACCGCAAGACAGTCCTCATATTCTGGAGTAAATGCGAGAAGTCAATGCTGTTCATTCTAGTTTTCCATGGCATAAATAGCATTTGTCTGATAGCCTCCAACCAGCCGAAATAGTGATTGGAACTCCGGACATCAACAAATTTTTATGCCAACTATGCCGCCCAAGTTTAACCTGAAAAACAGCACAAAAACATGATCATACGGGACGCTAAAGTAGACAGGAAACAGGCATAAATGCCTTGCTACAAGGTTATATTTAAATTTTGAATGATGGCTCTTTCCATTTTCTTTTGTAAGAATCCAACAGCATGATTAACGAGTAACATGGTTCCAAACAAGGTAATTAAGTTAACTTTACAGCATATACTTTGCAGTAGTAAATAAAACTTAGAAAATGCATAATTACCATCATAAATCTAGAATTTTCCTCTTCTGGAAGGATACCCCCACGAGAATAGGATGATGGAAGCCAAAATTTTCAACTATCGTAGGAGGAATGTCAAGAACATCCAACCTTAGATAAATCTGTGTTTTGCAGTCCTTAATGTGGCTTTTTTCAACAAGAAGATCAAAGTCCCCAAAAGAATCAACCTTTAAAGGGAAATGGTCATATGGCTTGTAACGCCAGCTAAAGTCAAATCACCAACACCGGCAACACGGACCTGGCGTACACTTTAATTCAGTTTCTGGTAAAGAAGTGAACAATTGTTGTTCATGTTCAAAACAGAAAGATGATCGCGGACTAAGAAAATAAAATACTGTGGAAGGGTTATTTTCTTTAAAAGAGCCTACCAGATTCATGCATACAACATACGAAAAACTTCTATCAGAACTTAGCTTGAGGTTCACATACATGAAAAGTTAGTTATACTTCGTAGCTGAAATCTTCACTAAATACTGTTACCCACAACATATTGTGCAGACGACAGTTACAGAACCAACATAAACAGAGAACAGAGAAGTGATTAAAAACATATAACCAAGAAATAGTAATGCACACGATCTAATCTAAGGCTCTTTTAGAAAAAATTGACAACTAAATCAAATCAAATATATTATGATATGAGCAATGCAGATAATCTAGTCAAGTCTTACGAAAAAAATGACAACTAAATCAAATTAAATATATCATGATATGATAGAATTTTGACAAGGAAAAACAAGAACTATAAAGCATGTCTGAAGGTGCACTACGATTGAGAGCCGCAATAATAGAGTTAAGAAAAATACCTCAGCTCCTTTCTTGACATTACAACCTCTGAGATAACCATGAAGACTTAAGTTTCTATTGAGTTTTTCAAGACGGTCTACAGTACATAAGGATTCGGCCAGCCATGACAAAGGAATTTAGAATCTGAAACCATTTCTCGCAGATCATCAATTTCAGACATTTTGTACCTGTTAATCATAGACCGGATAAGAAACCTGTTAATATATAACTAACATGAATGGTGTGATCTTTAGATCCGATCAACTCCTGCTACATACTATACTATATATAACAAAATATCTGGTGTGGTCTTTTGGTCCTTAGATCAACTCCTGCTACATGCAATTTATATAACAAAATATTTTCCGTAAAAAGAAACCTTGAACTGAGAAATCACTGTTAAAACCTAATCTGAAGCTAAGGCATATCATGTAACAAGAAACCTCTAACGACACTACATTTTTTTTTTCTCCATCGTTGTCATTCCCTTGAAATAAAAAAACAGTAAGCAAACATAATCCTCTTTCACAGAATGCTACTTTGCCGTATTCATCTAACAAAAACTTACATGCCATCTTCGAGACCGGATAAGGAGGATAATTTTGCTCCTTCATATATTTTGTGAATAGGAGAATTCGAAACTCAAAAGACAATAAACAGAAGATAAACTAATAAGAAAAGAATGATAACCAAAAAAATTACCTGTCGACAGAATATATCTTGACATAGTCTAGACGTTGTTGGTTCATACTCAATTCATCAATCAAATAATTGTGAACAATATCAGGCCACTGGGTCATGACTAATCAGCCTTCTTCCAAATTCACTACCCTGTTTAGGATATTTGTGCCTCTATCCTCATCAACTTTCTAGGACAGCCAACAGACTGCCTCTCAATATGGCGCTGTAAGTTCTCAGGGCAGCTATCTGCCTTCTCACTGAACTGAAAGTCATTTAACTTCAATATAGGGACGACCTTCCTGAAAATATACAGAGGTAACCCAATAAAACTCCTACCATGTATTCGTTGAGTAAGTATGAAACAAACTCAAAGAGAACAACCAGAAGAATAACTAGTAAGGCACAATAAACTCCTACCATGTATGCATATAACAAAAATGGTAGGAGTAGACTTTCGCAGCTTTATGTTCTATTTAGAGACGGCTCCATCGTCCTGAAAATAGGAAGAAACCTAATTATTTTACTGAAATCTTAACAGGTATTCATTGAATTGATATGGAAAATAAAGAAACCCAAAAGACAATAAACAGAAGAATACATACTTCGTTTTGAGAGGAAATATTATAATGCTTTTTGCTCCATCTTCGGTTCTATCAACTGATCCTTGTCCTTCATGTTCGGCAAACTCCATCCATTTTTCATTGATTGTGAGCCGTAAATCTTCATATTTCTCCTACTCATAACCAGTGTAATGCTCTCTCTCTTGTTGCACCTCCAAATGCGATTCTCATTTCCTAGTCGTGTGCGCTTCATCTTCAACGCAATTTCCTCCAAAATTATCTGTCCAACAATTGGACTCCAACTTAACTGTAACACAAATATAAATGCACATTTATTTCCGTGTGTAGTTTGAATTTGAACATAAGTAACATAAACACCGATTTTATCATTATAGAATTTACACACAATCTAGAATTTCAAAATCAAAAACATAGACACACATTTTCTACATAAGCACATTTCAAAATTAGGTCCGTATTTTACCTTCTACTGGATCCATACGCAGGATCCTTAGAAATTTTTGTGCAGGAGCTCTTTACTTTATATATAGGGTGCTTTACTTTATCAAGTATAAATGAACTATGATTTGAGAACAGTTAATTACTTTCTGCTGTTGGTTGATTTGACTAACTCAACATTTATCAAGAAGTTACTGAATCGCTCCCTTATAATACTTGCCGTTGCATACTCCTTGTCATGCGTTTTGGCGAAATCTTTAAATTTCAGTGCATGCTCATGATCGGCTCCAACGATATCTTAATGAGATACTGCAGGTGATGATGATGTTGTTGCGTGTATTAATGGAAATTATAACAAGAAGAAAAACAATTCCTAGCAGGTATTCATTGAATTATTAAGAGATATACAACAAATTGAATAATACTTACTTGGATTTGAGAGGAAATACCATAATGCTGTTTCCCGTGTGTTTAAGTTTCGCCACCAGGATCCCATACAAAACCAGCACATCTTGAATCCATCACTAACTTACTACTCATTAATTGAAGGTTTTATTTTCAGGGAGAATAGAAATGGGATTTAGGGTTTGTTGGTGTTTTGATTTGGGGGAACCGAAAGAGAAAATGAGATCTAGAAATTGGAATTTAGGGCAATGTTTCGTTATATAGGGCGGCTGAACTTGGATCCTGCTGTAAGCCCACTTGGAAATTATCCATACTTTGGATTTTAAGATTTTACTTATCGGATGCGGATCTGGGTACTGCTTGTTGCATCTGATATTCGCCATTAAAATGCTGCCTAGTTAGCACCGCACGGACAAAGTACGTAATCACAGGCAAGCACAGATCCTTTAACCTGCTTAAGAGTAACGGTTCCACGGAGATAGAAATTTAATGAGCAAATTTGAGAGAGATTGAGAGTCAGAGAGTTGTAAAGAAGACGTAAAAAGATTAATTGTAATTGCTTAAGTTTCAGAATTACCAGACTCAAGTATTTATAGCTGACATTACTTGGTAAGCAAGCCTGCGCAGCAATTCTAATTGAATACTAACTTTAAATGAATAACTACCTTAACAAAACAAGCTAAATAAGGAAAGTCAAAAAAAGAGAACACTCATAGAGGTGTTGGTATCACAACATACCACCCTGCTTGGAAAGAAGACTTGTCCTCAAGTCTGAAAGTCTGGAAAACGCAGTAGAATCCTGCAACCTCCCATGTTGCTTCCTCAGTAGCAAGACCTCTCCATTTGATGAGCCATTTTGTACCAGCAACATTGCCTTTCTTATACATCTTACGATCTAATATGGATTCAGGTTCCCACTTCTCGTAGTCAACTGTAACAGGCAGTTCAGTCTGCACAATGTCAGATACTCCAAGTTTGAGTTTCAAGAGTGAAACATGAAACATATGATGAATTCTACTGGAGATAGGTAACTCCAATCGATAAGCCACAGTTCCAATTTTTTCTACGCCCTTAAATGGTCCATAATATTTAGGTGAAAGTTTCGAGAATGATGAAGTTGTTGTTGTTGTCTGACGATAAGGTTGTAGCCTAAGAAAAACCAAATCCCCAACTGAAAAACTTCTTTTAGTTATATGCGCATCAGCATAAGCTTTCATTCTTGACTGAGCATCTTGTAAATTGGACTTCAGAATCATCAAAACTTGGTCTCGAGCTTGTAAGACTATATCCACAACATGTACAGTAGTAGAATTAGAAATATATGTTGAAATTATTGGAGGAAGTCTGCTATAAAGAGCTTGGTAAGGGCTCATTTTGATGGTTGTATGATAGATAGTATTATACCACCACTCAACCCAAGGTAGCCACTTAGCGAATCATTAGGTATAATTCCAGCAAAACAACGTAAATAATATTTTAAAGTTCTATTTGTAACTCGGTCGAGGCCATCGGATTGTGGATGATATGCATAACTTCGGCAAAGATGAGTGTGTTGAATAGAAAAGAAAGCCTCCCAAAAATGACTCATGAAAATTGAATCCCTATCACTCGTGATACTCTTAGCTAGGCATTCCATGTAAAGCGAACTATTTCATGTACAAAAACTTCAGCTACAGTATTAACTGAATATGGATGTATAAGAGCCACAAAATGTGCATACCTGGACAGACGATCCACTACTACTAGAATAGATGTTCTTCGACTAGATGGTGGAAGGCCATCTATTAAATCCATAGAAATATCTAACCAAATATCAGTAGGTATTGATAAAGGATGAAGTAACCCTGGGGGAGATATGGATTCAGCCTTGTTGCGCTGACAAGTATCACAAGCAGCTATATAGTCTTTGACTGACTTTTTCATGACTGACCAATAAATATTTTGTTGAAGACGCTTGTAAGTACGTAGATAACCAGCATGTCCACCAGTTGGAGTTGAATGAAATTCATCCAGAAGCTTAATGCACCATGAAGATGTGGATACTACCATAATTCTGTTCTTATAACGAAGAATGCCATCTGTATAAGAATAATGTGGCATACAATCTTGTTGATCCCGTAATTTTGCAATTGTAATACTCAGCTTAGTGTCATTATGACATTCTTTGAAAATGTTAATAATCCTAGCAAATATAGGTGTAGTAATTACCATGAATTAGAAATCATTAACACGAGATAATGCGTCAGCTGCCACATTTAAAATTCCAGAGCGATAAATGATTTCATAATCATAACCCAGTAACTTTCACAAGATGTTCCATTGAAGAAATACGTTGTTCAATGAACTATTTAAGGATCCTATGATCATAATATATTTTAAAGTTCGACCAAGCGGATGAGGTCGCCATTTATTAACTGCATTGACTATAGCCAACATCTCTTTGTCATAAACTGAAAGATTAAGATTCTTACCCGAAAGAGATTTGTTGTAATAAGCAATAGGTCTTTTAGTTTGTATTATCTTTGGTCCAAGACCATTACGATGCATCACATTCCAAATAGAATTCTTTCGTGAAATCTGGAAGCGCCAAAACGGTGTACTAGTTAAAGCCTTTTTGAGTTTGTTAAAAGCTGTAGTCGTCGGGAGTCCATACAAAAGCATCCAACTTGAGTAATTGTGTAAGTGGAGCACTAATCTTACCATAATCTCCAACAAACTTACGATAGTATCCGGTAATCCCAAAAATCCACGTAAAGCTTTCTTGTACTCGGAATAGGTCAATTTGTGATGCAAGAAATCTTATCATTATCAATCGATACACCTTCGATGAAACAATATGACCCAAATAATTGATTGTCTCCTTAGCAAATTCACACTTAGAATGTTTCAGAAATATCTGATGTGCACGCAAAGCTTCAAACACCGACTTTAAATGTTGAATATGTTCGGATTCTGATTTACTATAGATAAGTATATCATCGAAAAATACCAATACAAACTTTCGAAGATAAGGTCGAAGAATGTCATTCATCAAACTTTGAAAAGTTGCGGGAGTATTGGACAACCCAAATGGCATTACCAAAGATTCGTAATGGTCATCATATGTGTGAAAAGATGTCTTATGTACATCATCTCGGATGCACACGAATCGATGATAACCGGAGCGCATATCAATTTTTGAAAATATTATCGCACCATATAATTCATCAAGAATTTCATCCACAATTGGAATTGGAAATCTATCTTTGACAAGTAGCTTTATTAAGTTCTCTATAATCCATACACATACGCCAAGATCCATCTTTCTTACGAACTAAGAGTACAGGGGATGAAAAAGGACTAGAACTAGTCCTAATTAATCCCGCATCTTTGAGTTCGAAATAATTTTTTCAATCTCCTCTTTATGAAAATAAGGTTATTTATATGGTTGAACATTCACCGGTGCTTAGTTAGGCGGTAATGGAATACAATGATCATGCTCTCTTTGAGGTGGTAAATCGGTAGGCAAAGCAAACAAATCGAGGAAAAACGTAAGAGTAAATCCGAAACTTCGGTGTTTACCAGAGAGTTATCTTTTGGTGCAGTTGATTGTGTGACCAATTGAAGTACAAATCCATGGTGAGTGTTTTGAAAAACCTTCTGCATTGGAATACTATCAAGTAGCATAATTGAAGCTGACTTGTTACCCACCGAGGTATGTTCATGATCATTTGAAGTAAACTTCATATTTAATTTCTCAAAATCTCAAAAGATATTACCCAAAGTTCTTAACCATTACACTCAAGCACCGCCTCACAACCACTTAATTCTAATAAGAAAAACTCAGTAGTGAACTGATAATCTTGTAATATTGATAGAAATATCGAACAAGTTCCTTGGGTTTTAAGAATTCCTCCATGACCAACCAGAAAACTCACAGTATCATTAAATGACTTAGTTGAAATGCCACATCTCTTAGCTATTGTAGGATGTAAGAAATTGTGAGTTGATCCAGAATCAATGAGAATTGTGAGTGGTTGACCCGCAATGTAACCCGTGTGACTCGTATAGTGTTAGAGAATGGAGAACCGGTAAGAGCATGGGACGATATTGTGGGTTCATGATGCATCCGATTCGCACTGCGGGAGTAACCATCTCTTATGTATTAGATGTTGTTATTTCTTCTTCACCTTCCGAGTTGAATTCGGTGACATCTCTAGAATTAATAATATAGAAATTAATGGTTTTGCATAAATATGTCCAGCCTTATTCTGTTCATCACAATTGAAACAAAGACCTTGTTCAGGGTCTTTGTCGTTGCTCTTCTAAAGATAGACGCTTAACTCCAGAGGGAAGTGTATTCTTCTTAAAAGGTATATTAACTGGATTATCAGATGAAGCGCCAGATAAATGTGACGCCTGTCTGTATGGATTTGATATCGCAACAGATTTGTGAAAAGATGAGTTTGAAAGTAACACATCTTCTTGTTTTATAGCTTTCATAAAGGCCGTAGCTAACGTTTGAGGTTCAAATATCTCAACAACAGGTCGAATTTCCTTTTAAGAGATCCGATAAAAAGATCAATGATATAATCGCCTTGCAAGTCGGTGATAAAATTAAGAAGTTATTCAAATTCTTGAATATGATCACGTGCGAACCTTGCTAAGAAATTGTTGACAATGCCAAACGTGGATTAGAAAACTTTTTATCAAAAACGTTCACGAATAAGGGAGAAAACGTGAAGCCAAGTGGGATTAGTTAGCTTAATATGAACCCATCGATACCAAGCATTGGCGTCACCCTTGAAATAAGAAGTAGCAATATCGATTTTCCATGCTTCAATTTGTATGGTGAAGACGAAAGTCTTGATCGTCTTGGAATACCCAACCAGCTAGATCTCGTCCGTTCTAAGGTAGGAAACTTCAAGTTATTAGGTATTGGAGAACCAAAAATACCATTGCGCCACCCAAACCATTACCTCCGGACATACGAGTGACCAATGGCAGCATTGGTGCCATTAGAACCATTACCTCAAGACATACCAATGTTAGCATTGGTACCATTGCTGCCATTCGAACTACCAAATCCATGAGGTGTATTAAGAGGAAAACGTGCAAGGAGGAGTGATGCCATATTACGAGTAATATTATCAGCAATAGTATTGATATCTTGTGTGTTCTGCAGCATCACAGTAGCCATCTCCTGTTTATGAGTTTCTAAGATATTTCGCAAACTATTATTATGTAGAGTTTGCGTTTTTTTCATCAGTGCGTCTATAATGGCCGCTTTGGATTGCTCATCATTGTCTGAGGTATCAATAATAGTCTGCATAAAGTCTGTAACTGTTGTGTTCAAAGTTTTCACCATAGCCGTAAGGCGATTAACTTCTTGGTGAGTGTCATGATCGAAGCGGAAGCTAAAAAAAAAAAAAAAAATTAGGGCTTTTTTTGTGAGAATAACAGAACTTGCTCTAATACCGAGATGTTATGGTTCAACACCTTAAGAGATATCAAATAACTCAAGTAACATAAAAATATGAGATTTGAAACCAGAAAAGAAAATTGAGAGAGAGATTTGAGAGAGATTGAGAGTCAGAGAGCTGTAAATAAGACGTAAAAAGATTAATTGTAATTGCTTAAGTTTGAATTACAGATTCAAGTATTTATAGGCGACATTACTTGGTAAGCAAGCCTGCTGCAAACAATTCTAATTGAATACAAACTTTAACAGAATAACTACCTTAACAAAACAAGTTAAATAAGCAAAGTCAAAAAAAGAGAACACTCATATAGGTGTTGGTATCACAACAATCCCATTGGTGATTTGGATGATTGAGAGTTCGCTGGTAAAAAGTTTGTGAGATTTGTCTCAAGGAAAAAGGAGTTGATAGACAGTGATAAAGCTGGTGGATTAGTAATTCCAGCAGATAGATACACGGTTAATCTTGTAAAAGAATTCCTTCATCAATGGGAGAGAGGGAACAAACTCTTCAACAAGATGACAAAGGGAGAAAAAAATAGCGTTTTCTGCTTCTGGAATCGCTGTTCTGCCATCAGACCCACTGCTGTCTTGAGAGGAAATATCATAAAAACCAGTAGTACTGCATCTTGAATACATCACTAACTTATTGTGTTCTTACTTATTACAATTTAGGGTTTTGTTTTATAAGTGAAGATAAAAATGAAATCTAGGATGTGTTTTGGTTCTGCATCTGATTTGAGGAAAGAGAAAATGAGATATCTGATAACTGAGATTTGGAACTCAGGGCAAAAGATTTTTCTGCATAAAGCAAATGAACTTGGGTTGACCTACAAGCCCAATAGGATATTATCCTCAGTTCGGATTTCAGCTTATCGTAAGCGGATCCGGTTACTGCTAGCTCCATTTGTGCGTGCTTTGTTTGAATTTTGAAGCACTCATTTGGGACTGCCCTAAATCGATGCGCAGTTATTGCTATGGTAAGAGATGGGTCATTCATTTGCAGAAACTAAATGAGAATTGCTCTTGGATATGGAGAGGAATCTATAGATGTATAGATGTCATTAAGTTTATGGGCTATTGGGTGTGGAACTAAAGTTAATATTTGGCTTCATAGATGGGTTATTTGGTTATATCATCCTCTTGTAAAAGAGAGCAGAAGATATTTACTTGTTTGAGTTTGAATTGAAGATCCTCTCACCTCTCCCGGTCTCACATCACAAGCCCTAGACTGCAGTGAAGAAGAGAAGATAAAGGAAATCAATATTCAGCATTTACTTTCTAGTTGGAAACTGAGCTGTTTCATTTAATAATATAACTTATGCCTTATCCCTGGCGACCTTGTAATGGTTATGCCATGACCACGGATGTTATCAAATTTTACACACAACACAACCCGAAGTGGGTGCCCCATAAAACTAGGACTCTTTGGCAAATACTGTTCTCAGTCCCTCAATTCATATGAAACCAGCTGCTATGTTGGATACAGTGAACTACTACTATACTAGTCTAGGGATGTCCAGAGTTTGAGCCACCGACTTGTTGTTAGTCAGGTAAAAAAGAAAAATTGTATCCCAACAATAAAATTGCAACACATTACAACTGAATTCATGTTTGCAAAACTACGGATCACATAATCTGATTACAGCAAAAAATTTATGAGATAAAAGGGGATTGTAAAGATTTTTGCAACAGATAAGTGTACAAGAAACTGGAAATAAGATTATAATGTATTTAGTCCAAAAATTGACTTGGCCTGTGTATTATTATACTACCAGAATATCCTTGCTTATTTCTACTGGTATTCCAGCAACTTCACTCTAATTATCTCTACCCAACATAAACCTGTGGTCACTGCTGGTACTTCAATTATAAGTCCAAGAGACTTCCCTGCTGACACAGTGGACTAGTTCCCCTAGCTAGAGTTGTCATAGCTTAAGGATTCAAAGATCGACTGCGCATGAGCATCCGAATACCACCATATGTACTGTTGTTTCTAGCACCAGCACAGTTGTTGTAAAAAAAAAAAGGTTATATTTAGTCTTATACTCAACACATAAACGCGGTATGACACTAGTCTCTATTCATTGGATCAATCAATGTTGTTAACCACTGAACAGCACCCACAAAGGATAGTAGAAGGAATTCATAAAGAAGTAACTTCCAATGCTGTATTCACTTAGTATGCACAAAAGCTGAGAACAATACTAACACATGGCGAAACTACAAAATCTACTTATCCCAATATAATGAGAATCAATCCAGTAGTCAACTACAAATTTTAACTTGATGCAAACAAGTTCAGACAAAAATTATACTAACCAAAGCAAAATGGTGGAAGCAAATTCGAGTTTATGTCGAGATACTACATTTATATAGACCGTTATGTTTCAAGATAAGCAGTAAGAAACCGAAACCCCAATTTCCATTCTATTACGCATTCCATATGAATCCATATTCGGAAACTCAATAGAAATTGAACTGAAGAGAAACTTAATAAACATCTACAAGATATACCACAGATTGAATGAAATTATACACTACTGAAACACAAGCAGATCTACTAAACTAGTTCCCTCTGGATAAACTAAAGGAGTCAATTCATTAATCCAAAAGGAATCTCAGAATTAGCATGGTTTTTAAACATCTCTGGGAAACAACATTTTAAAATTCTGATGAGAACCTTTATCTTTACATCGAATAGCAGAAGCTTTAAACTAATTATGAAAGAAAAACGAAACACAGAAATTTATTGAAATAAATTTGGATGCCCAGATATATAATGGATATGGTTAAATTCCATGAACTTCTAAAGTAAGATCTCGCAATGAGAGAGGTTAACCAATTGAATTCCTACCACGTATTCATTGAACAAGTACGAAAACAAATAGAAGAATAAATTACTTAATTTTGAGAGGAAATATCATAATGCTATGTTAGTGTTCTCTCTTGTTGCACATCGTGTTCCCTTACTGCCTTCTCCGTAATTTCATCCAAAGCTTTCTTCACAACAACAGGATATTCAGTGCTGAAACTCCAATCCTATATGAAACACAGATAAAAAATACACATTTATTTATTGTCAGTACAAAGCAATATACACTACATTGAATTTCAAAATTAATAACATAAGCACTCATTTTTTTATCTAGTACAGAACATATGCAGATTTCAAAATTAGGTCATATTTTACCATCTGTGGATCCAGATTTTGGGTGTTTGTGCCATATATACAAGATATGCAGCAGATTTCATGTCGATGAGCGTGTTGAACTACACGAAATCAGCCATTTTCCTTTTTAGTGAACTGAAAGTCATTTATCTTCAATTCAGAGACTGCCTCCATCGTCCTGAAAATAGGGAAGAAACCCAATTAAATTACTCAACTCAAAAAGACAATAAAGAGAAGCATAATACTTACTAAGGTTTGAGAGGAAATATCATTATGCTAGTATGAGTAAAGGTTCCTCCATCCACCGGAATCCCATGCAAAACCAATATTGCATCTCGAATTCATCAGTACCTTTCTACCGAAGGTTTAATTTTGGTGGAAAATGAAAATGAGATCTAGGGTATGTTGGGGAGGCAAAGATAAAAATGAGATTTGGAATTTAGGGCAATGTTATTTGTTTATATAGATAGGGCAACTGAACTTGGATTGAGCTGCAAGCCCACTAGGAATATTACCCATGGGTTCGGGTTTTAGCTTATCGGATTTGGGTACTACTAACTCCAATTGTATATATACTACTACATACAACAAGTGGAATGCACGTGCGTTACACGTTGACAATATCTTACATTTCGAATTCCAAATTTTCAAATTCCAAATTTTCAAATTACCCAAGTAAAATAAATAAATAAAAATTTATTTGAAACTTAATTGTCAGTAACAATATCACTTAAGTTTCAGAGAACATCTTGGAATACAACATTTTTCGTACATGTTTCAGAGACATCTGGAAGAACTCCATTCTTAACTAACACTTTTGTTGTAGTTCTTGATACTCCCCTAGACAAAGCCACATATAGTTGTCCATGACTAAACACTGGTTCCGGTAGATAAATACCAACATGTGGTATTGTCTGCCCTTGTGCCTTGTTTATCGTAAGGGCAAATCCTGCCTGGCTTGGAAATTGTTTGCGGACTAACTTGAATGGGAGTACCATCTCTTTGGGAGGTTCCATGGGTATCAGGTGGAATCAGGACTCTGAGCCCCGAACAACTACCGGTAACGATCTCAGCATCAATGAAGTTTCTATAGAGACCTCTACATAGTAACCTCGTGCCATTGCAAAGACCATAACTGGGATCAAGATTCCTCAATAGAATTATTGGAGCACCTATCTTGAGTATAAGCCTGTGAGGAGGCAATCCACAGGAGCAATAGTGTTCAAAAATCTTCGGACCACAAATTGTTAGGGTCATCTTTAGCCATGTCAAAAGAATGGTAAACTACCTCATCTCACGGAAAGATGCTTATAACTTTTTGATTGAGCTTTTAACGATATCATTCTTGGGAGTTATCAATGCCCTTTGACTCATGTAACTTTTATCACTTGCATTCTTTCCAAGCTCTGGAAAAACCTCATCAATTAATCTATCAACAGATTGCTCACCTTCCCACCTCATTACAATGTCATCCGGAAGTTTTACAATGTCCTCCATGACATATGGCTCAGTCCCATCTCCAATCCGTAGAAAGAATTCTGAGAAGCTAGGATCTAACCTTGAACGCATGTTCTCTTTTAAACGAATCACTTTAACATCCTTCGAGAATTTTGCATTTGTCAAGCATGCATTAATTGTCTCGTACTCGTGTCCCATGCTCAATCACAGGCAATACTTGTGAAAATCCCCACCTAAAAGCAAAATCTTCCCTCCAAATGGCAATTCAACTTTGGTCAAATCTCTTAAAGTTCTGTCCAAAGCTTCAAATGCATATCGGTTTGCCATCGTTGCTTCGTCCCAAATAATCAAATCGGCTTTTCGAATGAAATGCGCAAAGGATCTTCGTGGCTATGTTGCATGTAGAAGTTCGGGTTGCGTGTACGGGTATCTTAAATCTAGAATGGGCCGTCCTCCCACCTGGCATCATGGTTGCAGCAATCCCGATGTCGCAGATTTGCAATTGCAATACGTCTTTCACTACGTAACTTAGCCAATATCGCTCTATAGAGAAAAGTTTTCCTGAACCACCCGGACCATCAATGAAGAATATAGACTTGTCTCCCCTTAACAACGAAATTCACTACCATTTGCATAGAAAGTTTAGCAATAATACAAATCGGTCAATTGATGAATTTCCTTAGAAAGCATAACACCATAGTGCAAAAGTAAAGAAGCGCAATAAAAAGTACCCATTCTTAAATTAGATTATACATTCTCACACGGTAATTTTGTATCGACTTTGCAAGAGTGTAAAAAGATGCACTTCTAACACTTAGATTCACTAATGGAGGAAGTTGTTACAACTTAAACAACAAAATTCTAAATGGAAAAACGGGAAGAAGCAGGTCAAAGACACCGTATACCAAATAAACAACAAAACTAATATCATGTTTCAAGGCGCCAAGTTCACGTATTTGAATCGATTTATACCTAAGATCAGATTTACGATGAGCGGGAATACAATCTCAAAATGGATGATTGGTGGCAAGTCTAATTCAATATTCAATCACAAGTACTAATTAGTGAAGCGAGTTGCGAAGACCACGAATTTTGTGGGATTACCTAAGATCGAGATTCTATGGTAAGTTAGAATATAATCTCAAAATGGCTGATTGATGGCAAGTCTAACGCAACAAAAGTACTAATTAATGGGTGCAGTTCCATAAGGGTATATAATCTAAAAGATTTACCTATCGAATGCTTGTTTACGGTGGCGTTTAGCATATCAATAGATGATAGATCTTCTGGAGAAACTGGAACTCTGAATTCCTCGCACACCAACTCGTTTACTCCTGTAGTTCCTATGTCTTCAGTGATAGGTGGGAGTTTATATGTAGCCATTAATTTTTCGCCGAGAACAGACCTTACTTCCCGTAGAAGCAGATTGATTGCCCCTGTTTCTGTGTTGAACCGACAGTGATCTTCAATCATGTACGGGAAAAATTCATCCCACAATTCACGAACTCGTGGGAGGTTGCAAAGGTCTAACAACATGCGAAAAGACTCCTTAAAGACCAAGGCATCTCTACTTGTACGGCTTCAAGAAGTGTGTCACGGATGGGAGTGTCACTTTCTAATGAGACACAAATGTTGTGCTACTTCTTTATATGTCGAAAACGTATTATCTCCTACCTTTAGCAAGTCCTCGAAAAGAAGTTGGCCCTCTAATATTGTTCAAGAAGTCTCGATGATAATTTTCGCTGCGGGTAGAAAAAACGTTAACTCTACCGATGACTTTATTATCGCGTAGCCGTCTTTTCCATTGCTTTAGTGGCTTATCTCACATGTAGTGTTCGGGAAATTCTTTGTAGAGAAGAGTCCTTGCAAACTCATCTTCTTGGTTCTTCTTAAAAAACTCGGTCAGTTGAGTATGGGAAGCCTTTTCTCGTCGTATCACATCTCTCACGTACTTCCTTCGAAGTAGAATCTTGACGATCCTTTAAGTGTACTTGTAACGAAACGACGGAGGATAAATCTTATTCATTTGGTACTTGTATATCCACCAGAGAGCTTCTTGCGGACAAATACATCGAGTATCTACAAACTGCTTGATCTCATCTTCCTCCTCTTTCTTGTTTGAAACCTCTTGCTTGCTTGAAGCTTCCATATAAACACGATTAACCCCTTTCCAAACATATTTGTACAGATACTTAACAGACTGCACACTTGAACAAATTTCCACACTTATATGACAATCATACTTCTTTAAAAGCCACGCAGTTATACGGAACAACCCAGCTGTTATTCACAACCTTTCCATTGGCGAGTGTAATTGCTCTACCATCATCGCGTCTTCTATAGACTGGATATGAATCTTGGCCTTGTATAGTTTCTGCTGCAAACTGCTTTGGAAAACGTTTCTTGTACTTCCCATCCTTCTTACAGACACTATCAGCAGACAAAGTACATGGCATATGTATCATATGTTTGAGGACAGAAGCATATAACTCCGGTTCAACTTTCTCATCTGGTATTTCTGCTCGAACAACCCTATCGTAATCATCTGGGGTACGTAGTTTATCTTTCTCATGCAGGATGATAAGAATGTGCGCGTGTGGAAGACCTCTCTTCTGAAATTCAATAACATGAACATGTGCAACAACTTTTCCAAGAACCCCTTTAGTGAACAGATCAGCCTTCAGTTCTTCAAATTTAGAATGAAACACTCTCGTCGTCAGATCTGGCCTGTCATGTGCCTATTGCCCTTCTTTTAGTTCTCTCGGATCTCCTCCCAATTAGGATTACACGTCATGGCACTACACCAAAACATCCGATTTGGGACGGATATACGCGTTGCAATGAATTTCACCAACGCGTATATACGTTGGAAATATGGCGTAGCATATTTGTGTGCAACGCTAAAATCCGTTGGTCAAATTAATTTTTGCAACGCATAAAAACGTTGGTTTACAAACGTTTTTTGAGCAACGGATTCCTTAATTTGTGCAACGGTTACAATAATTTAGGCAACGTATTACTCTAATTTGAGCAACACTTATATACGTTGCAAACCCATTTACAGGTAAAAATAAATAAATCCCGACGATAATTCCGGCAGAATAGGTGATGAGAACAAAGAAAAATAAATTACAAAATCTGTATATATTTATTGTTGAAATTCCTGTATTACAAAACCCTGAAAATTATAATATTCTTGCAACATTCTTCCTAACATAAATTAATTATACAAATGATCGATCAAAAAAATCACATACTCAATGAATTCGAAGAAGTTCATTCCAAAAACATAAGAAAATGACTGTAAAGCTACTCCAATTGAAACTGGATCACCTGAGCTCAAGATGACTTGTTGTTTGAACCTTCCAAAATCTTCTCGTAACGAGCATAAATTTTCTCAAACATCACCACCAGTGAGCACCTAGAGCAAAAGCCAGTTAGCACAGCCGAAGAAACCTTGGAATATCATTGAACAAACTTCACTTTCACATGCAATAGAATTGTAACAGTAATTAATCCACACAAACAAGTATAGTGGCTCGTGAAAAATACTCATACTGGCCAAGTATATTACCTAACCGAATTTGGATGAATTTCCTGCACCAATTTGAATCTTTCAATAATATCTCCCTGCGGATCTGGCAAATTAAAGAAATGTACAGTCAGGGAAACAAAAATAAAGAATTGCCGGGATCAAAATCATGTTCCAAATTACAAAAAAAAAAAAAAAAACATTTCACTTCAACGACAAATATCTCTTAACTTACTTGGCGAAGACAAGCCTAGGAGTAAATCTGTTCTCTAGGTCACTGCAAACAATCCAACCACTCAAAACTACAAGGCCCTTCCAATTAAAACATGATGACTGAAAAGATTTAAACAAGCAAATGAAATCCTAGTTTCACCCTATCTACACTAAAATGTTTTCACTACCTCTGCACACAACTTAAAACATCAGCCATGTTCGCCTTCAACATCTCAATTGATATGGTTGTCACTATCCCCGTCCGTCGTGCTCCTAGAATTCAAATTCATAAACATAAAGTAAGAAATTGTTAATCTTTTTAAACCACAAATCTAAGCAGCAAGTAATTACTCTCAAGAGACTAAGTTTTGCGAGCACACCACTACTACTTGCAAATCCAAGTGTGTTTCATCAAGTAAGTCTTCCTTCATCCAGCATGAGTCGTGAACCACAGGTTCCAAACCTAGATATAAAAAATATTGGCAAAGTTTTAGTTGTTAGTACTTAAATTTGCATCATCAGTGAAACTAAATAGGGTAGATTTTGAAAAACCAACTAAAATTGAATTAATGACATATGAATGATTAGTGAGTAATTACTTCAATACATTCCACTGCCTATGAAAGCACCAGCAATTTTTCACATGATAGAAGTAAAAAGTTTGCATAATCCACATTTGCTGCACAACAAGTATGATTTCATGATTAAAGAAGAAGAGTGGTTCACGAGAAAGCGACACACACACACATACAGAGATCCCCTACACGGATCATATTTGGAAGTCAGAACATCTCTTCCACTTTGTATCTTGAATTTTAATAAAAGATCACACATCTTTTAGGAGGATATGTTTGAGAAAATAATAAAAAACTACAGGGCAGTAATCAGTAAATTAGGAAACCATGTTCTCAATGTCCACAGTAATGCTATCAGATTGGCCATCTTCATCAGACCAAGGCTTTACCAGTCAGTTCCATAAGAAAATAACTTGAATCATAGTATATATAAATTATAGCAAGAGAACTGGGATCACCGATCTACAATTCAAACCCAGCGAAAAGGGCACATAAAACATACCAATGACAACTTTTCAATCCAGAAAGATCGATCAGGGTCAAATTTACAACTGTCAAGGTTCAAGAAACAACATTAGAGATGACCAAAGAAGCAACAACTACAAACTCATCTTCAAATTAAGTATTTAGACTTGGGCACTAATCTACAAACTCCTTATATCACAATATAAAGTACTGAACGAATCATGCCAGGAACCCTGTAAAAAGAATGTTGCATAAGAAGCAAGAAGCAGGTCACGAAATATATGTTTACAAGGATGCATATGCATGTCTATAGAGGATAATGAGTTTGAGTTCAAGAACTAACTCTTGTCTAAGGAGTGTAGCAAGTCAAGGGGAGTATCCGTTGCACACTCAAAAATTGAAATGTTGCAAAAACCAGGATCTAAGGAGTCATTTTTAGCAAGACGTAACATAGTGTTGTTGTTGTTGTTGTTATTGTCCTAATCAATATTTATCCAAGACTTTTTTCCTTTGAACTTCCAAGACAATTAGATATTTGCTAATTGCTATGTGTAACCATATGGACTTAACATTTCTAGTAGATACGTGTTAGGCTGCATTTGAGTGAGTTATGGAAATGCATTAACTATTTGACAATTTCTTTCTCTAAGTAGAAGCAGTGGAAACATTTAAATCAGCACAATGGAGTTGAGAGCGTTCATAACAGTCACATACAAGTAATAAATGAGTCACATTATAACGGAGGTTTTGTACCAAGGTATATGATACCTCTATCACATCGAACAGGTATCCCGAAAGAAGGAAATCTAAAGAGTTAAAACACCTAGCCATCCAATTGCTTCCCATAGGATTATCTCAGGCGCCTAATCATCGCAGGGCTCCTCTTCGTTTGGCTCCTTCACCTACAAAGATTTTAGGTAACAATTATTAGAAGTTGCATCTTCATAATTCGGTTAGTTTTTTTGCAGTAGCGATGACTATCACTGGATCCCTAACAATTATTAGAAGTTATAGAACACATTAAAATAGTACATTTACACCAACACATGTTTAAAAATTTGTTGAAACAAAATATCACCACCCTAATAGAGGTGACTTAACCAGTTCAATACTGTAGTGAACCCCAACTGCACCTATGTGACGGTAGCATCTATATTTTACGAACAAAACCAAAATTCTGATTCAATAGGGTGTGAAAGCATAATACTAACTCTATCTCAGTGCATTGTTCTTAGTATAGACTGGTATAGTTGGTAAAAATGTGGATAGTTTTCGACCACCTCTACGATATTTAGCTCCCCCATTGATTGGGTTTGAATAATTAGCACCTCCACCACATCAATTAATCATTCTTCCAATTCTCTCTGTAACTACATTCTAAACCATCTCACAATTTGAAATTATGACTACAGCTCAAAAAACCCAATTATCCAATAATGTCAAACATTCCAAATTCAGCAAAATTCCAAAATATGGGTTCTCATTCTAAGATTATTATCACGACCCAGATTCATATATCCTAAGAATAACCAAAGGACCATTCTTCTCAGAATCAGTAAGGGATCATTAAGAGATACTAAAACAACCTTATTAACCCAACACCACACAAGGAATCAAATATCTAAGCGACTAAATTCTATTAAGATAAACCAACAACACCCAAATGATTCTACCTACTTACAAATTCCACAATAAAACCTTTACAATCAATAAAACCAGATCTGAAATATACAGTAATCTAAATCAAAACTCAAATTCAAAAAAATCAAGAGAATAGTTTCTTAGGGTTTATAAAGGAGAAAATCACGTAATACAGTTTGAAGCAAAATTCAGGTTATCGATGATTGAGATTGATTTCATAAGGATGGGTTTCGATTTGTGATATGAGTTAAAGAGATTTCACAAATCAGATTCAATTAAAACCTAAATCTGAAAAAAATAAAAATAAAAATTGAACAGCTTAAACTCAGTCTTACCAAAAACCCATCTCCCGAATCAGATTTGTTTAAGAGATCTCATAAACTGAGTTCAATTTCAGAAATATGGATTTTGATTTTTAGGGTTCCAGTGAAGTTTCAAGAGATGTTGGTTTAGAAAACTGAAGAGAAGAAATAAAAAGAAGAGAACGAGTTTTTCTTTTATTTTGAGAGTCGGGATAAGAAAATAGAAGATAAAGAAAGAGGTAGGTTAATAATAATGAAAGGTATTTTTTATAGACATTTAACCCCTCAAATATTTAATTTATGTACGAGCGTGTCCTTTTTCTCTTTTTTTATATCGACTATATGCTATTTGAGCAACGTATCTGGTTTATGTGCAACGGAAAATGGTTTGCAACGTTAATATCCGTTGCACACTCAAAAACTAAAATGTTGCAAAAACCTGAATATGGTGTTGTGTGGTTATAAACAAATCCGTCTTGCCATACTTCTGAACCAATGCCATAGCGTCGTGATATCTTTGATGCATATCACGTGGGCTTCCCGTGTAAGAAGGAGGTAGAATAACCCGCTGCCCAATATCATATGCAAAGTACGCACACAAACCATTCAAACATAGTTTAAGACGAAAGTGCCCACACAAACCATTCAAACATAATGCAATAGGAAATTACAGTAGAAAAACAGAGATGTAGTCAGAGACCATCAACCCTCTGTCGATGTAGGTTCAACTTCACGAAGAAATAATGGTTTAGAGATGAATTCTCCACTTCATTTATGAACTGACCAAAAATGACTTCCCACAAAAAAGTATTATCTTAAGTTCGATCAAAAATGATGCTACAGGTATACTCCTAGTTCCTTCAAATGTTTGCACTGAGTAACTCATGTGTTCTCTGTCTAAGAGTTAAACTCGGCATTTTCAGGGTAGTTTCCCAAGAGCCTAGTCTTGAGTCTTGGAATGGACATGTGATCGTGGTATAAGCTTGTTTCATAAAGTTGTAATGCATTATCAGAAATATGAACATAAGCAATTTCATTGAAAAGATAAAGTTCTATCTAACTCAACTCACTCTCAGCACATATCATGACCATCTACACCATATATAAATAGTAGGGGAAATTTTTTTGTTACCTGTATTTGCATCTAAGTCGTCAAGAACGCCTGAATACCAACCAGCTCGGAATGTTCTCTAGTTATCCCGTACCCATCTCAACTGCATAGTGGAAATCTTCACATAATTATCGACCACGTACTGCTGCAATAACTTCCCAGCACGTAACAGAATCGACTGCTGGTTTTCTCGAACCTATTTACATGTGGCGTTTTTGTTAGATAATATATAAGTTGCTTAAATCTTAAATTTTGAGAATTTACATACGGACAGTACATTAACTTTACCTGTAGCATATACGCATAGTATGCTCGACAACTTATCCTTCTTGCATTATCTGTGAAAATCGTCAAATCCCATCCAAAACTTCCATAAGGATGCAATAACGGATATTGTAATGGATCGTAGAAACATGTTGTGTCGGGAACATTCAGAAGTTTCCCGGATTTTGTTTCAACAATGATATCTCTAGGAAGCACTTCACTCGGTTCTTCTCCCCCAACTAACACCGCCGCTACTTGAGGTGATGTTGGCATGTTATACGTCCGAAGAAATGTTGGTTGCTCCTTTATGTGAAGACGAACATCTTGGAAGTCAGTACCTTGCGAAATCTGTCGAATAACACGTACGTACGGATTGCATCTGTCCAACATTCCTTTCAATATAGCGAGCACTTCTCTGTTCAGAGGTTCTTCTGAGTTAACTGGATGTTGTTCTTGTTCCTGTTCCTTACCCTTGTCTTTCTTGGCAGCGAACTGTTGTTCCTTCAACCGATTATCCAGTTCATGTTCAGTGTCATAAATGTACATCTGAAGGAACCTTGGTCTATCACTTGGCTCTGTAATGAGGCTACCAATTTTGTGATACATAGTACCCTGAGCTCGGTACGTGTATATTCCCTTCTTAGAATTAGCCATATTGTGATCAATACATACTCCAATTGATGTGAAGGCAAAAACATGGTTGAGCGTAGAATAACACTGAAATAAGTTCCAAGTTCTGATTGTACAGTATACAATTGCATGAGTTCCGGAGGTACGGGAAGATCGGGTAGTTTTACTTTGCCGTTCAAACAACAGAATTGATTAGTCTCATGAGGAAAGAGCTTAGCTCCACAATGGTCACATGGGATAATGTTATCCAATTGCAGGCGTGGAAGTAAATGTTCGTCGACGAAACCCCTTGCAGCGTTATGAAAACCTCTATTTGTCCGCATTCATTTGTTGTTCGTTGTAGTAGATTGAGCTACTCGTGATTGACCTACACCACAATATTGTTAGCAATCGAATTGGATGAGAGACTTAATGCTAAGCCGTCAATCGGTAACATATATACGTTCGACTCATTCGACCCACACTTAACATGCATTCTAAGAAGAGAATTTGCAACAGATGAATCATATATGTTAACACTTAACATTACACCCATGAAGAGATATACCAAGAAGTATCTGAGATCTCATGAAGTGTATTTTATGTATAGACATATCAAGATGACTCATTCGACTCACACTTAACTATCTGAGATCTCATGAAGTATATTTTATGAATATAGACATTTTAACGTGTCAAAAGAATCTCTAAGATTTGAAGCGAACATTGAAGTATATGCTAGAGGATTTGGAACAGGGAATATGCAAAACATTTTTGGAGATGGCATTGGTGTCAAATCAAAGAAGTAAAAAAAAATGATACCAAGATGAGAATGAGAATTGTCAAAATCTTACCCCCCTGCAATAGTGTTCTTCTTCTTTTGTTGTTGTTTCTGGGATTAGATAGGGGATTCTCCAACTGACCTTCATGCACATCCTCAGTCGTCTTCTGGGTTGTTGATTTGCTCATCAAACTCGAGCATATCATCAAATGTTGTATGTATGGGAGCTACAATTTGGAGATTATGTATGAATTTGGTAGTCATTGAATTGTATGTTTGATACAACACAAAAAGTCAAGTACATACAACTTACCTCGTGTTGAGGGCCCAATTCCATATACCCTTATTTGGTATTCATTGCTACTCTCGAGACATAACCCAATAGTCTCGCAACTCTACTCTGCACATGTTCATGCATAACATGTTCAAATAACTTGGATGACCTCTGCTCCTCCGTCATATTTTCTTTGATGGGTTCTTTGTCGGACACGTCTCCTTTCGATCATTTGGCCATTTGTTCTTCCGATATGTGCGGACCTATAGATGATTCTGTTGTGCCTCATGAACCAATAAATCTAGGGCTTCGGCGAGGAATAAATGTTGATTTTGCTTTATGTGCTCCAGGTGACTTAGACACTTGTGCACTTGCTACACATGTAAAAAAGATATCTATAGTAAGCTTATGTTGTAAAATCCTTGATTATAGTTATGTGATGAGCATTATTGAATCAGTATACTTACAACTTGCACTGGCTTCGTTAATTCCTGTCTTCCGGTTTTGATAAACAATACGAAGTCTTTCATCGAACGCCTGTTTTTGTTGTTCAGTCATTTTCTCTTGTATTGATTTGTGTTGACCTACAACACATATATGCAGAGAAGATATACACATCATACTTGACATTCTTAAATAAATCAGTACAACCAAAAAAGTGTCTTAGTGTCGATGCATTTCCGTGTTTCCAATCCAGTCCAGGAGGTTTCAGCCAACTAAAATTAAGACTAAATCCACTAACTACAGCATTACCTTTATCCAATGATTCTGTTGTGCTTCTGCAACCAATAAATCTTGGGCTTCGGCGAGGAATGAATGTTGATTCTGCTTTACTTTGTTGCCTCGCTCTATACTGGTTTCGCCTATGCTCATTTTGTAGCAATCTCTCTTCATCTGTCATGCTTTGCCGGCGATTCATATTGCGAACACGACACCTTTCTCTTTCAGCAGCTCTTTGTTCTTCAGTCATGCTGTTACTTCGAGCAGGAAAACGTCTTTGGGATGTATTCGCAGCTGTTATTTCGTAATCAACATTCTGCTGCCTCGCTCTATACTGGTTTCGCCTACGCTCATTTTGCATCAATCTCTCTTCCTCTGTGATGCTTTCTCGACGATTTATATTGCGAACACGACACCTTTCTCTTTCAGCAACTCGTTGTTCTTCGGTCATCATGCTGCTTCGAGTTGCAATTTCACTTTGGGATGTATCCACATCTGTTGCTTCGGATTCAACGTTTTGTTGCCTAGCTCTATACTGATTTCGCCTACGCTCATTTCGTTGCAATCTCTGCTGCTCTGTCATTTGCTGCTGATGTCTAATAGGAACACGCCCACTTTCTATATGGGTAGCTTGTTGGTCTTCCATTGCAAATACAAATAAATCATATCATGATTTCTTTAACAGATGAACAACAAACCTAAGTTTGACATGGAGCACACAGACTTGCTCACATCAACGAAATCATGATATGCTTTACAGGTTTTGCTTCAGACAGATTTTGAAATATTCTATGGCTGGAAGCTTTACTTCATAAAGTTCTGAAAAACAATTCCCAAATGAAAATTAGCACCACATATTGCAAAATAATCAAAACAATTCCACAAACAATTCCCGTTATCTTATGGAAAGACAGATTTTAAACCTAATAATGAATCTATGAGTGACCTAAAAAACCCACTTCGATTTCCTCAAACAATGAACAAAATTCTTCAAAACAATGGAAACCCTATATTGATTCGTTCAAGAATATCAGCAGTTGAAGCTAAATGTCGTCGTTACAAATGGGAAGCGGACTATCAATCTCAATGACCTAAATTTTGTATACATAATTAACAAATTAAAATCTGATGTTTACTAAACTGAACTATGCCGTTGCAATCTACTAAAAAAGAATGAAGCAATGCAAATTTTTCCACATTGAACACTAACCTGATGAATTAATGAGCTGAAATTGGAACTCGATTTGGGTGGTGTTCAAAATCATCAATTGATTTGCTGCTGCCCTGGAATAATGTTGGGGAGAAAATAAAATCAATTGAAAGTCGATTTGGGGGAGATGGTGAAATCAAATTCAAGTTGAACTAATGACTAACACTGTTGAACTGTGCTTTTGTTGATTTGGGGGAGAAGATGGATGAAATCAAAAGAGGAGACGATGATGGAAGAGAAAGAACAGAAACAATTCGTTTCTGTGTGTAGATTAGATGGGATTTTGCATAGTTTGTGTCGACGGCTGGCGGTGGAGATGAAGTTAATCCAACGGCTGATCAAAAAAACGTGTTGGTTGAAATATACGTTTGGTGTACGAAAAGTACGGCGGTACACGAAAAGTACGGCGGTACACCAAAAATGGTTAGTGTTTTCAGGTTAAGCTTGTTCTCATTAAAAGGGGGGAGATTCAATTCTGGCGTTGGAGAACCATATAACTTATACAAATTAGCAAAAATTTAAATTGCCAGTATGCGAATCAGAGAGTTCATCAACAATTTAAAACTGTATCCATAGTTTTGCAAGCTCTACGGATCATAATAAATAGACTACAACAAGTTCTTGAGACATAAAGCTACAAAGTACTGATATTTTCAACTGAGAAAATACCCAACACAATATCATAAAATATGAATGGCAAGAGGGAAACAGAGAACACAAAGATTAGAGTGGTTCGGTCACTTGACCTACGTCCACTATGAAACCCCCATAGGGGTGAATTATATTTAGAGATCTCAATGCTCAGTGAGATAAGAATACAGTTACACTTGTGATTCCTACATATATGGGATGAAGATGAACATCAAACCTAGATGATAACAAACTAGGTAAACTAAACCTTATCTAGCTACAATACCGGATTTATTAGCTAGAATCATAATCATGTATGACTTAGTCATGTGAATGATAACTAACCACCTCAGCTATCTCGGTGGCTATGTGTCTTACATTCCAATACAATACAAGAAACTGAAAAAAATAAATAATAAGATGTTAAATCTTTTCTAACATATTCAGTCCAAAAGGAATGCAGCAGCTCGTATACAGAAACTAATGTAGCTTGTGACTGAAAGATCCGTTACAAACTAAATCATTTTGCTGATTACTTTCGGTATACTTTGCTACCAGATGCTATCCCTGCATTACCTCTACTGGTCTATTCCCAGCCTGAAACTGTAGACAGTGCTGGTGCTTCATTCGTACGTGCATGAGGACTTCCCCGCTGACATTATGGACTGGTTGCACTTGCTGGAGTTGTTACCAGCATAAGGTTTCCAAGCTAGATCACATTATGTGCTGGTATTTCTATGTAGTCGTGTAGGTGATACATTCACATAAATCTCACCAATCACCTAATGTTGCTTGCCATTCTCATCTAATCCAATTTGCTCATTTATATCTACATTGGAAACAGTACTGGTAAGCATTAGCATACAAAACATGTGCAAAAAACTCATGATAATTTTACGTTGCCATACCAGCTACTTGATGAAAAATGGTCCTTGGCTCTATTGGGTTTCTAATTTATATGGATTTCAAACTTTGGATGAATTGAGTCACCTTCAGATGGCGGCTTCTATCCATTTTCTTTCGTCTACCAAAATTCCATAATGCACAACAATTCTTATGCTTCCCATGAGCTAAATAAACAAATAATAAAAGATAAGTTAGAAAGAGTCTCAACCCCAAACCATCTTGGTGGTGTCAAGCAAATGAGGCTTTACTGATTATCATTTCCAACAAAAGCAAATGAGTCTCAACCCCAAACCATCGGAAACTATTTGATGCATTAATCAACAAAAGCAACATGATTTAAACAGAAAAACAAAAAGTGAAAGCAAACATCTGCTTTTTCACCCATTATCATTTCCAAAAATACACTTCATTTCAAAAAAAAGAAAGAAAACAAAAACAAATGAGGCTTTACTGATGCGCAGTATAGTGCTGACTAGCATTTTCAACAGGTTGAGATGCAGCCAGAGTGGGACAGTTCCTTCAAGCACCTTAATTCTGATAGTTCAAAGACAAGTACCATTTAACATGCATTTACAATCACATACGAAACCTAATGACAAGACAGGTAAAATCTAGGACTATGAGATTCTGGTCTTAATTGAATTAGCATGGAACTTAAACAAACTCAAAAGGCAATAAAAAGAAGAACAAACTAATAACAAGGTATCATAATTAGGAGTAAGAATGAAGCTTAACTAGAAAAACTTACCAGTTGGTAGAGAATACATTTTCACATAGTCAAGATGCTGACAGTTCATACTCAATTCATCAATCAAATAATTGGAAAAATATCCGGCAATTGTTCCAAATTGGTGATGATGGAGTTCAACCGAAAGGAACAAACTCCAGTATGGGCACCACTTTTCCAAGTGCAGAATCCTACAAAAAGTTAAAAGACCAAGCAAATTTAATAGAGGAAACCTAAACAGTGTATTGAAACATTCATTGCAATGTGAAGCGTAAATTAAAACAGTGGAGTAGATGGTATAAGAAACCTTGTTCTCGTGAAGAGAACCAATCGCGTCGTCTGTTGCATTAATGAGTGTTGTAGCTGCTACTTGTTGAAGTTCTTTGAACTCCGCCTGTAAGCATAGAAATAAATGGGTCGTTAAGGCTTTTTTATAAGAAGAACATAGTTTTTTTTTTTTTTTTTTTTCCAATTACTAGGAGGAGCATATAGCCTACTTGAGTGGGGTTTTCCAAGCTTTCTCCAGTTGTAGCTCATGGACCTTTCGTTTTAATGCAACTATAACCGACTTTTTGTATTGTGAAGGTTCAACAGTGACATTGCATGAGGTACCTTGATCTGGTGTTCCCAGACTCCAAGCAGCCTTTTTTTCTTCAATGATGATTGGAATTGCTTTTGGAATAATTGAAGTTGGAACTTCGATTGAGTCACTACTCAAACGACCCTCTCTTTTTCATTGATTGTGAGCCTTAAATCTTCATATTTCTCCATTCAGAGACATCTCGGTTCCTGAAAATATGGAAGTAACCTAATTAAGTTACTGCAATCCTAGGCAGGTAATCATTGCAACGATAAGACAACAAACAGGTAATCACGCAGATAAAATTAACTTTCTCGGTCTCTTTTCTGACAATTCCACTTGATTCTACCAAGTCTACTACTAACTCGAGTCACTTTTATCTGCAGAACTCAGATAATTCCCAGTGTTCTTCTTGAGTTTCTAAATTGAATCATGATACTTTAAACACGTCCACTAATCTCAGGCACCACACCAGTATCAATTTTTAGTTCAGGCAATTAAGCAAACAGTTGCTGAGCACAATGCAGTGTTGTTGCTGTTGCATCAAGAGTCCACACAGCAACATTCAGAAGCCATTCGAAATTCACAAATCTTCACATTCAGTCCAGATTATCAGTGGCAACACCATCATCTTCTCTTTCTATCTCTCGGCTAAAACCCAATCAAATCTTCTTGCAACTGTTGTTTGAGAATAACCCATTGTAAACTCCCCCAAAATCAGTCACAAAACAGCACAATCTCCAAGCTTTCTTCCTGTTCGAAAGCTTTTGTAAATTTTCTGGAATTTCAAAACAGCCATTTTGTTTAAAAAGAAAAGTACGGCTGGAGAAAAGCATCGCAGTTTTTTTTCTTTTTTTTTCTCCCGTAAGAAAACAGAGATACAGTTTTAGTTTTCACGAAAGTATTGTCTACCTACCTAACGTCCAGTTAAGTATTTCAGTGTGTAATATACACTTTTGTGAATTTAAAAAAAAAACACATTTCTACCAGTATAGAATATACAGACAATCTAGAATTTCAAAATCAAAAACGTAAACACACATTTGTTACAAAAAAATAAAATAATATGCACATTTCCGAATTAGGTCTGTAATTTACCTCCTACTCAGTTGTAGGATCCTCGAGAAAATTTCCGAATTAGGTCTGTTACTCCCTCTCAATATGGTGCTACCTGCCTTTTTTGTGAACTGAAAATATGGAGAGGTAGCCTCATTAAATTCATTGAATAGGTAGGAGAATATAGAACACTCAAAAGAATACTTACATATTTTTGAGAGGAAATATCATAATGCTCTCTACGCGTGTGTAAGTTCCTCCACCCGGATCCCATACAAAACTTGTAGTAGTACATATTGAATCCATCACGAACTTACTACAGGGAGAATAGAAATGGGATTCAGGGTTTGTTGGGGTTTTGATTTGGGGAGCCAAAGAGAAAATGAGATCTAGAAATTGGAATTTAGGTCAATGATATATTTGTATGTATATATAAGGGCACCTGAACTTGGATCCAGCTGAAAGCCCACTTGGAAATGATCCATACTTTGGATTTTAGATCCGGGTACTGCTTGCTGCATCGCACGGACAAAGTAATCACAGGCAAGCACGGATCCAAATTGCATCATTCTTAACTTGCTTAAGAGTACCAGTACATTTATTATGGAACGCCAAGCCAGCTATCATGAATAGTGAGTGGACTATTACTATGCAAAATTAGCAAGAACTTGAACTACGAGTGTGCGAATTAGAAAAATCTGTAACAGATATTTAGAACCGTATTCATTCATAGTTTGCAAGCTCCACAGATCACAAAATTTGAATGCAGCAGTGGTAATAATAATTTCAACTGAGAAAACACCCAACAGAATACAAGAAATTGACTACTAGAATGCAACCAAATTACTACAGAGAATCTTCCCCATCTCTTCGAACATCAAATTCCATCTCAGCCTAAACATTCTTCCCACTGTTTTCTCTAACTCGCATGAATGCAGCAACTGGGTTGCAGAATGGAAAACAACTATATCCCACAATCGCTGCTCGTCAGAAGAAACCTTTGCATTTGAACTTTTTCGAAACAATCATCAACTTATGATCTGCAATGTGAAATGAATTTGGCAAATTAGATAAGATAATATAATTAATTTGCCCAAATTTAGCAATATTTCAAATGAAAATTTAGCATACTATTTCAGCTTTGCAGCTAATTTCACTAATCCTTAAAGCATTAGTAATACTCTGTCCTTCAACTATTACTAGTGGGTTTTCTTCCTCTTCAAATTTCAAACTCAAAAAATACAGTCTCTTCAGGCTGCATGGCTTTTCCTAGCCTCTTTTACAATCTGTTATTGGAGCTCTGACAACAGTTGCATTCAAGGAAAATGCCTGAATCGTCAGAGAACTCTGCTGCTCCTACTGAATCAGACTATCAGAGTGTATCTAATAGAAATCTTTTCTTTCTCGCACCACATTCACTCAGACCTAAGTAGGGAATTACTGATGATGGATATTTATTGAATGTGACATGGCTTCACATTAGATACAAACAAATTTAGAATTATGAGATTATGGTATTCATTGAATTGGTATGGGACAAAGAAACTCAGAAGACAATAAGCAGAAGAGTACATACTTACTTTTGAGAGGAAATATCAATATGTCCTCTTTTTGTGTTCTTCCACTGTACGAGTGAAAGAAGGTCCTCCTCAGCAAGATCACAATCAGACAGGATTTATGTTTGAATAGGTTTCTCAACGTGAGAGAACCAAAGTTCTAATACTCTATATATATACACGGTTACATAACTTATTGTACAGGAAACAAACACTTGCCGTAGCTTTCCTTAGCTCGGCATACAAACCATACCAAACTTAGTTTCCTATAAACAGAAACAACACAGTTTCAATAGGAAATAAAAACATAGTTTCCTATTATCTAACACCCTCCCTCGATCTAAGCGGGTGATCGGAAACAGTAAGCTTAGAGCGTAGATGAGAGAAACGATCTCTTGAAAGGCGTTTAGTAAAAACGTCGGCAACCTGATCCTTAGAGCAAACAAAACGAACAAGCAGCTGGCCACGTTGAACTCTTTCTCGAACAAAATGATAGTCAATTTCAATGTGTTTAGTACGGCCATGGAAGATAGGATTCATAGTAAGATAAGTAGCTCCAAGATTATCACACCACAAAACAGGAGGAGTACATACTGATATTTGAAGTTCTTTAAGTAGGGACTCAATCCACATGAGTTCAGCAGTAGCAATGGCAAGCCCTCTATATTCAGCCTCGGTACTGGACTTCGATACTGTTTTATGTTTTCTAGCACTCCAAGAAATGATATTCGAGCCCAAGTAAACACAATAACCACTAGTTGAACGTCTATCAGTTGGATCACCAGCCCAATCAGCATCCGTATAAGCTTCAAAACTTAGTTGCAAAGAAGAAGAGGGCCGGAGAGTAAGACCATAGGAAGAAGTACCTTGTAAATAGCGGAGAATTCTCTTGACAAGAAGAAGATGTTTGTCCGTAGGATGTTGCATAAATTGACAAACTTTATTAACCGAGAAAGCAAGTTCAGGACGTGTGATCAACAAGTATTGAAGACCTCCAACAAGACTTCGATATTCAGTGGGATTTTTCAAAGGAATACCACCTTGCGGATTTAACTCTGTAGAAGTAGTAAATGGAGTAATCACAGGCTTGGCTCCTTGCATGTTGGCACGTTCCAATAAATCCTCTATATAACGACGTTGAGAAAGAAACAAACCATTAGTGGTTCTTGTAACTTCAACTCCAAGAAAAAGAGACAACTCCCCAAGATCTTTTAGTGCAAATTCCTTATGAAGAGTATCAATGAGATGTTACAAAAAGGAAGAAGAGGAGCCTGTCAAGATAATATCGTCAACATAAACAAGTAGGTAAGTAACATCGGTAGGTGAACGACGAATAAACAAGGAAGAATCGGCGCGAGAAACAACGAAGCCGAGTTGTTGTAGAAATACACTAAGCCGAGTGTACCATGCTCGTGGTGCTTGCTTTAGGCCATACAAGGATTTATGCAGTCGACAAACATGATCAGGATAATTTGGATCAGTATAGCCAGGAGGTTGTTTCATATAAACTTCCTCAGTGAGAAGATCATTGAGAAACGCATTTTGAATATCAAGTTGACGAATAGGCCATGCAGATGTAAGAGCCAAAGTAAGAACAACACGAATTGTGCAAGGCTTTATAACCGGGCTAAAGGTTTCTCCATAATCCGTCCCTTCACGTTGGTAAAAACCTTGAGCCACTAAACGAGATTTACGACGTTCGATAGTTCCATCAGCAAGGCGTTTGACGCGAAACACCCATTTACACCCTACCACATTCATATCCGGGGTACGTGGAACATAAGACCAAGTGCCATTTTGAATAAGAGCATTATATTGATCATCCATAGACGTGCGCCATTTTGGATCTTTCTTCGCCTGCGAATAACAAGTTGGCTCAAAGAAAGCATCAGTAATGGTTGCATATTTGGAAGCTAAAAGAGCTTTTGGCTTAAAGATACCATCCTTTCCTCTTGTAACCATAGAATGCTCATTCTGAGTCCGTGGTCGAGAAGCGGAGACAACTTGATCAGGTGAGGTACTAAGAATAACAGTAGAGTGAGTACGACCAGGAACCAACGAATCTGGTACTGTAGCAGAAGCATCGGGCTGAACAGGAGCAAGTTGTTGAACGTCAGGTGAAGTGAATTTTTGAACTTTTGTAGTAGACTCGGTGGCAGGAGTAGACTGGTCAGCCGAAACAGACAAAGGAAGCTGCTGGATGTTTATTGCTGGAGAGGACTGATGGACTTCCGTAGTAGGGGACTGTTGGACTTCTGCAGATGAGTGTACAAAAGGACAAAGCAATTCAGCTGGAGCAGGCGACTGTTGAGCTTCTACATGGGACTTTTGGACTTCCGTCGTAGGTAATGCAACAACAGGTGCAGACGCGGCAGCTGGAGTAGGCGATAAATTTTGCTGAAGCATTGACGACTCAGCAACAGAAACAGGCATTGATGACAGGTTGAGCTGGATGCAATTATGCACAGGAGAACGAACAGCAGCTGTGCTGTTAGTAGTATCCCACTGACGAGCAACAACCGGAGATTGCAGATGGGTGCGGAGTTCTGGCACGCCAACAGCAGGGGGAACCTGAACAGTATCAAGAGAACTACGAACCAAAGGAGGTGAAAGGGAAAACTGAGCAGGAGGAATAGAAGCGGCAGAGGAGATGGTAGGGGAGGACACAGCATGAGATATGGGAAAAAGAAGTGGAGAGGAGGTTACCTGTGAGGGATCGCTGGAAGACGGTAGTACCGAGGAATTGGAACCTGCAAAAGGAAATGAGGATTCATCGAAAACAACATGACGCGACCAATAAACACGGCCGGAAGGAATGTGCAAACACTTGTAACCCTTTCGAGTTGCGCAATATCCAAGAAAAACACAAGGAGAAGACCGTGACTCAAGTTTGGTAGATCGATAATCTCGAAGATGGGGAAAACATAGACACCCAAAAGTCCGAAGGGACAGAAAATCCGGAACTCTATTAAATAACAACTCATATGGAGATTTAGCACCTGTAGGAACTAAGGGAACACGATTCATAAGAAAAGTGGCAGTGGAGAAAGCATCATACCAAAAACGAGGCGGAACGGAAGCCATGGATAGAAGTGTTAAGCCAGTTTCAACTATGTGACGATGTCGTCTTTCTGCAAGACCATTTTGAGCAGATGTATGGGGACAAGTAAGACGATGTAGGGTACCATTGTGTTGCAGAATTGGAGCAAGTTTCTTGTATTCGGTGCCATTATCAGTTTGGAAAATTTTAATTTTGCGACCAAATAAAGTTTGCACTTGGCGATAAAAAACATCAAAGATACCAATAACATCGGTTTTGGTATGCATAGGGTAAATCCAAGTGAAACGACTAAAAGCATCAACAAAAATAATATAGTACCGAAAGCCTTCATTAGATAAAAGTGGAGCAGGACCCCAAACATCTGAAACAATAAGATCCAAAGGATGTTCATAAACTGTAGAACTAGATGTAAAACTAAGCTTATGACTTTTATTGGCTAAACATGACTGACACATAGAGAATTTAATAGCAGAAATAGGTAAGCTATGCTTCGAGACAATGGCTTTAACAGTTTTGAGCATTGGATGTCCTAAACGAGAGTGCCATGTTTGTAAAGAGGTGCGTTCACCAACAAGAGCAGAAACCGGTGAAACAGGAAGAAGAGTATAAAGACCCTCCTTAGTGAGCATTCCTCGAAGTACTACCTTCCCAGTTTGGCGATCCTTCACGAGACAAAAAGAGTCATAGAATTCAAAGAAGACATTATTATCACGGCAGAATTTAGAGACAGATAAAAGATTTTTGGAGAGATGTGGAACATGAAGAACATTAGGAAGAAGAAACTTACGAGTAGGAGTAGCAAGAATACCATCACCAGTATTGGAAATCGGCAAGGATGAACCTCCAGCAGTTCGAATATGATCAGGTCCATTGTACTCATAATGAGTATGTAAATTGCTGAGATCATTAGTCATATGATTTGTTGCACCACTATCAGGGAGCCAATCATAGGCGTAAACAGATTGATGAGAAGCAGCATATGCAGCGGGAGCATTAGAAGAAGGTCGTCTACCCCTATTGGCATTATTCTTGGGCGGTGGTCTTTTGTCACGAGGAGGATAGGTCACTGTATCCAATCTTTTTCGACAATCCCGAGCATTGTGAAAAGGTTTAATGCATATCTGACAAACAACAGCTGGTTTACCGTCTCTTGTAAGAGGAGCATCCGTAGAACTGGTCACAGAGGCAACATTAGCAAGTGGTTGAGAGAGAGCAACCATATTTTGCGACAACACGGAGATCATAAGACAACAACATAGACTCAAATTCGTCAGTTGTAATAACACCCATCGTGGTGATTAAAGAACTAACAATTGATTCATAAGATGAATCAAGTCCCTTGACAACATAATGCCTGAATTCTTTGTCAGAAACGTCAACACCACTGGCAGCAAGAGAGTCAACAATGTTTTTGACTGACTGAATGTAATCGGACATGGTTGAGTTACCTTTCTTCATAGATGACAGAGACTCCTTGAGATGAATAAGATGCGCATCTGTTTTAGATGCAAAAAGAGCATCAAGTTTTGACCAAATAGAGAAAGAAGTGTCGCATGCTTTAACCTTGGCCAGAATAGGAGCAGTAAGAGATGACATTATCCAACCAAGAAGGAGTTTGTCTGTGCGCCTCCAAGATAAAAAAAGCGGGTTAGGAAGTTCGTTAATCAGGGCCGGTGGAGCTGCAAAGGAACCATCAACAAACTTTTCCAAATCATAACCCTGTAAATAGGGTATGAACTGAGCTCTCCATAGCAAAAAATTGTGACCCGTTAGCTTCTCTGAAACAGCACCATGAAGACGCTCGAATGGTACCTGATCTAGGGTTAAAGAAGAAGTGGCAGAGAAAGTAGACATTGAGGAAGTCGTAGAGGAGTCGGATGTAGTTGAAGAAGAAGTGGAAGAAGATTGAATGACTGTGGTATCCATGGAGAAGAAGATATAGAGGCTGTAGGTGAGAAGAGGAAGGGAAACCCTAAACAAAATAAAAATAAAGAAGAAAGCAGGTCGTAATTGGATCGACCTGTCTGATACCAAGACAGGATTTATGTTTGAATAGGTTTCTCAACGTGAGAGAACCAAAGTTCTAATACTCTATATATATACACGTTTACATGACTTATTGTACAGGAAACAAACACTTGCCGTAGCTTTCCTTAGCTCGGCATACAAACCATACCAAACTTAGTTTCCTATAAACAGAAACAACACAGTTTCAATAGGAAATAAAAACATAGTTTCCTATTATCTAACACAATCCAACTGCTTCTCGAACACATTAATATCTTACTGAATTCTTATTGATGTAGTTTGGTCCAAAAGGGTGCAGTGACTCGCATACAAAAACTGATTTAGCTTCTGTACTATACCAGTACTACCAGATGCTAGTACTAGTCAGTCTCGTGCTTCGACTGTACAAGCAAGAGAACTTCCCCTACTCCACTGACATTGTGGACTGCATTCCGCGTTTGAACACCACCATATGCACTGGAGTTTCTAGTACCTGCATAGTTGTTATAACAAGTTAGATCTAGTCTTATCATTATCTAATCCAGCATATATATAGAGACAGAATAATTAAAACAAACACGACACTAAATCTCTTTTAATAGGATCGATCAATGTTGTTAATCACCGATGTATATCTCATAATGAACACCACCCAAAAAGGATATCAGAAAGATTTCATAAAGAACTAAGTCCCAATGCTATATTCGGTATGCACGGGAGATGAGAACACTTATGACACATGACGAATTTACAGAATTCATTTGACCACAAATACACTAACGTACCGCCAAAGATGACAATCCAATGATCAACAAATTTTTTTAACTTAATTCAAACAAGTTCAGAAAAATTGTACTAACTAAAACTAAAAATTTAACCCGGCAAGTGCTTAAAAAATACAAAGCCAACTAAACACACCGAAAAAGAATGACTTCCCCTGCACTATACCAATACTACCAGATGCTATTACTAGTCAGTCTGGTGCTTCAAATGTACGTGCAAGAGAACTTACCCTTCTCCACTGACATTGTGGACTGCACTCAGCGTTTGAACACCACCATATGCACTGGAGTTTCTAGTACCTGCGCAATTGTTATAACAAGTTAAATCTAGTCTTATCCTTATCTAATCCAACATATATATATAGACACCTATAATTATATAAACACACACGATACTAAATCTCTTTCCATTGGATCAATCAATGTTGTTAATCACCTACGGATATATCTCATAATGAACACCACCCAAAAAGGATATCCCAAAGATTTAATAAAGTCTCAATGCTATATTCAGTATGCACCGAAGATGAGAACAATTGTGACACTTTACGAATTTACAGAATTCACTTGACCCCAAATTTACTACCGTACCGCCAAAAACTGATAATCCACTGATCAATAGCAATAGTCTCAATTCAAACAAGTTAAGTAGCACTTATACTAACTAAAACTAAAAATTTGACCCGCAAGTGATGAAACGATACCAGGCCAACTAAACAACGAAAAAGAATGACTTAGTCTAAATGGAGAGAACTAAATCAGAAATTTCTTCAGCAATAGAATAGAAACATGAAGAAGCCCTTTACATACGATTTCCTTACTTGTCCTATAAGACCTGTCGCTACATATGCATATACACCGCCAGCAATGACATTCAACGGAATTGCCCCACGCTGACAAACCCGATTGCAAAGCCTGCAACAAAGCGGCTTATGTAGTGTATAAACTTCCCAACCTACAGAGATTCAAGAAAACATTAGAACGAATAGGTGATCAAGTCATGAACTACATTTATATAAATCAAACTAACAAAAAGTTCGAATGAAATTTTAAGAAGCCTGATTGAAATGTTAATATGATATTTTATTTTGTATGACACTCCCTATGAATTGCTTTGTATCTCAAGCAGACTGAAATACAGAGTGGATTTCACCACTGCACCCAACAATTAAAAAATAGTAGGATGAATTGTTAGGTTTTTACAAACAATATGCCATCAGTAGTGTACATTGACAGTTTCGCAAAGTCTTAATGATTCCTGGAATCCATCCACATTACTGTAGAGAATCTTTCCCTTCTCTTGGATCACCAAAATTCGTACAAATTTTTCGAATACTATTGCTAATTAGTACTAAGAGAATCTTTCCCTTCTCTTAGTACTAGGCTATGGAGGTAGACCTCCTACTAATTAATACTACTAATGCCGCCAATTTGACTATTCTTTCTTGGACCACTTTGATTTGTTCTTCTTGGGATGGTATTAAATGTGATATAGCTGGTCATGTCATCGGTTTAGACTTAAATTAATGATGGATATTGATTGAACATTACATGGCTTCACATCAGGTACCAACAAGTTTAAAATTATGAGATTCTGGTATCCATTAAATAGTAATTGGAGATGAAAAAAACAATAATCCGAAATTACTTACTTAGTAATGTTGTTTTTCTTTTGTGTTTTTCAACTGTACAAGTGAAGAAGTACTCCATCAGTAACACATTACAACTTTAGTGTATTATTATTGACCCAGATGGACGATCTATGTGGGTTCTACACCATTTGTGGACGAATTCGTTCCTTATTTCGAAGAAATCTAGTCTTCACAACTTTTGTATGTCAGTGTTAACCTTTGTGGTGGATTTAGTTTTGAGAGGAGATACCATGATGCTGTCTTTGTGTATGAATGAATGTTCCTCCGCCAGAATCCCACACTAAAAGTATCATTTTTCCAGAATCCCATAATGGAGATACCATGATGCTGTCTTTGTGTATGAATGAATTCATCACTAACTTAAAATTTTGATTGCAGGGAAGATAAAGATTTGAGATCTAGATCTGGGGAGGAAGAGATGAAATGAAATCTGAGAACTGAGATTTGGAATTTAGGGCAATCCTTTTTGTTTATAAGGCAACTGAACTTGCATCGAGCTACAAGCCCACTAGGAAGCGGATTCGGGTATACTGCTCGCTCCATTTGAATAGGCTCTGTTTAGAAGCCTTTAAACGATCCAAGTACCAAATTCGGCAGTACTGTAATGATGGTAGTAGAGTTTTAAAAAGGAAAATTTATGCATTCATGGGTATGTATGTTTATAATTTCACATGATTTCTGCAAATAAAAATTAGAGAAATTTGATCAAAATGTAGCTACCATCCCCCAACCCTCGCATATATTAGCAGGATCTTTAGGTTCAGGGTAAAATTTTTTCTTTTTTTATGGAATAAGTTTTGCACTTGATAGAAAAATGTAATTGCAAAGTTGTCTTGCCACTTAAGAATTTGGCTCTCATCATGGTCGGAATCACAATTCTTGAAATGACTACCCTGCATCCTACAAGTTCTGCTTCATGAGGGCATTTGTCCCCCAAATTTTTACCTGCACAGTTGCAACGAGTTAGATCCAAGTCTTGCACTTATGCGATTAGACATACATATAAAGTCAGATTTTGCATTTACCTAGATTTCTTAATCGCTGGCATAAAAAGTTGCACGCACAACAGTCACACCCAACGTGTTGTTGGAACACCACATGCTCAGACAAATGCAGGAACTAGTACAATACAACCTAAAATTTGGAAGACTAATATTGGTTCTCTGAAATTTTGCAGCAGGCGCAAATAGTATAAATGAACTAGCAAATGACTGGAAATCTAAACAAATTAACAAGAGAATTCCAATTGGAACTCCGAGTGTAACAGACTAAAATTGTAATTCAATGTTTGCAAGTCTAAACTAGCAAATTTGAAGTTTGAAGCTCAGAGTTTCTGGGCCATTCTACTGTTGTAAAAATGATAAAATTTTAAGACAGTGTTGCCCGGGGCTTCCCTTATAATTGTAATCGGAGCAAGTGATGCAACGAAAAATGCCAACAATCATAATTCAAACAATTTGTAGTCAAACATTCATACCTAATTGATGGAATGGATTTCACCTTTGGTTGTTGTTCTATTCAATAGATGTCAACTCAGAGACGGCCTCAAACACACTCTTGGATGAAGGTGTCGCTACAAATCTTGCATCTACAATGTATAATGTGAAGACAAGTTCAATATCGGAAAAAGGGAAAATTGCACAGGAACTCAAATAAGCATCCTTGAGTCTGCGTTTAAAATTGACGAAAGGATTTCAATATATAACAAAAGCACTTGATAAAAGTGTTTACCTAACAAATGAGTTAAAATTGACAAAGGATTTCAATATATCTGTCAGTACGAGTATAACTTCACAAAATAACTGACATTAGTACTGTCAGAGTACAAGTCTACATATGAATACTTGTCAGCCCATGGAATAACCCCCCTTGGTGGATCACACGATTTAAGCCACTTTACAGCCAATTTAAGAACGGGATAAGACTCAACACTATCTATCTGAGCATATTTCTTGGGAAGCTCATCCAATTTGCAATACACAAAGCCCATATCTGACCAGCCTTAAACTTGTTACAGGATCGCTCGTTGTTAAAGCAGGAAAGAAACACACAAAGAGAACAAACAGAAGGATAACTAGTAAGGCACAATAAACTCCTACCATGTATTCGTTTCTCCTACAATTTGAAATCTTAGCAGGTATTCATTGAATTGATATGGAACATAAAAGAAATTCAAAAGAAAATAATACATTTCTTAGTTTTGAGAGGAAATATCACAATGTTGTTTTGCACCATCTTCGGATCTATCAATTGATCTTTGTCCTTCATGTTCTGCAACTCCATCAATTTATCATTAATTGTGAGCCGTAGATCTTCATATTTCTACTACTCATAAGAATATACAGACAGTCTAGAATTTCAAAATCAAAAACATAAACACACATTTTTACAAAAATATATATATATATATATATATATATGCACATTTCAGAATCAGGTCTGTAATTTACCTCCTACCAGGTGCATACGTACTATCCTAGAGAAATTTTCGGGAATCCAGCAGACAGCCAGGATATACGTACTATCCTAGAGAAAATATGGAGAGGTAACCTCATTAAATTCCTATCAGGTATTCATTGAATTAGTAGGAAATATAGAACACTCAAACCAGAAGAATACTCACTTATTTCTGAGAGGAAATTATCATAATGGTGTGTGTGAGTTCCTCCTCAAGGATCCCATATAAAACCAGTAGTAGTACATCTTGAATCCATCACTAACCTACTACTCATTACTTGAAAGTTTTGATTTTAGGGACAACAAAAATGAGATTTAGGGTTTGTTGGTGTTCTGATTTGGGGGAACCGAAAGAGAAAATGAGATCTAGAAATAGGAATTTAGGGAAATGTTTCGTTATATAGGGCGGCTGAACTTGGAAATTATTCATACTTTGGATTTTAAGATTTTACTTATCGGATGCGGATCCGGGTACTGCTTGTTGCATCTGATATTCGCCATTAAAATGCTGCCTAGTTAGCACCGCACGGACAAAGTACGTGCTTGTTGCATCTGATATTCGCCATTAAAATGCTGCCTAGTTAGCACCGCACGGACAAAGTACGTAATCACAGACAAGCACGGATCCTTTGACCTGCTTAAGAGTACCGATTCCACGGAGATACAAATTTAATGAGCAAATATGGCCTGTTGGGACTTATTTTAAAGGAACGCCATCAAGCCAGCTATCATGAATAGAGAGTGGACTAACATCTAACATATTTGTCCAAAAGGAGTGACTGGTATTGTGCACTGGTTGCAATTGTTGGAGTTGTGACAGCACGAGGATTTCAAGCTAGATCACATATGGGCGTCTGCATACCATCATGTGCTGGTTTCGATATGCCCGTATAGGTGATACATTCAAAATTTCATCAGTGATGAGTTGCTGCTTGCCAGTCTCATCTAATCCAGCTAATTACCTCATTTATATCTACATTGGAAAAAGTATTGGTAGGAATCAGCATACAAAATATGTGCAAAAAACTCATGATACTTTTACATTGCTAAACCAGCTACTGGCTAAAAACTGGTCCTTGGCATTATTGGGTGTCTAGTGTATACGGGTTTCACAATTTAGAAATATTTCGTATAAAAATATGCTTCAAAGTTAACAGCATGGATACATAATATATATGGGTTTCAGACTCTCGAGAATTGATTCACCTTCAGATGGTGGCTTCGATCCATTCTATTTCGTCTATCACAATTCCACAATGCACAACAATTATATTGCTTTGCACAAGCCAAATAGATTAAAAGAAAATGATAAGTATTTGTGATGAGATTATCTAGAATGACTTAACTAATATGCTTTCCATCAGTAGTGTACCTGCACAGTTTCTCTAGTCTTATTGATTCCTAGAATGAAACCAAATTACTACAGAGAGTCTTTCCTTTCTCTTCGATCATCAAAATTCCTTGTCAGCCTAAACATTCTTCCTACAGTTTCTCTAACTTGCATGATTGCAGCATCTGGGTTGCATAATGGAAAACAACTAAATCCCACAATGGGTGCTCGTCAGAAGGAACCTTTGCATTTGAACTTTTTGGATCCTCAACTTATGATCTGAAATGTGAAATGAAATTGGCAAATTTGATAAGATAATATAATTTTCCAAATTGGCAAAGAATATACTAACTAAAATATAAAAATTTAACCCGGCAAGTGATTAAACGATACCAAACCAACTAAACACTGAAAAAGAAAGACTTGGTAAACGATGAGTTCCTCTAAATTGAGAAGGAATTAAATCAGAAATTTCTTCAGCTATAGAGTAGAAACATGAAGAAGTCTCAATCAAATCATTAGATAATGTTGAATCAGAAGAACTTGGAACAAAGTATCGTGATGGCTCTAAGAAGAAAATCTAACCAATGAAATTGGTGGAAACTAATTCAAGTTTATGTCAATTATGCCCTGCATCAGTTTCCTCCAACCCTAAGCTCTTTTAGATAAATGCATTCACATATATTTATCAGTAGTGGATTGTTACTTACCATAATTATCATCTAAGTAACTCGGCTTGTTCCCTCATTTGTGCCTATATTGGAACAAGCGCTGACAAATATTAGCATACACAATATGTGCCAAAAACTCATAATACTTTTAAATTACTACACCAACTACTTACTATTTAACTTTCTGAAATCTTGGCCTTGCTGGTTTTCTTCTGAAATCATGCACACAGTTTACATATATTTGTATAAGCTTGATATTAAACGGCGGGTTGCATGAAGCTTTACTGACGCACAGTATACTGCTGACTAGTATTGCAACAGGTTCAAATGCAGCCAGAAGGGGACTGTTCCTTCATACACCTTAATTCTGATAGTTCAAATGCGCCATCTATTGCATTAATCAGTGTTGTAGCTGCTACCTGTTGAAGTTCTTTGAACTCCAGCTGTAAGCATAGACATAAAAGGGCTTCTAAGGCTTTTTAACAAGAAGAATATAGTGTTTTTTTTTTCCCAAATACTAGGAGGAGCGTATGGCTTACTCCTGTGGGGTTACAAAGGTCTTCTCCAGTTTCAGCTCATGGACCTTTCGGTTTAATTCAATTATAGCTAACTTTTTATATTGTCAAGGTTCAACAGTGACATTGCATAAGATACCTTGATCTGGTGTTCCAGGACTCCAAGCAGCCTTTTTTCTATTAATGATGATTGCAGTTGCTTTTGGAATAATTGCAGTTGGAACTTCCTCTCTCTTCCAAATCTAAGCTCCATGTTTTGCTACAGGAGTCAGTCTCTGAATGTTTTCTTCCATCGGTGTCAGGGTCTTCAGTTGGGTAATTAGTTAGGTGTTTTTAAAAGAATAATTTTTGAGAAGAAGGGGTTTTGGTTTTTTTTTTTTTTTTTCTTTTGTTTTTTTAATAAGATGGTTGATTTTGAAATGAGGGTTTTGGGTACTTAGGTATACTTCAAATTTAGTTGTTGTTGCTCGAATTGGCAAAATCTTTCGAAAAAATAAAAAATTTATAAATTGATTTCGACCATGGAAATAGAGTTCGGCTAGGACATATGAAGAACATGTAGTCGAACTCATCTACAAGTGTAGTTCGGCTAATGAATCTGAAAACACAGGTAGCCGAACTCAACTTTAATGGAGTTTTTGCTTTCAGAGAAAATTTCGGCTAGGAAAAAAAAATTTGCGACGTAACCGAACAAAATGTTCGGCTAGGAAAAAAAAAATTGATGTTACCAAACTCAATATATAGGTTTTCAGATAAAAGTTCGGTTAGGAGAAAAAAATTGCGACGTAACCGAACCAAAAGTTCGGCTAGGAGAAAAAGGAAAAAAAGTTGCGACGTACCGAACTAAAAGTTCGGTTGGGAAATTTTTTTTGCGAGGTAACCGAACTTTTCTCTGAAAGAAAAAACTCCATTAAAGCTGAGTTCGGCTAGTTCGACAAACTGTTTCACATAATTCCTAGCCGAACTTCTCTTTGCAACTTCCATTTTCAACTCATTTTGATGATTACTTCTCATTTTTTAAACGGAAAACGAATGAAAAGTAATGGGTTTGTTATAATTTTGATTTTGATTTGGTTTTGTTAATAATTTAAATTAAGCTATATATAGAGGTGGCGGTGGTGGTGATTTGAGGTGGCCGGTGGTGGTGGTGGTGGTGGTTGGTGGTGGTGAGCGGCGGTGGTGATTGGAGGAGGTGGTTATATATATAGGTGGTGGTGATGTGAGGATGTGGTTATATATATATATATATATATATATATATATAAGTGAATGGTAGGTTAGTCATTTGCATACCTTAGGACACCCCTTATAACTATAGGGTAGATATTCATATCACATAATAGTCCCCCACTTTTTTTTTGAGTAGTCCCCAAAAAAAAATGGTTCTAAGTTTATCAGAACCGGATTTGGGTGTTGCTCACTCCATTTGTATAGGCATTATTTTCCCTGGGGGTACACTGATAATCAGCGGCACGGGTATGAACTTCATTACATGAAAGATACTCTGGATCAAAGAAAGGTAGGAGAAGAAAATGAAATAATGAGAAGCTTCCCGACCTATAGGGGAATAAACTATTCAACAAGATGAGTGTAGAAAACAATATTAACATTTCCAGTTATTTTGAGAGGAAATATCATAATACTGATACCAAGAGTTTGAATTGAAGAAACCTCTCACCTCTCTCTTTTAGTCTCTCAGTCTCAACCCTTCAAGTTTTCAGCTTGAAGAAATTCGATCTAATTCAAGACAAAAATGTATATATCTATATGGATAGTCCAAAAGGAATGCAGTGACTCGCATACAAAAATTGACTTAGCTTGTCTACTATAACTGCAAAAAGGAATGTACCATCCTTGCTTATTTTTTTGCACTAGTATCCCAACAATTTCACACTAATTACCTGTACCCTCAACATAAACCTGCAGTAGGGTGGTGATGCTACAATTGTGCGTGCAAGAGGACTTCCCCTTCCCCACTGACATTCTGTACTGCTTTTCGTTTCTGGAGCAGTGATGGCACAAGGATTCCAAGCTCGATCAGGTGTTTCTAGTACCTGTGCAAAGCAAAGAAAATACCCATTACGTACTGGTGTTTCTAGTAGCTGTGCAAAGCAAAGCAAGGATTCCAAGCATCCACATACCCATTACGTACTGGTGTTTGGAGTACCTGTGCTGTTGTTGTAAAAAGTTAGATCTACTCTTATCCTTATTTAATCCAAAAACATATAGAGTGATCAGATATAATTATATAAACATATAGACAGGTATTTTTCAAAATAAACATTAAGAAACCCAAACAGTGCAAAGCAAAGGTTTTTCAAAATAAACATTATACATGAGTCGATTCGGAAACCCAGTAGAAATTGAATTGAACAGAAATGTACATAGAAATGAAACATGCTCAAAAAGATGAGAACAACAAATATCACACATCATGGATCTACAAAATTTACTTGACCCAACATAAAACTGCCACCGCACCATAACACACGACACGGAAAAAGAATGCCTTGGTAAAAAATGAGTTCATCCAAACAGACCAAAAAGCAATGCAATAACAGGATCAAAAAAATTTCTTCATCCCAAGAAGAATCAACAGGAACAAATCTCAACTAAATAATCAGCTAATATGGAATCAGAAAATACAAAACTAATCCAACTCATGGAAAAGAAGGATGGGTCTTACCCCTAACCAAAGTTCTTCTTGTAGAGAAGAATTAAGGCCCCAACCCATTATTACTATATATGATTACTTAGTTTTGAGAGGAAATATCATAATGCTGTTGTGTCTTTACGGAATTGAGTGAAGGTTCCTCCACCAGAATCCCACACAAAACCAATACTACATCTTGAATCCATCACTCACTTGCAGTATTCTTACTGATTACAATTTAGTGTTTTGATTTTTTAGGGAAGATGAAAATGAGATTTAGGATGTGTTGTGCTTCTGAATCTGATTTGGGGGAGGAGAAAATGAGATCTGAGAACTGAGATTTGGAATTTAGGGCAAAAGCTTTTTCTATATAAAGCAACTGAACTTGGATCTACCTACAAGCCCAACAGGATATTATCCATGGGTTCGGATTTAAGCTTATCGGAGCGCACCCGGGTGCTTCTCCCTCCATTTGTTCAGGCTCTGTTTGCTAACCTTAGAAAAAAGATTAAGTCGGACTTGTATAGAACCTAACAAGGGAAGATACACCCAACCTAAATGGTTATTAATATTTTTGTCATATACATTATCTTTATTTTGACGGGTGTAAATTCATTTGTTTTTAACATCTGATTTGCAAAGAAAGTAAACAGTGGTAAGGCTAAGTTTTATGGGGTGATAATCTAGCAGTTAGATTGGCAATCCACGTCAGCTAGCAGAGCCACCTAAGTCTTATGGGAGTGCTAATTTAGCATGCAAGTCGCTGAAACAAAACAACGCCACGCACTGAACCATTCATCGTTTCTACTTTTCGCTGAACTAATCAGTGCTTGACCAGTCAACTCGGTCAAAGCGCTGAACCATTCAGTGCCTGGCGCTGCACCATTCAGTGCCAGATAAATCGATGTAAACAAACAGAAGCTCGATCTTCTTCCTTCTTCCCCATTTTATTTCATCCTCACCCAAAGGTTCCGAAAATGCATAGAATAGAGAGAGAGTTCCGGAGATTTTCTTTTCAAATCGCACCATGGGTTTGAACATCAATACGATTGGAATCATTTGAGATTGGTTCGGAGGAAATCCGTTGACGAAATCGATTTGGGTAAGATTTTGAAATTTTAGGTTTTTCTTTTCTTTTCGATGATCATGATTTTTTGATGAAATTGATATGTTTAGATGATTGGTATTTGTTATTTAGATGATTTAGATGATATGTTTAGTATTGTATGATTTAATTTGAATTTTTGTGATGAAATTTGTTTTGGGGATTAATTTGATTATTTGTGATGAAGATGAATGATAATTTGTATGATTCGTTTACATGATTATGATGAAAATGATACTTGTAGTATTTTTTGATGAAGCTAAATTTGTATGAATTTGTATCAAATTTACATGATTATGATGAAAATGATAAAATGTGGTTGATTCTTTTTTTTCTTTTGTTATTGATTGTAGTATGAATATGGAAGAATATTTAGATGCTTTGGATATAGTATCAGCAAAGGGAGATAGGCTTGTGTCTAATAATTTGACTGATAGTCGGACTATAAGCTTTAGAGGAAGTTTTAATGAGGTTGAAACCTTATACCAAATTGTAGTGAAAGATAATCCGATAGCACGACGATATTGTGATAATTGTGGGTTTTTTTCTGTCTTTGAGTTTAGTTTTGCCAATGCGGATAGAGTTTTAATTGAAGCCATAGCTGAGATGGCGGAAACAAAAAACCAAGAGCTTCCATTTTAGAGAATTTGAGCTTGGCATCCTTCCTGTAGATTGGTATATTTTAACGATAATTCCCATTGGTGACCCTACAAAACATCAAGTAGTTATGCCGGCATTGGGTGAGCTAACATATGCTTCTTTGGGTGATTTGTATTTTCAAGATTTCAAAGGATTTGATAAATGGAACACTAAATGAATTCAAGTTGATGGGTAACTGAAACAAACGTCTTTGAGGAAGATGGGTAACTGAAACAAGCGTCTTTGAAATCTCACTCTTTCTAGCTTCTTGCACTTGTCCGACATGGATTTAATAACTGTTTTTGTCTCTATCATCTCAAAAATTGGGTAAGCAAATGAGATGTTGCTCGGGTAAAATTAGAGACAATTGGTGCTTGCTTGTCAAAGTGAACCGCAAAGACCACAGGTTTCTTAGTTGTAAATCTCATCCGGTAGACTAGATTCATCTAAAATCTTAGTTGGTAAACCAAGCCTAGGGGATATGAGAAAAAAACTTATAGGCCTGCCATGACAACATAAAGCATGGTTGTAAACGATGCATCTCCATTTTGCTATACTTTTATGAACGACAATACTAGTGAACAATACGAGCAAAGACCATGAACAAAAAGTACAGATTGGAGTGTTCCAAGTACTAAACTCTTGGCTAGTCCTCCCTTTTCCCATACCAAGAGGTTTTCAAAAGAGCATCCATATAGGATCTTAGGGCTTTTTCTTCACCAACATATGCTTGAGCAATCTGGACATTCTCGTTAACATATATCCTTATTTAAGGATAAATATTGTTTCTAGTATATAGGATCTTTGCTTTATCACAATATATTTTTAGCTCTATATATTCATGAGTCAAAACTAGCACTGGGATGATTATCATAATAAAGAATTATCTTCTTCTCAATCTTATATTTGTGAAGATGGTATCTATGAGCTAGGGTTCTTGAATCATGGGTAGTGATTCCTAATTATACCAAAATAAATCTAAACAAAAAGGGCGAGATGGAAAACAAATGCTCCTATTATCGTTCAATCTGAAGGTGCATCATTCAAGCCTGGGATTGTTCTTGATGAAACAAACTATGACTTGTGGTCACAAATCATGGAGATGCATATTGCTGAAAAAGAAAAAAACTTTTTTTTATTATGGGAAGAACAAGAAAACCTGCGAGGAAGATCCAAAATATGAAAAGTGGCACATGAGATAATCAAAAGGTCAAGAGATGGTTGTTGATGTCTATGTCACCTGAAATCATGAAGAGATATATTCGGTTACCTACCACTAGAGAGATCTGGGATGCATTATCTAAAGCCTTTTATGATGGAGATGATGAGATGCAGGTGTTTACTCTAAACCGACGAGCGTTTTTGGCAAATCAAAATGGCAGAGCTCTCTCAACTTATTATGGAGAACTAACTGAAATCTTTGGAGAGTTGGATCATCGTGACAAGGTGGTTATGGAGAATCCTAATGATGTTGAAGCCTATCGAAAATCAATACAGCGCCTAAGGGTGCATATATTCCTTCTTGGATTAGATGAAAGTTTTGAGCAGATCCGTGGTGAAATCTTGAGAAAGGATCCTATTCCGAATTGGAATCATGTTATTCACTTGTTCGTCATGAATCTGTTCGACGTACAACGATGACAAAAGAATCGGAAGAAGTTGAACCTCGCTGCTATGGCAACTCGAAACCGGTACAATCAAAAGGGGTCTTTTCATAGATACTCAAAGACTGAGGTGGACAAGTCATCACTTAAGTGTACACATTGTAATCAATCTGGACATACAACTGACATGTGTTTCGAGTTGGTTGGATATCCAGTTGGTGGGATCAACATATGGAGAGGAAGAAGGAGACAAAGAAGAATTCGGTGCTCCAATGGCTTCAACAAAGAAAGGAAAGGATTCCATGGTAATATCTCGCTTGATAGCAAGGACAGGTAACGATGGTAAGTTTTTAAATGTTTCTTCACTTGTTTGAATAATTCATGGATAGTTGATTCTGGTGCTACAGACCATATGACATGCGATTCTAAACAAGTCTCTTCCCTTAAACCATCCTTACAAAAAAACAGTCTCTACTGCAAATGGCTCACAGGCTCAAATTACTGGTGAAGGGTCAATATCTCTCACTGAAAGTTTAGACTTAGATTCTGTCTTAGTAGTTCCTACATTAGACTGTAATCTCCTGTCAGTTTCCCAAATAACTAATACTTTACATTGTGTGGTAATATTTTGGCCTGACTGTTGTGTTTTTAAGGACATCACAACGAAGCAAACGATTGGTTATGGTGTTAAGCGTGGGAAGCTATATTATCTGGATTTGGTGTCAAGTAGTTCGGATAAACTGCGTCAAGCTCTTCTTGCTGATGGTTACGAGGGGAGAGACAAAAATCTCAAATTTTGTTATGGCATCGACGATTGAGACATGCGTCGTTTGGTTATTTAAAAAATTATTTCCTAGTTTGTTTACAAAACTTGATATTTCTAGTTTTCATTGTGAAGTATGTGAACTTGCAAAAAGCCATCGTGCTTCTTTTCCATTATCATTCAATAAGAGTCCAGTTCCTTTTATGATCATACACTCTGATGTTTGGGGGCCATCTAAAACTACTACTCTCGGTGGTTCAAAATGGTTTGTTACTTTTATTGATGATTGCACTAGAATGACGTGGGTGTGTCTCATGAAAAGCAAAAGTGAAGTTACCAACTTGTTTCAAAAGTTCCATAAGATGATTAGCACTCAGTACAACAAACAGATTCAAGTTCTTCATAGTGATAACGGTGGTGAATATATGGATTCTGACCTTCAACATTATTTAGAGGGACACGGAGTTATTCATCAAACTACTTGCTCTAATACGCCTCAGCAGAATGGAGTAGCAGAGAGAAAGAATCGTCACTTATTGGAAGTGGTCCGTGCTTCATTAATAGAAGCACATATGCCATTGATGTATTGGGGAGAGGCACTTACTTCTGCAGCATATCTTATAAATCGAGTGCCATCCAGTACCATTGTGTTTCAAACACCCCATCAAGCTCTTGGTGAAGCAGTTGTGTCTCCAACTGTTCCTAATCTTCCGCCTCATGTATTTGGTTGTGTAGCTTATGTTCATCTGCACAAGAATCAACGTGATAAGTTGGCTCCTAGAGCTCTGAAGTGTGTATTTGTGGGATATGCAACAACTAAAAAGGGATATCGTTGCTATCATCCTCCAACCAAAAGAATGTTTGTTACTATGGATGTTGATTTCATGAAGATACTATGTATTTTTCATGTGAGTCTGAACTTCAGGGGGAGTACCATAAGGAAATTCAGACTCTTAACTATGATGAAGATATATTGGAAATCGATGTCTCTGTTATTGTCAATTCTCGATGATATACCTCAAGAAAATTTTGATGAAGGTTCTTCAAGAGAAGAAACAGAAAAGTACAAAGATTGGATCGTCTTTGTCGAGATTCAAGATGAGGTTATGATAGAAGAGATTCCAGAGTCTACGTTACCTCAAGAAGATGAAACACCAAACCAATCGCTTTGCTACGGATGTTCTTGAAGAATCAAGGAAACAACTTCCACAACGTATAAATAGAGGTATTCCTAAACCTAGATATGAACCCGAAATCTCTAGTAAGGTTAAGTACCCTATGAGTCATTATGTCTCTCACCATCGTTTGTCTAAAGCTAATAAGGCATTCGTGAATCAACTATCTACTGTTTTTATTCCTAACAATGTGCAGGAAGCATTAGCTGATCCAAAATGGAGAGCTGCCATAGAAGAAGAATTGAGGTCCCCTGTTTTAATGATACTTGGGATTATGTTGATTATCCAAAAGGAAGAAAAATTGTGGGGTGTCGTTGGATTTTCACCGTTAAATACAAGGCAAATGGTGAGATTGAACGTTATAAAGCAAGATTAGTTGCTAAAGGTTACAGCCAAACTTACTAAGTATCGACTATACGGAAACTTTTGCTCCAAAGAGCGAAAATCAACATTGTACGAGTCTTGTTATCGCTGCACGCAAACTTGGATTGGCCTTTGCAGCAGTTTGATGTAAAGAATGCCTTCTTGCATGGTGAATTAATCGAAGAAGTTTACATGGAGCTCCCACCTGGTATTTCAGTTCCTAGGATCTCATGGTAAGAAGGTATGTAAGCTAAACAAGTTATTATATGGACTAAAACAATCTCCTGGGGCCTAGTTTGGAAGATTCACCAAATCTATGAGAAACTTTGGATATCGTCGAGTAATTTGATCATACTTTGTTCATAAAGAAAATGAAGGATAAAATTATCGCTCTTATCATATATGTAGATGATATGGTGGTAACAGAAATGATCCAGAGGAAAGGAAATCTTTGCAAAGATACTTATCAAAGGAATTTCAAATGAAAGATCTTGGTTCATTGAAATACTTCCTTGGGATTGAAGTTTCTCGATCCAAAGTGAAGGAATTTTCTTATCACAAAGGAAATATGTTCTTGATCTGCTAAAAGAAGTGGGCATGTCAGCATGTCAACCCGTCCATACACCTTTAGAAGAAAAGGTAAATCTGTGTATTGAACCTGATCAAGTTCCTACTGATAAAAGAAGATATCAAAGACTTGTGGGGAGATTGATGTATCTATCTCACACAAGGCCAGATCTTGCTTATGCACTCAGTGTTGTTAGCCAATTCATGCACAATCCAGTGAACAACACATGAATGCGATTTACGTATTTTGAGGTATTTGAAGTCTGCTCCTGGAAAAGGAATTTTATTCTCTAAAAATGAAGATCATAGAAAGGTTGTGGCATATACAGATTCTGATTATGCAGGAGAAATCGATGGCAGACGTTCTACTGCAGGCTACTTTACCTTTGTGGGAGGTAACTTAGTTACTTGAGAAGTAAGAAACAAAATATTGTTACACGATCAAGTGCGAGGCTGAATTCAGAGGTATGGCAGATGGCATTTGTGAAACCTTGTGGTTAAGGCTTCTCCTTAAGGATTTGGGGGCTCCTCTCAAGGATCCTATTATTCTTTATTGTGATAACAAAGCTGCGCGTGATATTGCTCATAATCCTGTTCAGCACGATCGTACTAAACATGTTGAGGTTGACAGGTTCTTCATCAAAGAGAAGCTGGACAACAACATTATTGAGCTGCCACCGGTTCAATCTGAAGAACAACTTGCAGATATTCTCACACATGGAGTGTCAAGCAAAAAATACTTGGTTTTTCTGGACAAGTTGGGCATGTGTGATATCTATGCACCAACTTGAGGGGGAGTGTTAACATATATCCTTATTTAAGGATAAATATTGTTTCCTAGTATATAGGATCTTTGCTTTATCACAATATATTTTTAGCTCTATATATTCATGAGCTGTGTAACCAGAATTGGGATGATTATCATAATAAAGAATTATCTTCTTCTCAATCTCATATTTGTGAAGACATTCCCCATCTGCTTAAAAATAGTGATAACAAATAAGTATAGAGATACCCACAAATCTATTCCTCCGGCCTTTTCATACGATTTCCTTACCCCCGTGTACCTCCGATATACCAATTTCTAAAATCCAAATTAAAAATGATTATGAAAATGGAAGATAAAACATGCTTAAAAAAAAAAGCAGTTTAAAATGAAATTTGGTTAGTAGAATAAATGGTGTTTTTGTGTTTATGAATTAGTGGAGGTTACTAGGTTAGTTACTTATTATTTAAGTAAGGATAAAGGATAAGTTATAACTCTAGCACACCCCTTATAAGCGTAGAGAAGGTGGCCTAAGTACATACATCATGGTCCCAAAAAAAATCACGGCCCCAAAAATTCGTTCTTGTTACGGTGAACGAAGATCATGCAACAATTTTTTACCAGGCCCAAATTTTGAGCTCTAAATTTAATTTTAAAGCCCAGGTAGGTACTGTGATAACGTGGAAGGCAATTCAGTAGATCTTTTAACACCGCCATTCTAGTCTCCAAAATCAAAACCCTAGAAAAAAAAACTTTTGATCCGATTTACACTCTCAGTCTTAGAGATTTAACAATTACTCCAGTCTCTAATCAAGGATTGGTTTCTTCATGGGGAGGTTTAACGATCTGCCAACAGAGATTGTGTTTGAAATTCTAACTCGACTACCCACCGAAGTCTGTTTTGGAGTGTAAATTGGTCTGCAAACCTTGGAGAGATCTGGTTCATCATCCGTCATTCTCTCAAAAGCACTTGAATTATCTTCTTCATTCTGGTAAGTCAAGTTTCATTTTCTTAAGTCGTTATCCAGAGATTATTGCAGAATTTTGTTATCTTCGAGTATGATGAGAATTGTCATGAGACACTCTTTAGTAGACAAACAAGGATTAATTTAAGCCTTAGTTTCACAAGGATCATTATTCTTTAGTTGGTTCCTGTAATGGTTTAGTTTGCTTCAATGCATCCATTAAATTAGGCGATCCATTTCAATCTCAATATGGAGCTGCATATATCCGTAATCCAATCACTAGAGAATACATTATGCTTCCAATATCTAATGGATGGTATTGGTGGACTGGATTTGGTTACATTCCTTCACCAATGAGTACAAGGTTGTTACGATATATGAGCTTGGTGGAGAATCAAATGTTGGGATTGTTCAGTATACACTCTTGGAAGTGGCACTGGATGGAGAAATGTGGGAACGATGGACACCAATATGAAATATTTTGGTTTATGTGCTGGTGCTTTTGCAAATGGAGTTCTTCATTGGATGGACTATGAAGGAACCCGTATTATTGCTTTCCATTTGGCTGATGAAAAGTGTAGTGAACTTCAAAGCACCTCCACCTTGTTTGACACGAGATTTTCGTCCATATTTTCTTTGTGAAACTTGGGGTCTTAGGTGATTTTTTTGTCGCTTTATTATCACAATCTTTTGGTAATTGTGATATATGGTTATTGAAGAAGGATGGTGATGATATTGACTTCACTGGAGTAAAGAATTTAGTCTTTTCACCGGAGGGATGCCATTTGAGTTTACCAAAAATGGTAAGCTTCTATACCATGACCTCAACGTTATTTGTAGTTACGATCCAAAAGTTTCATCCGCCAAAATGTCCGTGAATTTTGGTAAATGTATATATAAAGCAATTCATCACAAGAACACCTTAGTTTCACTAAAAGCACTTGGTGAACAAGATACGAAAACAATGGAATTCTCTTTAAGAGAGATATCAAGCGAGGTGATAGAAAGCAATGATTAGCCCTTAGAAGCATCAATACGAGGTAAGATATCTCTAAATAAGTATAAGCTGATACCCTTCATTGAGATTAGATAACATGGCGCAGTATTTGAATCTCATTCAATTGACAATGTGTAATGATGTTATTTTATCTATGAATTACTCTTGTAGTCTGTTAGTAAGCTACGCTTCTATGTTAGTTATTACACATTCTATGTAGTCTGTTAGCAAATCTTGATGGGAAATCTGATGCTTACATAGTAACAAAAATAATTGAGAGAAAAAGCTACAAAGTAAAGATATTTGCAAGAGAAAACACCTATATCAGAAATACAGATTTTAAGGAATGCACAGTGAGTATATACAAAAACCGATTTAGCTCATGTACTATACTACCAGATGCTATACCTGTTTTTGACTATCATTCCAACAACTTCTCTCTAATTAGCTCCACCCCAAACTAAACCTCGTTGTCAGTCTTTGATACATGCAACACCACCGGCATTGTCGATCGATTTCCTTTCTTTGAGGTTGTGATAGCATAAGGATTCCAAGCTCCATCAAATATAGGCATCCGAATACCGCTATATGCACCGGTGTTTAAAGTACCTGTGCAGTTGTTTTAAAACAAGTTAAATCTAGTCTTATATATCCTACCTAATCCAGGATACATATTGATGAGCCCCAAACTCATCAATCAATGATCATTAGTGAAATAAGAAGAATAATAGATAAAGAGAGACGAAGTCGACAAGAAATAGAAGAATTCATAGAATCGGGGAGAGGTTTACATACACGGAGAGGATATCAATACATATTCATTCTTAACATTCCTGATAGCAACATCCATTACATATATATAGGATACATTAATAACTACTTTCACAATAACTGCCTAACTGTTACAACCATACGTACCTATCTTAGATATGTGGGCGTATCATTCGCACTCCCTTCAAAAAAAACCTTGTCCTCGAGGTTTTGTACACAAAATAATCAACCATTATTTCTATACAATATAGGAACAAAGAAACAAAACCATACTGCATTCCTATCAGTACTCGACTAATGCAATATGTTACAATATACCCAAACAAGGTAATAACGCGCCCACGGATTTTGCCTGCATATTGGCTAAACTTGATTGCCGAGAAGGAATAAACTTCTGTTTCGTCAATTGAAGCAAACCATAGTATGTGAGGTTCATCATTTTGTGGCGCATGAACAGGCACTTCAATCTCTTGAAGTTCTTCGCCAAATATTGGGAAGAATTCGCCAATATTGTAAGAAGTGGAAGCACAAAATCTTGTACGAATAATTTCATCCTTTTCTGCAAATAAATCGAAAGAATCTTCCAAGTACATGGAATCTTCTTCTTCTTCAATTGCCACTGAAATATTGGATGAAATGTCTGCAACCGTATCTTTCATATGTGCAACAATGTCTTTCATTTGTGCTAAGAGAATTGAATTGTCCCTCTTAAATTCTTGCATTTACCGTCGATGTTCTTCATGGTGTGCCAATAAATTTGAAATCAGGCTTTTGATATCATCATAATTATGATGATCCATTTGTGTAAGGTATAAACCGTCCGAAAGAATCGAACGGCTCTGATACCAATTGATGAGCCCCAAACTCATCAATCAATGATCATTAGTGAAATAAGAAGAATAATAGATAAAGAGAGATGAAATCAGACAAGAAATAGAAGAATTCATAGAATCAGGGAGAGGTTTTAAGACACGGGAGAGGATATCAATACATATTCATTCTTAACATTCCTGATAGCAACATCCATTACATATATATAGGATACCTTAATTGTCAACAGTTGCATTCAAGGAAAATGCCTGAATCGTGAGAGAACTCTGCTGCTCCTACTCGAATCGGACTATCGAGTGTATCTAATAGAAATCTTTTCTTTCTCGCACCACATTCACTCAGACCTAAGTAGGGAATTACCTGATGATGGATATTTATTGGATATTTATCTGGGCGGCGTAACTCACCGCCCACGGACGGCTAACCACCGCCCGATAAAACCCAAACCCAATGAGCATAAGGGAAAAACGGGTCACTTAGTCCGGATATTTATTGAATGTGACATGGCTTCACATTAGATACAAACAAATTTAGAATTATGAGATTATGGTATTCATTGAATTGGTATGGGACAAAGAAACTCATAAGACAATAAGCAGAAGAGTACATACTTACTTTTGAGAGGAAATATCAATATGTCCTCTTTTTGTGTTCTTCCACTGTACGAGTGAAAGAAGGTCCTCCTCAGCAAGATCACAATCCAACTGCTTCTCGAACACATTAATATCTTACTGAATTCTTATTGATGTAGTTTGGTCCAAAAGGGTGCAGTGACTCGCATACAAAAACTGATTTAGCTTCTGTACTATACCATTACTACCAGATGCTAGTACTAGTCAGTCTGGTGCTTCGACTGTACATGCAAGAGAACTTCCCCTACTCCACTGACATTGTGGACTGCATTCCGCGTTTGAACACCACCATATGCACTGGAGTTTCTAGTACCTGCATAGTTGTTATAACAAGTTAGATCTAGTCTTATCATTATCTAATCCAGCATATATATAGAGACAGAATAATTAAAACAAACACGACACTAAATCTCTTTTAATAGGATCGATCAATGTTGTTAATCACCGATGTATATCTCATAATGAACACCACCCAAAAAGGATATAAGAAAGATTTCATAAAGAACTAAGTCTCAATGCTATATATATTCAGTATGCACCGAAGATGAGAACAATTGTGACACTTAAATTATGGATATTGATTGAACATTACATGGCTTCACATCAGGTACCAACAAGTTTAAAATTATGAGATTCTGGTATCCATTAAATAGTAATTGGAGATGAAAAAAACAATAATCCGAAATTACTTACTTAGTAATGTTGTTTTTCTTTTTTGTGTTTTTCAACCGTACAAGTGAAGAAGTACTCCATCAGTAAGCCATTACAACTTTAGTGTATTCTTATTGACCCAGATGGACGATCTATGTGGGTTCTACACCATTTGTGGACGAATTCGTTCCTTATTTCGAAGAATCTAGTCTTCACAACTTTTGTATGTCAGTGTTAACCTTTGTGGTGGATTTAGTTTTGAGAGGAAATACCCATGATGCTGTCTTTGTGTATGAATGAATGTTCCTCCGCCAGAATCCCATACAAAACATCTCGAATTCATCACTAACTTAAGATTTTGATTGCAGGGAAGATAAAGATTTGAGATCTAGATCTGGGGAGGAAGAGATGAAATGAAATCTGAGAACTGAGATTTGGAATTTAGGGCAATCCTTTTTGTTTATAAGGCAACTGAACTTGCATCGAGCTACAAGCCCACTAGGAAGCGGATTCGGGTATACTGCTCGCTCCATTTGAATAGGCTCTGTTTAGAAGCCTTTAAACGATCCAAGTACCAAATTCGGCAGTACCGTACGTAATGATGGTAGTAGAGTTTTAAAAAGGCAAATTTATGCATTCATGGGTATGTATGTTTATAATTTCACATGATTTCTGCAAATAAAAATTAGAGAAATTTGATCAAAATGTAGCTACCATCCCCCAACCCTCGCATATATTAGCAGGATCATTAGGTTCAGGGTACAAGTTTTTCTTTTTTTATGGAATAAGTTTTGCACTTGATAGAAAAATGTAATTGCAAAGTTGGCTTGCCACTTAAGAATTTGGCTCTCATCATGGTCGGAATCACAATTCTTGAAATGACTACCCTGCATCCTACAAGTTCTGCTTCATCAGCGCATTTGTCCCCCAAATTTTTACCTGCACAGTTGCAACGAGTTAGATCCAAGTCTTGCACTTATGCGATTAGACATACATATAAAGACAGATTTTGCATTTACCTAGATTTCTTAATCGCTGGCATAAAAAGTTGCACGCAAAACAGTCACACCCAACGTGTTGTTGGAACACCACAAGCTCAGACAAATGCAGGGACTAGTACAATACAACCTAAAATTTGGAAGACTAATATTGGTTCTCTGAAATTTTGCAGCAGGCGCAGATAGTATAAATGAACTAGCAAATGACTGAAATCTAAACAAATTAACAAGAGAATTCCAATTGGAACTCCGAGTGTAACAGACTAAAATTGTAATTCAATGTTTGCAAGTCTAAACTAGCAAATTTGAAGTTTGAAGCTCAGAGTTTCTGGGCCATTCTACTGTTGTAAAAATGATAAAATTTTAAGACAGTGTTGCCCGGGGCTTCCCTTATAATTGTAATCGGAGCAAGTGATGCAACGAAAAATGCCAACAATCATAATTCAAACAATTTGTAGTCAAACATTCATACCTAATTGATGGAATGGATTTCACCTTTGGTTGTAGTTCTATTCAATAGATGTTAACTCAGAGACGGCCTCAACCACACTCTTGGATGAAGGTGTCGCTGCAAATCTTGCATCTAACATGTATAATGTGAAGATAAGTTCAATATCGGAAAAGGGGAAAATTGCACAGGAACTCAAATAAGCATCCTTGAGTCTGCGTTTAAAATTGACGAAAGGATTTCAATATGTAACAAAAGCACTTGATAAAAGTGTTTACCTAACAAATGAGTTAAAATTGACAAAGGATTTCAATATATCTGTCAGTACGAGTATAACTTCACAAAATAACTGACATTGGTACTGTCAGAGTACAAGTCTACATATGAATACTTGTCAGCCCATGGAATAACCCCCCTTGGTGGATCACACGATTTAAGCCACTTTACAGCCAATTTAAGAACGGGACAAGACTCAAAACTATCTATCTGAGCATATTTCTTGGGAAGCTCATCCAATTTGCAATAAAGCCCATATCTGACCAGCCTTAAACTTGTTACAGGATCGCTCGTTGTTAAAGTAAGAAAGAAACACAAAGAGAACAAACAGAAGGATAACTAGTAAGGCACAATAAACTCCTACCATTAGAGACGGACTCCATCATCCTGAAAATTAAATAGGGAAGAAACCTAATTATTATACTGAAATCTTAGCAGGTATTCATTGAATTGATATGGAACATAAAAGAAATTCAAAAGAAAATAAATAGAATAATACATTTCTTAGTTTTGAGAGGAAATATCACAATGTTGTTTTGCACCATTTTCGGATCTATCAATTGATCTTTGTCCTTCATGTTCTGCAACTCCATCAATTTATCATTAATTGTGAGCCGTAGATCTTCATATTTCTACTACTCATAAGAATATACAGACAGTCTAGAATTTCAAAATCAAAAACATAAACACACATTTTTACAAAATATATATATATATATGCACATTTCAGAATCAGGTCTGTAATTTACCTCCTACCAGGTCCATACGTACTATCTTAGAGAAATTTTCGGGAATCCAGCAGACAGCCAGGGTATACGGTGCTTTGGTGTATCAAAGGAGCAACCTGGCTTTCTAGTGAACTGAAAATATGGAGAGGTAACCTCATTAAATTCCTATCAGGTATTCATTGAATTAATAGGAAATATAGAAAACTCAAACCAATACTCACTTATTTCTGAGAGGAAATTATCATAATGCTGTTTCAATGTGTGTAAGTTCCTCCTCCAGGATCCCATATAAAACCAGTAGTAGTACATCTTGAATCCATCACTAACCTACTACTCATTACTTGAAAGTTTTGATTTTAGGGACAACAAAAATGAGATTTAGGGTTTGTTGGTGTTTTGATTTGGGGGAACCGAAAGAGAAAATGAGATCTAGAAATTGGAATTTAGGGAAATGTTTCGTTATATAGGGCTGCTGAACTTGGATCCTGCTGCAACCCCACTTGGAAATTATCCATACTTTGGATTTTAAGATGTGAAAAATACTAGAACCCCCTATTATATGGGTTCAACATATAGAAACCCCACAAAATGGATTATTCATTGTCAACTCCATACTTTAGGAAAATGATATTGTTAGGCCCAAAAAATCAAATTTTCTTCAGATCTGGCCCATAATTAATTATTACGAATTTTAATAATACCAAGACTACCCTTTAGTATTTATACAAGGGGAATATCACAAGATATTTTCATTTTCTATTTCATTTTCTCTCTCCGTCTAAAACCAGAGCTGCTCTCATAGATTCATTTTCTAGGGTTTTATCCATTCAGTTGTACAAGATGTAATCTTCTGATTTGATTTCACATCAATAATTTGCAAGCAAATCAATTTGTGATTAGAAAAAATCAATTATGTATAGAGGTTTTTGTTCTACTATATCTTCTGCTAAAATAATTTAGTGGTTTCGATCTATGTCATCTATGGCTGTCGATGTACGACGAAGAGCAAAAAATGATAAGCTTCATCGATCTCTATTTCTGTGTCTGTATTTACTGATGATGTTTAAATCTAGATCTTCATTCGTTTGTGAGTAAGTCGAAATCGAGATGCAGAGACAATGGAATTCGTCATCAACAATTAGATCCGAAGATTCAACAAAAAAAAGCTGAGAAAGATAAGTTTCTCCCTTCTAATCCTATTTAATTCAATTGAAATTCCTAATTATGTGATTCAGAAATAAAATTGACTCTAATTTGTTGTTTCGAAGCTACTTCAGGTAAGGTTTTCGATTTGATTCAATAGGTTTTCCTCATTTAGTAGTTCTACTTTCTTAGTTTGATTAGGTTCTGATTTTTGTTTCATTGACTTTATTCAGATCGGAGAAGAACATAATTTTTATTGAATCAACAGGTTTTGAATCTAGGTATGTTTAGGTTTGTTGTTTCTGCCGATTTGTTGATAATACTAGTTGAATTCAATCAGCTAAGAAGATATTCTTCATTTAATAAAAACACTGATCTCTCATAATTCTAATGGAGCTAGTTGTGGACTCTTGTTGGTGTTTTTATCTTGCTTATCTTGACTACACGTGTTGAGTTTGGTTAACGAATGTATGGTGGTGTTGGTGGTGGAGATGCAGGTTCTGGAGGAGTATGAGGAGGCTGTGGTGGTAGAGGTGGTGGTATTGGAGCAGGTTTGAAGGAGGATTTTGAAGTCAGTGGTGCTGTTTTTCAGAATTGATGAATTGAAGGAGATGATGAGAAGATAGAGGATAAACTATTTTAAGTTTCTACTACTGATGCTAGTGGTCACAGGTAATTAGTTGATTTCACAAGGTTCTCTTCTTTTTTAAATGTTTATATTTTTGTTGTGATCAAGGTTAACTTGTTCTGATAAATTGACTACGTTAGCATCCCTGTGAATGATTGGTTTTTACTGTTGAATTATGCATCCTTGTAAAGGTAGTATATGGATTCTGTAAATGCTTTACTGTCATTTTGCATCATGTGATTCATGGTTTGATTGTGAAACCGAGTTTTTGAGTTAATGATTTGAAGTTGATTGAATGGAAGCTTGAACCTGAAATCATACATGAAGTATTGCAGCCGAGCTTTTTTCCCTCATACTTCAGGTTTAGGTTTGATATGTGTAAATCTTAGTTACATTAGGAGAATACATGTGTAACTCTTAGTTACAGCAGAGAAATGCATATGTAACTGGTGATGTTGTTGTACTGCTGAGTGTTGAATCTACTTTGTTGAGTCTGTAACTGTGTAGCCACTCCTGAGGTGAGGATATGCCTTTGTTATATACTTTTTTGCGCTTAAATTTTCATGGATATTATGCCGCCAAGGGTTACGATGTGCATTGTATGTTGCATACATGTTTTGATTTCCATTTGCGAGATTGATGAATATGTTTTATTCGTTTACAAAGTTAGAGATAGTATGTGGTTTTGTTGTAGTGGCCTTGTTGGAGCCAGATAAACATGTTATGGTGCTAGGAGGCAATAAGGTATGTAAATTCCAGATGTGTAACTTCTAGTTACACAAGCTAAATAGATGTGTAATTTTTAGTTACACATGCTAATTAGATGTGTAACTTCTAGTTACACAAGCTAAATACATGTGTAATTTCTAGCTACACATGCTAATTAGATGTGTAACTTTTACTTACACATACTGACTGAATGTGTAACTTCTGGTTTTAGTGATTGAATTGAAATGAATATTATTGATGGCATATTCCATATGCAATTATATGTAACTTTGAAGATAGATACTACAGCTTGCAAGTTATATGTAACTTTTACTTACACATACTAAAGCTTGCAAGTTCATAATAAATGGCATATTCCATATGCAAGTGTAACTCCTAGTTACACTAGTCATATGCATGTGTAACTCGAAAGTTACACAAGCCGATGCATGTGTATCTCCTACTTACACATGCTATATGCATGTGTAACTCTCGATTACACAAGTCAGTTGGTGTGTAACTATTTGAGTACACGTCATATTTTATTTAGAAGATGCATGTGTAACTCCCAGTTATACTACACAGAGTATGTGTAACTCCTAACTACACTTGCTTAGATAAGTCATTAAGTGTCTTTCTATTAATTGTCTTTGTTGTTCACCTTGTAATTGTTCTATAGTTTTGCTTCTATGGATTTTTTTTCATCCAACCTAACTCGTGGATGTTTATTTTGTTGCAGATACGTAGGCATTTTGGAATCGAGGAAGATAGGAAGAGAAGATAACATTTTTATTAGAAGATCTCGTAGCTTATTTCTAGGATTTCGTTTTACGTATTTCGTGTTTTAGCTTGTTTACTGTGTTCAATAACAATTGATAAATAGAGAAGTTTTTGTAAATGGAATTATTGTTTCAATTACTAAATATAGGTGTGTAACTTCTAGATACACATTTATTATGGATGTGTAACTTCAAAATACTCATGCCATCTTTTCGTTACACATGCCATATGCCCATGTTAACTGTTTCATGACGTATGAATGTGTAACTTTTGCGTACACATGCCATATAGATGTGTAACTTCTAGTTACACATGCCATACGGATGTGTAACTTCTAGTTACACATTCCATATGGATGTGTTGGGAGATGGTGGTGGTGGGAGGCGGTGGACGGCGGCGGCGGTTGGTGGTTGGAGGTGGTGGTGAGAGGCGGAGGTGGTGGTCGGAGGTGGTTGTTGGGGGTGGTGGTCGGAGGTGGTTTGACGGTGGTGGTTGGTGGTGGTGGTCAGAGGTGGTTGGTGGCGGTGGTGGTCGGAGGTGGTTTGACGGTGGTTGTGGTGGTTGGAACATCATCACATAATATTTTAATAATTTGGAGCCGAGATTTAAATTTTATTTAATTATGGGCTTGACAATATATAAAAGGGTATGGATGTCTTTTAATAATTCGGGGCCTAGATTTAAACTTCTTTTAATTAAGGGCCTCATATTATGGGTTATCCATGGATCGGGCCTGAGCATAATTTTAAGATTTTACTTATTGGATGCGGATCCGGGTACTGCTTGTTGCATCTGATATTCGCCATTAAAATGCTGCCTAGTTAGCACCGCACGGACAAAGTAACGTGCTTGTTGCATCTGATATTTGCCATTAAAATGCTGCCCAGTTAGCACCGCACGGACAAAGTACGTAATCACAGACAAGCACGGATCCTTTGACCTGCTTAAGAGTAACGGTTCCACAGAGATACAAATTTAATGAGCAAATATGGCCTGTTGGGACTTATTTTGATGGAACGCCATCAAGCCAGCTATCATGAATAGAGAGTGGACTAACATCTAACATATTTGTCCAAAAGGAGTGACTGGTATTGTGCACTGGTTGCAATTGTTGGAGTTGTGACAGCACGAGGATTTCAAGCTAGATCACATATGGCCGTCTGCATACCATCATGTGCTGGTTTCGATATGCCAGTATAGGTGATACATTCAAAATTTCATCAGTGATGAGTTGCTGCTTGCCAGTCTCATCTAATCCAGCTAATTACCTCATTTATATCTACATTGGAAAAAGTACTGGTAGGAATCAGCATACAAAATATGTGCAAAAAACTCATGATACTTTTACATTGCTGAACCAGCTACTGGCTAAAAACTGGTCCTTGGCATTATTGGGTGTCTAGTGTATACGGGTTTCACAATTTAGAAATATTTCGTATAAAAATATGCTTCAAAGTCACCTGCATGGATACATAATATATATGGGTTTCAGACTCTCGAGAATTGATTCTCCTTCAGATGGTGGCTTCGATCCATTATATTTCGTCTATCACAATTCCACAATGCACAACAATTATATTGCTTTGCACAAGCCAAATAGATTAAAAGAAAATGATAAGTATTTGTGATGAGATTATCTAGAATGACTTAACTAATATGCTTTCCATCAGTAGTGTACCTGGACAGTTTCTCTAGTCTTATTGATTCCTAGAATGCAACCAAATTACTACAGAGAGTCTTTCCTTTCTCTTCGATCATCAAAATTCCTTGTCAGCCTAAACATTCTTCCTACAGTTTCTCTAACTTGCATGATTGCAGCATCTGGGTTGCATAATGGAAAACAACTAAAGCCCACAATGGGTGCTCGTCAGAAGGAACCTTTGCATTTGAACTTTTGGATCCTCAACTTATGATCTGAAATGTGAAATGAAATTGGCAAATTTGATAAGATAATATAATTTTCCAAATTGGCAAAGAATATACTAACTAAAATATAAAAATTTAACCCGGCAAGTGATTAAACGATACCAAACCAACTAAACACTGAAAAGAAAGACTTGGTAAACGATGAGTTCCTCTAAATTGAGAAGGAATTAAATCAGAAATTTCTTCAGCTATAGAGTAGAAACATGAAGAAGTCTCAATCAAATCATTAGATAATGTTGAATCAGAAGAACTTGGAACAAAGTATCGTGATGGCTCTAAGAAGAAAATCTAACCAATGAAATTGGTGGAAACTAATTCAAGTTTATGTCAATTATGCCCCTGCATCAGTTTCCTCCAACCCTAAGCTCTTTAGATAAATGCATTCACATATATTTATCAGTAGTGGATTGTTACTTACCATAATTATCATCTAAGTAACTCGGCTTGTTCCCTCATTTGTGCCTACATTGGAACAAGCGCTGACAAATATTAGCATACACAATATGTGCCAAAAACTCATAATACTTTTAAATTACTACACCAACTACTTACTATTGAACTTTCTGAAATCTTGGCCTTGCTGGTTTTCTTCTGAAATCATGCACACAGTTTACATATATTTGTATAAGCTTGATATTAAACGGCGGGTTGCATGAAGCTTTACTGACGCACAGTATACTGCTGACTAGTATTGCAACAGGTTCAAATGCAGCCAGAAGGGGACTGTTCCTTCATACACCTTAATTCTGATAGTTCAAATGCGCCATCTATTGCATTAATAAGTGTTGTAGCTGCTACCTGTTGAAGTTCTTTGAACTCCAGCTGTAAGCATAGACATAAAAGGGCTTATAAGGCTTTTTAACAAGAAGAATATAGTGTTTTTTTCCCCCAAATACTAGGAGGAGCGTATGGCTTACTCCTGTGGGGTTACAAAGGTCTTCTCCAGTTGCAGCTCATGGACCTTTCGGTTTAATTCAATTATAGCTAACTTTTTATATTGTCAAGGTTCAACAGTGACATTGCATGGGATACCTTGATCTGGTGTTCCAGGACTCCAAGCAGCCTTTTTCTATCAATGATGATTGCAGTTGCTTTTGGAATAATTGCAGTTGGAACTTCCTCTCTCTTCCAAATCTAAGCTCCATGTTTTGCTACAGGAGTCAGTCTCTGAATGTTTTCTTCCATCGGTGTCAGGGTCTTCAGTTGGGTAAGCTTTGTAGTATATGTCATGTCCCTTTTTCATTGATTGTGAGCCTTAAATCTTCATATTTCTCCATTCAGAGATGACCTCCGTCCTGAAAATACCTAATTAAATTACTCAAATCCTAGGAAGGTAATCATTGCAACGATATATATGGGACATAAAAGAAACTCAAAGACAATAAACAAATGAAGAACACTTACTTATTTATGAGAGGACATATCACAATGCTGCGATCTTTGTATGTAATTCCTCTCGTTTGTCTTTATTTGGTTCTTTAGATTGTCTGTCTATCTCTTGGCCTTTTGCAGATCTACATCTACGAATCAACCCAATCTTGCCTGTTATTCTAGTTGAGTTACTAGAACTAGAGCATGTCAAAGACCTTTAATTAGGTGTTCGGGTCTAATTACCTTTTGCAGTTTGGTGTTTGTGTTTTTTTTTTTTTAAAAGAAAAAGAAATTAGGCCTATTGAATTGAACAACAAACCGCAATAATAACATTTTAATACATCAGGAAAGGAGTTGATAGATAGCGATTGTAATTCCAGCCGATATCCTCCTGAATTACACCGAAGATATCCTGCATCAGTGACAGGTAGGGGAACAAACTCTTCAACAAGATGAAGGTAGACGATAAAATCAACACTTCCTGTTTCCGGAATCGCCTCTACATAAGAACCACTGCTGTCTTGAGAGGAAATATCATAACACTTGTGTAAGTGTGTATGAGTTCCTCCACCGGAATCCCATACAAAACCATTACTACTCCGTCTTGAACTCATCACTACTTACTGGTCAAAGCTTTAATTTCAGAGAGACAATCATAACAATGAGATTATAGGGTTGGTTGTGGTGATTTGGGAGAAAGATAAATTGAGAAATTGAGATCTAGATTAGATTTTTTAGAATTACGGCAATGATATTTGCTTATATAGATTGTTGGGCAACTGAACTTGGATCGAGCTGCAAGCCCAATAGAAGTATTACCCATGGGTCGGGTTTAAGTTTAGAACCGTTTTTTTGGGGACTACTCAAAAATGGTGGGGGACTACTTTCCATTTTTTGGGTGGATATTAGAAGTAATAATGAGTCACCCCTTATCTAAGTTTTTTTTAATACCAAATTTGCCCTTGGTAATTAAATTAGTTAGTGTAATGATTAATTAGTATTAGTATAATGATTAATTAGTGAGATTAGGTTAATTAGTTAGGTGTTTTTAAAAGAATAATTTTTGAGAAGAAGGGGGTTTTGGTTTGTTTTTTTTTTCTTTTGTTTTTTTTAATAAGATGGTTGATTTTGAAATGAGGGTTTTGGGTACTTAGGTATACTTCAAATTTAGTTGTTGCTCGAATTGGCAAAATCTTTCGATAAAATGAAAAATTTATAAACTGATTTCGACCATGGAAATAGAGTTCGGCTAGGACATATGAAGAACATGTAGTCGAACTCATCTACAAGTGTAGTTCGGCTAATGAATCCGAAAACACAGTAGCTTGAACTCAACTTTAATGGAGTTTTGCTTCCCAGAGAAAATTTTAAGCTAGGAAAAAAATTTGCGACGTAACCGAAAAAAATGTTACCAAACTCAATATATAGGTGTTTATGGGTGAAAATCGTTTCGCTGATTTCGGTAATTTCGGTGGGTGAGTGAGAAACCGATTCAAACCCTAAACAAATGTGCTGCACGTGAGCACTTTATAGGTTCGAGAGATCGATCTATACAAGTCCGGCCTAAACCAAGAAATGGCCGTTCCGGACTTGCTTCGGTCACAAGTGGAGGAGAAGGGTTGATTTGGGGAGGGAAGCAAAGAAAGGTGTTGAGGAGAGTAGTATCTCGACTTGTATCGAAAAGTGAAAGCTTAGGAAGCTTGCAAGAGATGGAAGCTTTTGGGAGAGCTTGCAAAGTCATGAGTGTAAGTGTAGTATATTTCTCTCGACCGAGACTTGTTGTCCCGGTGGAAATAGGTAAGACCTATTTATACAAGTCGAGATTGAAACGCACCACGGCCTCATGAAGGAAGAGAGTAAAGGGTGAAATAATGGGAGGAGGTGGTAACCGCATGGTTTAATGGGCGAAAACATTTTTCACCATTATTTCCTCTTTTATTTGACCGCTTTATTCCTTTTCACGCTTTCTTAATGTGAGCGTAGTGTACGCTGCATGCTGTGACCGCCAAACCAAAACCCTAAAGAAACATCCCCCAGTTTGTGTCGATGTCTTGAGTGTTGGTTGCATCTTGAGTGCAAGTGGCGCTGCTAGTGGCGCGTGTGGCATGTGCCAATGGCATGTGCGGAATGCCTTGGTGGTAAGTTGCACGGTTTGCAAGTTAGGTTACCAGCGTGTGGGTTTGGCATATGCCAATGGCATGTGCGGAATGCCTTGGTGGTAGGTTGCACGGTTTGCAACTTAGGATACCAACGTGTGTGTTTGGCATGTGCGGAATGCCTTGGTGGTAGGTTGCACGGTTTGCAAGTTAGGCTACCAGCGTGTGTGTGTTTGGCACATGCCAATGGCATGTGCGGAATGCCTTGGTGGTAGGTTGCACGGTTTGCAAGTTAGGCTACCGCGTGTGTGTTTGGCATGTGCCAATGGCATGTGCGGAATGCCTTGGTGGTAGGTTGCACGGTTTTGCAAGTTAGGCTACCAGCGTGTGTGTTTGGCATGTGCCAATGGCATGTGCGGAATGCCTTGGTGGTAGGTTGCACGATTGCAAGTTAGGGCTACCGGCGTGTGTGTTTGGCATGTGCCAACGGCACGTGCGGCCATGTTGACCTAGTTGCAAGTCTTGCAACCAAGGGCGCTATGTTGGGCGGGGGCCAAAGGCATAGCGGCGTGGAAATATGGCTTGCGGCACGTGTTGGCATGTGCCAATGGCACGTGCGGCCATGTTGACCTAGTTGCAAGTCTTGCAAACCTAGGGCGCTATGTTGGGCGTGGGCCAAAGGCATAGCGGCTTGGAAATATGGTGCGGCACGTGTTGGCATGTGCCAATGGCACGTGCGGCCATGTTGACCTAGTTGCAAGTCTTGCAAACCTAGGGCGCTATGTTGGGCGTGGGCCCAAGGCATAGCGGCTTAGAAATATGGCTTGCGGCACGTGTTGGCATGTGCCAATGGCACGTGCGCCATGTTGACCTAGTTGCAAGTCTTGCAAACCTAGGGCGCTATGTTGGGCGTGGGCCAAAGTCATAGCGACTTAGAAATATGGCTTGCGGCACGTGTTGCATGTGCCAATGGCATGTGCGGCCATGTTGACCTAGTTGCAAGTCTTGCAAACCTAGGGCGCTATGTTGGCGTGGGCCAAAGTCATAGCGACTTAGAAATATGGCTTGCGGCACGTGTTGGCATGTGCCAATGGCACGATGCAGCCATGTTGACCTAGTTGCAAGTCTTGCAAACCTAGGCGCTATGTTGGCGTGGGCCAAAGTCATAGCGACTTGGAAATATGGCTTGCGACACGTTTTGGCATGTGCCATTGGCACATGCGGCCATGTTGACCTAGTTGCAAGTCTTGCAAACCTAGGGCGCGATAGCGGCTTGGAAATATGGCTTGCGGCACGTGTTGGCACATGCCAATGGCACGTGCGGCCATGTTGACCTAGTTGCAAGTCTTGCAAACCTAGGGCGCGATGTTTGGCGTGGGCCAAAGGCATAGCGGCTTGGAAATATGGCTTGCGGCACGTGTTGGCATGTGCCAATGGCACATGCGGCCATGTTGACCTAGTTGCAAGTCTTGCAAACCTAGGGCGCGATGTTTGGGCGTGGGCCAAAGGCATAGCGGCTTAGAAATATGGCTTGCGGCACGTGTTGGCATGTGCCAATGGCACGTGTTGGCATGTGCCAATGGCACGTGCGGCCATGTTGACCTAGTTGCAAGTCTTGCAAACCTAGGGCGCTATGTTTGGGCGTGGGCCAAAGGCATAGCGGCTTAGAAATATGGCTTGCGGACGTGTTGGCATGTGCCAATGGCACGTGCGGCCATGTTGACCTAGTTGCAAGTCTTTCAAACCTAGGGCGCGATGTTTGGCGTGGGCCAAAGGCATAGCGGCTTAGAAATATGGCTTGCGGCACGTGTTGGCATGTGCCAATGGCACGTGCGGTCATGTTGACCTAGTTGCAAGTCTTGCAAGCCTAGGGCGCTATGTTTGGCGTGGGCCAAAGGCATAGCGGCTTAGAATTTGGCGTTGTTGCCATGGTGCGCAGGGTGCGGCTTGGCTTGGCATAGTTGCCATGGTGCGCAGAGTGCGGCTTGGTTTGGCATGGTTGCCATGGTGCGCAGTATGCGGCTTGTTTTGGCATGGTTGCCATGGTGCGCAGAGTGCGGCTTGGTTTGGCATTGTTGCCATGGTGCGTAGTATGCGGCTTGGTTTGGCATTGTTGCCATGGTGCGCAGTATGCGGCTTGGTTTGGCATTGTTGCCATGGTGCGCTTGATATGCGGCTTGGTTTGGCATGGTTGCCATGGTGCGTGAGTATGCGGCTTGGTTTGGCATTGTTGCCATGGTGCGCAGATGCGGCTTGGTTTGGCATTGGTGCCATGGTGCGCAAGATGCGGCTTGGTTTGGCATTGTTGCCATGGTGCGCAGAGGGTGCGGCTTTGGATTTGAAATTAGGTTACGTGTTGAAAACCCTAATCTGGTATTTTGAAAAAATACCCCTATTAATTATTTACACCGAGTTAAATGCTCTTAGTTAATGTGTTGCGGGTAACACTAGGTCATGGGGTTTTACGATTTTACCCCTTGTTTAAAAACCACCATCAACATTAAGTCCCCTGCTTAGCCCGGAACAGGGGCTTTGTTGCGAGGTAAGCATAAGATGGTGACAAACTATTAACAAGAAACCGTAAAGAAAATTGAAAGGAGGCTGCTCGACCTTTTATAAATAGGATTTGGAATCCTTGCCTCCGGTCGTTTTGCACAAGTCGAGGTCGGCACAATTGGTGGGCCCAATGCAGCTTAGGCGAGGCGACGGGAAGTTGGCGTGAGTTGGGAACCGAGTGGGCTAATGGTGGGACCGGCGCAATTGGTGGGGCCGGTCCAACTTGGAAACCATGCTTGCAGGCGTGACTTGGGCGGCATTGAGAAGTCGCAATTGGTGGGACCGGTCCAATCTTGGAAACCATGCTTGCAGGCGTGACTTGGGCGGCATTGGGAAGTCGCAATTGGTGGGGCCGGTCCAATCTTGGAAACCATGCTTGCGGGCGTGACTTGGGCGGCATTGGGAGGTCGCACCCTTTGTGGGCCTGTTTTCTTACACGCGTGATTTTGGTAAAAGGGAAATCCTTCCCTATTTCAAAGTCTTTCACGCCTATATATATATATATATATATATATATATAAAGCCCCTTTTCCCCATTCTGCGCTTTATTCTTTCTTCTTTTCATACTAGCGGCAAAGAGAGACCGGCCTGTGTATGTCTTGAGTACTCTTCTTTCTCTATTTTTTTTTACATAGGTATAAACCTTAAAAGTAGGCGCTTCCACAATCTTTGCATATGATTCCTTGGCGTGCCTCTCGAAGAAAATCTTTGCGTGTGTATTTCGAACCCGTAGAGAACCCCGTATGGATCCCGAAGAAGAATACTGTGTTTATGCTTCATATGACTTCGAACCCTCCGGAAATATTGTATATATGATTTTGCTTTTTGAAAGAAGTATCACGCGCGTAGTTTTGGACCAATAGAAAAATGCTCCATATATATTTTTGAACCCGAAGAAGGATACTGTAGACACACTTGTACCCGTATAGAATGCCGCGTATATAGTTTCGAACCCGAAGAAAAATACTGCGTATATAGTCTTGAACCCGAATAAAATACCGTGTATATAGTCTTGAACCCGAATAAAATACCGTGTATATAGTCTTGAACCCGAATAAAATACTGTGTATATAGTCTTGAAACCGAATTTGTTGGGTACGATTATGTGTCAGGGAGATAACTTCGTCTTTCTCCATTTGTTTTGTGCAGATATCTTATTACCAAATTGTTATGAAGGAATTCGATAAGATGTTACCTGAACCACATTTCACTTCGTCGAAGGATGCTCATAATTCCAAACCGAACACGGATGATGAATTCTTCACTAGAGCCCTCGCCCTGCTCGGAAGAATCACCCCAGGTTTCGTGCCAATTTTGCTAACCGGTGGTAAGGATGACAGGAAGACACGTTCGGTTCGATTGAGAGCACCATTCGGTTTTGTCTTCATAAAGGGGTATATTCCTCTTCCAACATTGACTTTAGGGTGTTTCAAAGTCCATTGCGTTCTTTTGTGAGATGGGTTGAGTTCATGGTGAGCGAGGAGCGTATAAATACCATCTTGACTCAAGCGCAGTCATTGATCTTTGTCAAGACTTCAATAAATCTTGATTAGGAAGGACATCCCAGGCTTAGTTGCTTTCATCTCTAGATGGTGTTCGGACACCCATACAATCATATGTAGATGGGGTGAGATAACTTTCTCCTTGGAGAGTGTGGCTCTCTTGTCTGAATCTTCCAGAATCGGGAATCTCGAATCCAATTATCCGAAAGTGAGGCGAAGATGCGGGATGACCTGGCCGCTAAGTTGGGGATTTCGCTCGGAAAGACTCCATTGCGAAGTCGAAGGACTCTGCCGGAAAGAGGATGAAAGGTGCCCTTACGGTTGGTGGATATCTCAATGGTTTCCGGACGAGTTGGAGCCTGGAAACAGGAAAAGCAGTAATCTTCATGTCGCAAACATTTTTGGCTCTCTCGGTTGTCTAGAGACATTTTTGATGACGGTTACGGCAAGAAGGGAATAAGACCGAGAGTTGTTGGCGATTCTTTGTGAAATTGGCAAAGGGTGAAGTTCTTCCCATTGGCAGGCTGTTCCTTGGTTCCCTGTATGTGCATCTGGATCACCTAGTTGCGAACATGCGAGTTTCGAATGGTGATAGGTGTAGATTACATCCTATTTACTATCTATTGTTTATGCTTTATTTGCTATTTTTCTTGTAAATTATGTATTTTACGCTTGTTTTGAGTTTTGTAGCTACTTTGGAGTCACACGGAGGAAAAGAAGAAGAAATCACCCAATTTGAGCCAAAAGGGCAAAAGGGTCATTTTACAGGCGATTGATATATGGAGCCCAGTCAAGGTTAAGGGGGCTGGACACTTTAGGCTAGCCCTTATCAAAGCGACCACCTATTATAGGCACCCATCAGGGGTGGTTCTTATGTTGGGCGTTTTGATCCCAAATCATTACACGAACCCTAAGTCGAGAGATATTTCTCTCATTCATCTTCACCTGAATTGAATTTGGCTGCTGAAACTGAAATCGAGATACAGCCCTAAGCAGCCGAGAGGCTAAGTTTAGAGAAATCAAGAGAGATGAACGACGAAAAGAGAGAAGAAATCAGACATTGAATGTTAAAGCTGTCATCTGAAATTCGATTGAGATGCAGTCAAGACTTGAGAAATCGAAAAGGGGATCTGGTGGCTGAATTGATGAAGATCGAAATGAAATAAGGGTTTGTTGATGAGGGATTTAATGGCAGAATGAAGAAGAAGAGAGATGAAGAACATAGAGATGGGTTTTGGTGTTGTTAAAGGCGGCTGTTGTTGAGAACCGAGAGATTGAATCGAGATTTGATGTCACGCTAAAGCGAAGTTTGAGAGAGAGAGCAGAACCGATGAGCGACGAGAAGAATGAAAGCTCAGAGATGAAGAAATTCGCTGTAGAGATCTCAATGATGGAATCGTAGGTGGGTTTTGCTGTTGGGTCTCAGGGGATTGATGGTAACTGGGTTAGGTTTCGATTTAAAGAGGAGCTCAGAGAGGATGAAGACAGAGATGGATATGGTCGCTGTTGAGAAGAAATTAATGGGTCTGAGATTGTGTTGAATCGGAGACAGAGCTGGGTTAGATGGAGGCAATAGAATCAGAGAAGATGTTCATGGCTATGAGGATGTATTCAGGAGGTTAGGCTCTGTGGTGGTCTTGCTGTGACTTGTAGTAACAGCTCAAGTAGATGGATGTTAGGAGGTGGTGACCGATTCAATTGCAGTGTCTGGTTCGCTAATGAAGTTGTGAGACTTCGTGGTGTTGGCTAAGGTTGCGGGTGGGTTAGTGCTAAGTATCGATGACTAATGGAGCATGTAATTGGTTTGCTTGGGTCAGTGGAAGCACGGTGGAGGTGCCGATTGAGTCGCAGGAGCTACAACAGATGTTAATGAACTCAGTTGGATGTTTTGAAGAAGATGCACAGATTAGAGTAGCTCGGTGGCTGCAATTGAAGTCACTTATGATTTAGTTTGGTATGTGCCGAATGGTTCGGCACCTTGGGATTGTGAAAATTGAAGTTACTGAGGAGTAGCAGAGGAGCTGTGGGTATTGTTAGTATGGCATCGAAGAATCGAGCGAGAACAAGGGTGGCTTGTTATGAATGTGTTGAGGAGTGCAATTCAACAGGAAAATGAAGCAATGACGGCAAGGTGAAGAATGTGTTGCTTACTAGATGAATGTTAGGACTGTCACTGGTGAAGAATGAAGACATAGATCGGCGGAATTTGGCCCTGGGGAAAGTCCTGTAATTGAACGGAACTCGGCCGGTTTCTCGTACGGGCGAGTCAACTCTGAGATGACCGATCCAGGACGAGTCGAGCGACTCAACTCACCCGAGTAAGACCGATTAAATCGAGTAAGAAGCTGACTCAAAGCTGACTGAGACGCCTCCCTTGACCCGCTGACTAACAGTTGACTGACAGTTGACCTGTTTGACCGTTAGTCCTAACGGTGGACTGACGGAATATTCCGTCGCATATTCCCTCGACGGACAGAATTTTCAGTGGTGGCGGCGACTATTCCGGTCAAATTCCGGCCATAATCCCAGTTTTCCGGCGAGCCAAAAATTCCAGAATTTTCTATGGACTTCTCTCATGGGTGTGAAGACTTGGGCTTGGAATTGGATGGAGAATTGGACTCAAATTTGGAAAGAGAAGATGGAAGAAGAGAAAGACTTGAATTTGGAAATTGAATTGCAAAAGGAAAAGGGTTCTATTCCTTGGAAGATTTGGAGAATATTGAAGCCTATAAATAGAGAAGTTTTCTACATCTTTTACACACCTCTTTACACACACAACACTTGTGTTTTTGATAGCTTTTGAAAATTCTTCTTTTTAATTATTTGTGTGAACTCTTGAAAATTCTCCTTTTAATTATTATTTGTGTGAATTTCAAAAACATGAGTAGCTAATTTTATTATTGATTGAGGATGAATTCCTAGTTCTTAATATATGATTTAAGTTTTTGTTTTGAATTCTATCTTGAGATTTTTTACATGATTATCGATTGTTTTTACTAATAGGAATGTTTATTCATTCATGATTGATTGATAGATTGTTTGGAGTGCACGCTAAATTGATTTGTTAATTGATCTATATCTAGTATAAGTTAGGGAATACGTAATCGTTCTCGACACTTTACACAAGTAGAAAACACGAGACCTTGTGTAGGGATTCCGTGGAGCGATTGTGTGTAAAAACAACGCTAGAAAGTGGACCAAGCGAACCGAGTTTAACTACTAGTACTAAACCTAAATTCATAGATCTTAATGCATTCAGGAATTACATCTTGTAAGCGAACCTCGGTGGTGGTTCTTTTGAATAGAATCGATAACTAAGCGGACTGTTACTCGGTGAAATTAGGGATTTTGGGGCTAGCTAAGCGGACTGCTATCCTACGGTTGGTGATAATCGTGACTAATAACAAGTAGAAAAGAACATAACTTTAATCATTGTTTTGCAACGAAGAATGATTCCTTGATCTTGTCTCTCTTATTGCTTTCAACTTTATTTTTTAATTGCTTTGTTTATTTTTCTTTTGCTTTTACACCCCCTTTCGTGACAATTTTTACAACTAGAATCTCTTGCTCTCGGGGAACGAACTTGACTTCCATTATATTATTTTTAATTGAGTGGAAACATTAATTAATTTGATTGCACCTACGACACGCATCAAATTTTGGCGCCGTTGTTTGGGAGCAACGGGCGATTTTTAGTTGTTTTTGTTTTTTTTTGCTTTATTCTTGCTTTGTTAGATTCTTTACCGTATCTAACTTAGTTTTTGAGAATCTTGTTTCAGGTGTTATACCTTTGGTGAATGCTTAAAGAGGGCAGACCGAGTCCGATACGTCTTCGATCCGGCACTCAACTAAAGGATTTCATTCGTGCGGTTAACACTCCACTTCCTCCTTCTTCATCAAGTGATTTCAGTGTGATTCGGACAAAGAGGAAGAAACAATGGCTGATCGTACACTAAAGGACCTAGCTTCTCACAAGCTTGATACACAACAATGGTGTATCCAAACTAACTCAACCTTCGAGATCAAGCCGGGGTTGATTAGAGAGTTACCAAAGTTCCATGGCATGGTGAATGAGGACCCAAACAAACATCTTATGGACTTCTATGCCATAGTTATGGCCATGCTTCCACAGGAAACTAATGCGGATGGAGCAATGTTGAAAGCTTTCCCGTTTTCTTTGGCGGGCAATGCTAAGGAATGGTTATATTATTTACCTTAGGAAGTATCACAACATGGAATGGTATGAAGAAACTTTTCCTCGAGAGATATTTTCCGCATCCAAAGCTACTCAAATTCGCAAGGAGATTTGTGGATTGAAACAACAAGTGGGAGAATCATTGTATGAATGTTGGGAGCGATACAAGAGGTTGGTGGCAAGTTGTCCACACCATCAATTTAGTGACGTTATGATACTCCAATACTTCTACGAAGCTCTCCACCCAAGTGATAGGTCTCTTCTTGACGCCGCGGGTGGTGGTGCACTAATGAACAAGACTTTGACCGAAGATAGAGAGTTGATTGAAAGTATGGCGGCAAACTCGCAACAATTCTACACAAGGGATGAACCAATGGTTAGGCGAGTGCATGAGGTTAGTGATTCTTCATCACATCTTGATCAAAGGATGAGTAACATGGAGATAATGATGCAAAGGATTGCCCGGTAATTATTCCGGATGGTGAGACCGAACAAGTGAATACTTTATATCCAAATCAAAGGCCAAGGTACGATCCATACTCCAATACCTATAATCCCGGTTGGAAGGATCATCCCAACTTTAGTTAGGCAAACAAGCAAGCGGCGGCTCCTAATCCATATGCGCAACAAGGTGGTTTTCAACAATCACGTTTCCAACCTCAACAACAAGGTGGTTCTCAACAATTTCAACCACAACAAGTCAAGGAACGTGATTCTTCAATTGATGATAAGCTTAATGTCATGATGCAAGGTATTACGTCATTGTTTCAACAAAATCAACAAAAGACCGATTCGGCTATCAAGGATTTACAAACTCAAATGGGACAATTGGCGACCGATGTGAACCTATTAAAATCTCAAGCATCCACAAAACTTGCTTCACAACCATTTGTGAATCCAAGAGAGAATGTTAATGCGGTTACTTTAAGAAGTGGAAGACAAGTGGATGGTCCAAGTCATCATGAAGAAGCTATTCAAGAGGTAGTCAAAGACAAGGAGGAAAACCGCACCAAAGGAGAACTCCACACCAAACGACCAATCCAAGGAACCGGTTCCTACTTTCACTACTCCACCTCCTTTTCCTAGTCGTTTTGCTAAATCCAAGAAAGAAGCTCAAGACAAGGCACTCATGGATATTTTCAAGAAGATTGAAATCAACATCCCATTCATTGAGGCCATCAAGACAATGCCACGTTATGCGAAGTTCATGAAGGAATTATGTACAAAGAAGGATTGGTTGCTTGATAATGAAATTACTAAAGTTGGTGAGAGTGCGTCGGCTATGCTATTGAAGAAGATGCCTACAAAGTGCACGGATCCCGGTGGTTTCACGGTACCAATTACTATTGGTAAGCAAAGGTTTGAACATGCTTTACTTGACTTGGGTGCTTCCATTAGTGTGATGTCGGCCGATATATATGACTCCTTGAATCTTGGACCTTCGAAAGAGACGAGAGTTATTATCCAATTAGCCAACAAGTCTAACATATATCCAAAGGGGCTTGTAGAAGACGTGGGAGTGCAAGTAAATGAGCTTATTTTTCCGGTGGATTTCTTCGTGGTGGATATGGACAACAATGAGAACCGAGCATCTACTTCTTTACTTCTTGGGAGGCCATTCATGAAGACCGCAAAGAAGTAGATTGATGTTGATAAGGGTACACTCACTATGGAATTTGACAAGGAGATAATACACTTTAATATATTTGAAGCCATGGATACCCAAGTGATGTGCATTCCGTTTACTCCATTGTTGAGCGCAACAAATGGTGGAATTGAAACAAGAGGATGAACTTGATGTGGTGTTGCAAAAGAGCATTGAATTGGACGTCCATGGCTTGTCTAACTTGGATGTTGAAATATCCAAGGAATTGGTGGAGATGTGTGGAGCTTTGGCGACATTGCAAGAAGCTAAAAAGGGTAATGTTTCATATATTTCTTTACCCGTGAATGATGAAATACTTGTACAATCTATTGTGAAGGCGCCCAAACTAGAATTGAAGCCGCTTCCGGACCATTTGAAGTATGCTTTCTTGGGAGATGGAGATGAGCTTAGGTGATTATTTCTAAGAACCTCACACCCGGTACAAGAAGACCGTTTGCTTAGAGTCTTGAGAGAGCACAAAACGGCTATTGGGTGGACAATTGCGGATATCAAAGGCATTAGTCCATCCATGTGCATGCATCGGATTCTAATGGAAGAGAACGTGAAGCCGGTACGTGATGCTCAACGTAGGCTTAATCCTCCCATGATGGAGGTTGTGAAGAAAGAGATACTCAAATTGCTAAGTGTGGGGTGATCTACCCAATTTCCGATAGCAAGTGGGTTAGTCGGTTCAAGTAGTACCAAAGAAATCCGAGTCACGGTTGTTCGAAATCAAGACGATGAACTTGTTCCTACAAGAGTTCAAACCGGTTGGATAGTGTGCATTGATTATAGAAAGCTTAATTCCGCAACCCGAAAGGATCACTTTCCTTTACCTTTCATTGATCAAATGTTGGAGCGGTTAGCGGGCATTCTTATTATTGTTTCTTGGATGGTTATTCGGGATACAATCAAATTGTTATTGCACCGGAGGACCAAGAGAAGACCACTTTCACTTGTCCGTTTGGAACGTTTGCATATAGACGGATGCCGTTTGGCCTTTGCAATGCGCCGGCTACTTTTCAAAGATGCATGGTGAGTATATTCTCGGATTATGTGGAGCGCATCATCGAGGTATTTATGGATGACTTTAGTGTTTATGGCAATTCTTTTGATGGTTGTTTAAATAACCTTGAACTAGTTCTTAAACGATGCATAGACACAAACCTTGTCCTTAATTGGGAGAAATGTCACTTTATGGTAAACCACGGCATAGTACTTGGTCACATTGTGTCCTCTCGAGGGCTCGAAGTGGACAAGTCAAAGATAGATTTAATAAGAAACTTACAATATCCCACTTCGGTGAGGGAAATCCGTTCTTTTCTTGGTCATGCAGGTTTCTATAGGCGGTTTATCAAGGATTTCTCCAAAATCTCCATGCCGATGTGCAAGTTATTACAAAAGGAGGTACCTTTCGACTTCAACAAGGAATGCAAGGATGCTTTTGACAAATTAAAGGAGATGTTGACAAGTGCGCCAATTATCAAATCACCGGATTGGAATCTTCCGTTTGAATTAATGTGTGATGCTAGTGATTATGCGGTTGGAGCCATTTTGGGTCAAAGAGTGGACAAGTTGTCCCATGTTATCTATTATGCATCTAGGACCCTTAATGATGCACAAATCAATTATTCTACCACGGAAAAGGAGTTATTGGCTATAGTTTTTGCGTTGGAAAAATTTCGATCATACTTGGTGGGTACAAAGGTTATTGTGTATTCCGATCATGCACTAAGACACTTAATAAAGAAGAAAGAAGCTAAGCCAAGATTAATCCGGTGGATCCTATTGTTACAAGAGTTCGACATAGAAATTCGTGATAAGAGGGGTGTGGAGAATATCGTTGCGGATCATCTTAGTAGACTTGTTATGTCTCAAAAGGAACTTCCATTACATGACCGCTTTCCGGACGAACAACTTTTCTCCATGGAAGAATCAACACCTTGGTATGCGGATATAGTGAATTACTTGGTGACAAGGAAAGTACCTAGTACAATGTCTAATTTCCAAAAGATGAAACTTAAGAAGGTAGCTAAGCAATATGTGTGGGATGAACCATACTTATGGAAATATGGGGTGGATCAAATAATGCGAAGGTGCGTGCCTAATTCCGAATTTCAATCCATCCTCTCCTTTTGCCACACTTTTGCATGTGGAGGCCACTTTGGTTCGAAACGTACCGCTCTCAAAGTTCTCGAGAGTGGATTTTATTGGCCCACCTTGTTTGAAGATTCATATGTTTTTTGTAAATCGTGTGATAGATGTCAACGAACGGGCAATCTAGGTGCTCGAAATCAAATGCCACTCACACCAATTCTCGCCGTTGAGATTTTTGATGTGTGGGGTATTGATTTTATGGGCCCTTTTGTCAATTCGAATGGAAACTTTTATATACTTCTTGCCGTTGATTATGTTTGAAATGGGTGGAAGCTAGAGCCACCAAGACTAATGACTCTCAAGTTGTTTGTGATTTTGTAAGGGAAAATATATTTAATAGGCATGGTACACCAAGAGTGGTGATAAGCGATGGAGGCTCACATTTCAAGAAGGCTTTCCACGCTCTCCTCAAGAAGTACAACATAACACACAAAATTGGTACGCCTTATCATCCACAAACTAGTGGACAAGCGGAAATTTCAAATCGTGAGATAAAGTCCATTCTTGAGAAAACGGTGAATACCACGAGGAAAGATTGGAGCTTTAAGCTCAATGATGCACTTTGGGCGTATAGAACGGCGTATAAGACACCAATTGGTATGTCTCCATATAGGTTGGTTTATGGCAAGGCTTGTCATCTTAGGTTAAACTTGAACACAAGGCTTATTGGGCGATAAAGAAATTCAACATGGAGTATGATGAAGCGGGAAACAAAGGAAGTTACAACTACATGAGTTAGAGGAGATACGTAATGATGCTTACGAGAGTGCTCGGATTTACAAGGAAAAGACTAAGCTTTTTCATGACAAGATGATTTCGCGGAAAAGTTTTGTTGTGGGGCAAAAAGTTCTTTTATTTAATACTCGTTTACGTTTATTTCCGGGAAAGCTTAAGTCCCGTTGGGTGGGACCATTTGTTGTTACTAATGTTTATGCTCATGGTGCAAATTGAAATTGTTAGCAACAAAACAGACAACATTTGAAAGTCAACGGCCATAGGTTAAAGCCATATTATGAAAACTTTCCAACGGAGCATGTGGACGTGATTGGACTTGAGATGCACTCCCTCCGGAGGAGTAATGAGCCGCAAGAGCTAAGTCGGGCCGTCGACTTTAAAACAAGCGCTTAATGGGAGGCAACCCATAGGTTTTGTATTTCTTATTCTTTTTGTTTTTTGTTATTTCTTTTTCTTGTTCCTTATCATGTTAAAATCTCCCACCTTGACTTTACTAGGAGGATTCAATTACATTGAGGACAATGTAAGATTTAAGTGTGGGGAGTGGTTAAGCATGTTTTTAAAACAAAAATTACAAAAAAATGAAAAAATTTTAAAAAAAAAAAAAAGTTTTTACTTAAAACCTTCAACTTTTAGAGATTTTAGAGTCACTAGCATACTTCTAGGTATGTTTACATAGAGATTTTGACCGACATAATTGAACTTGGAAATGTTAGAGAACTACATTCGGATTTCTTGCTTGTTTGAGTGTTAAATAATGGATTTAATCATGCCGGTGATGCGAATTTGGTGCAGGGAGAAATGCGTTATTAGAGTTGCTGATCAATCATTAGTGGAGACTACCCGTATTCATATCATGTGAGGCACCGACCAGAAATTTTCCATCTACTAAAGAGCTTCTTTTTGAGTGTGTGTCACCGCACGTTAATTCGGGTAGAATGGTGAGCTACCCAACCTCCCACCAATAGAAGCACTACTCTTTGATCTCTTGAGTGCTAATTTTGTCAATCATGAGGGTGACGTCCATGGATGAAAGCTTCCTTCTTGTAGTTCGATTTGCAGTTAGCACCATTCTCTCTCACGACAACAACGGATCCATAGAAACACCATCATCATCAACAAGGAGCGACATCAAAATCTACAAGGGAAGTTGGAAAAGTTCAAGGTTTACAAGCAACGGAACGAGAAAAAGAGCAAATTTCAAATACAAGTAAAGCAACATACAAAGACCGGATTTCACATATATGTTGAGGACTTACAATACAATGAGGTAATTTTATATTCAAGTATGAAGACTTATGCATAAAAGCGAAGAAAATTAAAAGGTGAGAATTTTTGAAGTTTATGATTTCAAGACGATACAAGTTGTGAAGAATCAAGCGGTAAAATACTTCTCCCACGGCCATGGTTTATTTTTGTATTTTATTTCTCTTGTTTTTAAAAAAAAAAGAAAAAAAGAAAAAAAAGATATAAAAAAAAAAAAAAAAAAAAAGAGAAATATTTGTTTTGTTAATAAGCCGTGGGGAAGGAAAATATATAAGGACGTTTCAAGCGACAAGGTTTTAAGGTAAAAGAGTTACAAATTGTCAAGGAATTACGAAGATCAAGAGTTTATCATTAATAGTTGAAACCGAAGACGAAGACCAAGAAGATCAAGACGAGGAGCGGAAGACGTTTCTATTGGATGCCGTGAGAGTGGTGTTATCATAATTGGCGATCGGATGTGAAGGTGAGTAAGTAATCTCATCCTCAATAATATATGGTTGATTTCCTTTCGTAGAGATCGTTCGAAAAATGGTTTTTCAAAATATTAAAAGATGTGGGTTTTTAAAAATATTTCGGAAGTTGTCCTTCCCACCATTCAACGTGTTGCAGGATTTCTCTCTTCATTCCTACCTGCACACATGTGAGAACCATAAAAAAGCAGTCTTTTTGAGTGCAATTATCATAAAATCCTATTTGGTGAGGCAGAAGTCGAGGCGAAATGCTTATTGATCGTTTCTCAAACACGCATTCTCTCATTATGGTGTGGTTATTTCTCACTCAACATTTAAGAATGAGAATATGTTTTTTTAGTATTTCTAACTTCTTATTACTAGCATGCGTAAATTCTATGGCCTCATAACTCTTTGGATGCTTGTGACGCTTGAACGCTTTGAAGTTGTGAGTTTTGGTTTGATTTGCTCGAGGACTAGCAAAGTCTAAGTGTGGGGAATTTGATAGGGTGTAGAATACATCCTATTTACTATCTATTGTTTATGCTTTCTTTGCTATTTTTCTTGTAAATTATGTATTTTACGCTTGTTTTGAGTTTTGTAGCTACTTTGGAGTCACACGGAGAAAAGAAGAAGAAATCACCCAATTTGAGCAAAAAGGGCAAAAAGGTCATTTTACGGGGAGATTGATATATGGAGCCAAAGTCAAGGTTAAGGGGCTGGACACTTTAGGCTAGCCCTTATCGAAGTGACCACCTATTATAGGCACCCATCCGGGGTGGTTCTTATGTTAGGCGTTTTGATCCCAAATCATTACACTCAACCCTAAGTCGAGAGATATTTCTCTCATTCATCTTCACTGAATTTGAATTAAGCTATGCATCGAAATCGAGATTGAGAGAAAGGTCGAGAGGCTAAGTTCGAGAGAAATCAAGAGAGATGAACGACGAAAAGAGAGAAGAAATTGGACATTGAATGTTAGGGTTTGCTTAAATTCGATTGAGATCGAGAAGACTTGAGAAATCGAAAAGGAGATCTAGAAACCTCGAATTGATGAAGATCGAAATGAAATAAGGGTTTGTTGATGAGGGATTTAATGGCGTTGAATGAAGAAGAAGAGAGATGAAGAAATAGAGATGGGTTTTGGTGTTGTTAATGGGGTATGTTGTTGTTGAACCGAGAGATTGAATCGAGATTTGATGTCGCGCAAACCGAAGTTTGAGAGAGAGAGCAGAACCGATGAGCGACGAGAAGAATGAAAGCTCGAGATGAAGAAATTCATTTTGTAGAGATCTCAATGATGGAATCGTAGGTGGGTTTTGCTGTTGGGTCTCAGGGGATTGATGGTAACTAGGTTAGGTTTCGATTTAAAGAGGAGCTCAGAGAGGATGAAGAAAGAGATGGATATGGTCGCTGTTGAGAAGAAATTAATGGGTCTGAGATTGTGTTGAATCGGAGACAGAGAAATGGGTTAGATGGAGGCAATAGAATCGGAGAAGATGTTCATGGCTATGAGGATGTATTCGGGAGGTTAGGCTCTGTGGTGGTCTTGCTTTGTGACTTGTAGTAATGTACTCAAGTAGATGGATGTTAGGAGGTGGTGCACCGATTCAATTGTGTGTCCTGGGTTCCGCTAATGAAGTTGTGAGACTTTGTGGTGTTGGCTAAGGTTGCGGGTGGGTTAGTGCTAAGTATCGGTGACTAATGGAGCTGTAATTGGTTTGCTTGGGTCAGCGTGAAGCACGGTGGAGGTGTTGATTGAGTCGCAGGAGCTACAACAGATGTTAATGAACTTCGTTGGATGTTTTGAAGAAGATGCACCAGTTAGAGTAGCTCAAAGTGGATGCAATTGAAGCTGCAGATTTAGTTTGGTGTGTGTAGAATGGTTCTGGTGGTACCGGGATTGTGAAAATTGAAGTTACAGGGAGTAGCAAAGAGAGCCTGTGGGTATTGTTAGTATGGCAATCAAGAATCGAAAGTTTGTGAACAAGGGTGGCTTGTTATGAATGTGTTGAGGAGTGCAATTCAACAGGGAAAATGAAGCAAAGACGGCGATGAAGAATGTGTTGCTTACTAGATGAATGTTAGGACATCACGAGGGAATGAAGACATAGATCGGCGGAATTTGGCACAGGGAAAGTCCGTAATTGAACGGAACTCGGCGGTTTTGCATGACGGCGAGTCAACTCGGGAGATGACCGATCCGGAGCGAGTCGAGCGACTCAACTCACCCGAGTAAGACCGATTTAGCGAGTAAGAAGTCGACTCAAAGCGATCGAGACGCCTCCCTTGACCCGCCGACTAACGGTTGGTGACGGTTGACCTGTTTGACCGTTAGTCCTAATGGTGGACTGACGAAATATTAAATCGAATATTCCTCGGACAGGCAGAATTTTCAGGTGGCCGGCGGCGACTATTCCGGCCATAATCCCAGTTTTCCGGCGAGCCAAAAATTCCAGAATTTTCTATGGACTTCTCTCATGGGTGTGAAGACTTGGGCTTGGAATTGGATGGAGAATTGGACTCAAATTTGGAAAGAGAAGATGGAAGAAGAGAAAGACTTGAATTTGGAAATTGAATTGCAAAAGGAAAAGGGTTCTATTCCTTGGAAGATTTGGAGAATATTGAAGCCTATAAATAGAGAAGTTTTCTACATCTTTTACACACCTCTTTACACACAACACTTGTGTTTTTGATAGCTTTTCAAAAATTCTTCTTTTTAATTATTTGTGTGAACTCTTGAAAATTCTCCTTTTAATTATTATTTGTGTGAATTTCAAAAACATGAGTAGCTAATTTTATTATTGATTGAGGATGAATTCCTAGTTCTTAATATATGATTTAAGTTTTTGTTTTCAATTCTTTCTTGAGATTTTTTACATGATTATCGATTGTTTTTACTAATAGGAATGTTTATTCATTCATGATTGATTGATAGATTGTTTGGAGTGCACACTAAATTGATTTGTTAATTGATCTATATCTAGTATAAGTTAGGGAATACGTAATCGTTCTCGACACTTTACACAAGTAGAAAACACGAGACCTTGCGGAGGGATTCCGTGGAGCGATTGTGTGTAAAAACAACGCTAGAAAGTGGACCAAGCGAACAGAGTTTAACTACTAGTACTAAACCTAAATTCATAGATCTTAATGCATTCTGTGGAATTACATCTTGTAAGCAAACCTCGGGGTGGTTCTTTTGAATAGAATCGATAACTAAGCGGACTGTTACTCGGTGAAATTAGGGATTTTGGGGCTAGCTAAGCGGACTGCTATCCTACGGTTGGTGATAATCTGTGACTAATAACAAGTAGAAAAGAACATAACTTTAATCATTGTTTTGCAACGAAGAATGATTCCTTGATCTTGTCTCTCTTATTGCTTTCAACTTTATTTTTTAATTGCTTTGTTTATTTTTCTTTTGCTTTCTACACCCCCTTTCGTGACAATTTTTACAACTAGAATCTCTTGCTCCTCGTGGGAACGAACTTGACTTCCATTATATTATTTTTAATTGAGTGGAAACATTAATTAATTTGATTGCACCTACGACACGCATCAAATGGTTTCATGAAGGTGGATTCATATGTGCACGTTGCTTTTCTCGCAAGTCTGGCTATGGGAGCACTTTGAGAAGTATGCTCCGAAACCGTTTGTCTTCGCTTCCCTTGAGTTGGGGTGGCTCCCGAATTCTTCGATGGGTGAACAAAGGCCCAAGAGTTAGCGTGAGCTTGGTTAGTTTTCTTGATAAGTTGCATGAAATCAATTTTCGTCCATGGGGGCGGTCCATAATTCGGTGGCTCAAATTGGCACTTTTGCTTCGCTCTCCGCTCATGTCTTTGTCTTCTAATGACGTTTTGAGCGTTGGTGAAAAACATTCATTCAAAGCCGCTTGCCCGGTTATATGCCGCCTTTCTTCGTGGGGTCTTTCCGATAGCTGCCATAATATTGACCGTCTTGCTCGTCACATGGGTTTCGATCAAGGGGTGCCTCTCGCTTTCTGGCTACGGTGATCCCTAAGGATTCGTTGCGTGTCGCCCTTGACGCCGTGTCCTTAAGCCGGTATCCGTCTTTCCTTTTTCAAATGGGAAGAGTAACCCGACGACCTTCGGCTATAATGAGTTTTGGTGCGACGAGTTTACTATGATCCGAGATTTTGTGAATAACGTGGTGGAAAACGTCGTTGCAAACCTTCTCCAGCAGTTCTGAAGGAGTATCCAATGTTGAGAGATCCAAGCGAAAGTTGCCTAGCAATCCGGAAAGCCCCTGTGCCAAGGAACGGAGAACGAAGAATCGTCTTTGGCGTGTTCCGGACGGTTTCGCAAGATCCTCCCACGGCTCTTGTGTCTTTCAGTTCTTCCAATAACCAGGTATGTGTCGCCTCTTCATGGGTTTGTCTCAAAACACACGTAAATTTCTGGGCTGAGAATATGTGTCTTGTTTCCTTCGTGGCTTCATGAGTGTTAACGTTTCGCTTCTTGCACGTTGCTCAGAGATGGCGGTTTTTCTTCAAGGAATTCGGCGGCACCGAGCCTACTCATAGCGGTGATGAGTCGGAGAAAGAAGAAAGTTCAACAAGCGAGAGTGATTCTCTGCAAAGATTGGTTCTTCTTTCTTGGAAGCGGTTTGGTGAGTTTCGCGCTTCTTTCTTTCTTCTTCTTGTTTCTTCTTTTGAAAAATGTCTAACTCAAGTTTGCGGGAGGAATCCGGTTCGGAGGATGATTCGGGATGGAGTCACACGAAAACTTGCCTTTGGTGACCACCGCCACGTGACTTGAGATGGGAGTTAGCCAATTGCCGGCACAAACGTGGTTCGGGACGGTGGATGATTCTCCGATGGTTCCGTAGACATGGAAGAAAACCATTTTGCGAGTCGTGAGGCCACTTGGCAGCGCCATTTTTGATCCCCGTACTTGGTTCCTTATCCAGGTCATGTGCTTGTTGGCGCTTTAGCACTTAGGCTAAGCATGAGGCGTTGTACACCGGAATGGGAGAAGCTTAGGACATATGGCTACAACCAAGAAAGTCACTAGTCGATTGCTACTGGTTAAGCGTGTGGAAGAGGCTTTGTCTTCCATCGAAGATATGCGTGAGGTGACCGGTCACACCGATTTTCAAGACGTTATTGCCGATCGGGAGCACCATCGCGACGTGTGCGTGGAAAAGGAGTTCAACACTTCGTGGTTTGTCGAAGGCCTTGCCGAGATCCAAAAGTTGAAAGATGCAAGAATCGAAAGCCTTTCCGCCGAGGAGATCGCCTGACAGGAGATGGAACTCGAAAAGCTTTCAAGATGTTGACTATGAAGAGAGCGGCTTGAAGACGCAAAGCTCGACTTTCTCCAAGAAGAGCGGATCATTGGACGATTTTCCTTGAACGTTTCTCCGTTAAACTTTCATTTAGGTTCTTTTTTTTTTTTTTTTTTTTTTTTGAAAGACATATTGATGTCCGGTTCAAAACTTAACCTTTGATAGATAGTCGGTAGCTTTTTAGGTGTTGGATTATTTGGGATGAATGGTTTTGATAATATAACTCGATTATGTTTTGGAAAAGGAATATTGCTTTTATGAAAGTGTGTGCTAGCAATAGGCACAATACGCAATAAGATGGCGGTTTTATTAAGAACCTAAAAAACAGATCGTATATCTTGCCCAATCTAAATTTACTCACTTGCAAACACGCCTCTTTCCAAGTAAAAGGCGGCTTTGCCGGGTAGCAAGGCGGTCTTGCTTTGGTAGCATCGCTAATTAGTCCCCAACTGGTAGCGTCTTGGCGAGTCCCTAGTTTTCGGTATAGTTTTAACAATCGATAAGGGTTGTCTGGCAATTGAGTTGATCGAGTCGCAAGTCCCCAATCGCTGGTGGCATCTTCAACGAGTCCCCAGTTTTCTCGTAGTTTTTTGCAATCGGTAACCGAGTCGCCTTCGGTAGTTGAGTCGGATCGAGTTGCCTTCCCCTACCATCTTGACATTTGGGTCGAAAAACGAGATCGACACCGACATTATAGCCGATAGATCAATCCTCCGCCGTGGTCGCCAATTGTTTATGGGTGAAAATCGTTTTCACGCCGATTTCGGTAATTTCGGTGGGTGAGTGAGAAACGATTCAAACCCTAAACAAATGTGTTGCACGTGAGCACTTTATAGGTTCGAGAGATCGATCTCGCACAAGTCCGGCCTAAACCAAGAAATGGCCGTTCTGCAGACTTGCTTCGGGGTCACAAAATGGAGGAGAAGGGTTGATTTGGGGAGGGAAGCAAAGAAAGGTGTTGAGGAGAGTAGTATCTCGACTTTTATCGTAAAGTGAAAGCTTAGGAAGCTTGCAAGAGATGGAAGCTTTTTGGGAGAGCTTGCAAAGTTGCCTTTCCGAGAGTGTAAGTGTAGTATATTTCTCCCGACCGAGACTTGTTGTCCGGTGGAAATAGGTAAGACCTATTTATACAAGTCGAGATTGAAACGTACCTCGGCCTCATGAAGGAAGAGAGTAAAGGGTGAAATAATGGGAGGAGGTGGTAACAAGCATGGTTTAATGGGCGAAAAACGTTTTTCACCATTATTTCCTCTTTTATTTGACCGCTTTATTCCTTTTCACGCTTTCTTAATGTGAGCGTAGTGTACGCCGCATCTTTGTGGACCGCCAAACCAAAACCCTAAAGAAACATCCCCAGCTTTGTGTCGATGTCTCGAGTGTTGGTTGCATCTTGAGTGCAAATGGCGCTGCTAGTGGTGCGTGTGGCATGTGCCAATGGCATGTGCGGAATACCTTGGTGGTAAGTTGCAGTTTGCAAGTTAGGTTACCCACGTATTGGTTTGGCATATGCCAATGGCATGTGCGGAATGCCTTGGTGGTAGGTTGCACGGTTTGCAAGTTAGGCTACCAGTGTGTGTTTGGCATGTGCCAATGGCATGTGCGGAATGCCTTGGTGGTAGGTTGCACGGTTTGCAAGTTAGGCTACCAAGCGTGTGTGTTTGGCATGTGCCAATGGCATGTGCGGAATGCCTTGGTGGTAGGTTGCACGGTTTGCAAGTTAGGCTACCGGCGTGTGTGTTTGGCATGTGCCAATGGCATGTGCGAATGCCTTTGGTGGTAGGTTGCACGGTTTGCAAGTTAGGCTACCAAAGCGTGTGTGTTTGGCATGTGCCAATGGCATGTGCGGAATGCCTTGGTGGTAGGTTGCACGGTTTTGCAAGTTAGGCTACCACGGCGTGTGTGTTTGGCATGTGCCAACGGCACGTGCGACCATGTTGACCTAGTTGCAAGTCTTGCAAACCTAGGGGCGCTATGTTGGCGTGGGCCAAAGGCATAGCGGCTTGGAAATATGGCTTGCGGACGTGTTGGCATGTGCCAATGGCACGTGCGGCCATGTTGACCTAACGCAAGTCTTGCAAACCTAGGGCGCTATGTTGGGCGTGGGCCAAAGGCATAGCGGCTTGGAAATATGGCTTGCGGCACGTGTTGGCATGTGCCAATGATACGTGCGGCCATGTTGACCTAGTTGCAAGTCTTGCACACCTAGGCGCTATGTTGGGCGTGGGCCCAAGGCATAACGGCTTAGAAATATGGCTTGCGGCACGTGTTGGCATGTGCCAATGGCACGTGCGCCATGTTGACCTAGTTGCAAGTCTTGCTAACCTAGGGCGCTATGTTGGGCGTGGGCCAAAGTCATAGCGACTTAGAAATATGGCTTGCGGCACGTGTTGGCATGTGCCAATGGCACGTGCGGCCATGTTGACCTAGTTGCAAGTCTTGCAAACCTAGGGCGCTATGTTGGGCGTAGGCCAAAGTCATAGCGACTTAGAAATATGGCTTGCGGCCATGTTGACCTAGTTGCAAGTCTTGCAAACCTAGGGCGCTATGTTGGGCGTGGGCCAAAGTCATAGCGACTTGGAAATATGGCTTGCGACACGTTTTGGCATGTGCCAATGGCACGTGCGGCCATGTTGACCTAGTTGCAAGTCTTGCAAACCTAGGGCGCGATAGCGGCTTGGAAATATGGCTTGCGGCACGTGTTGGCATGTGCCAATGGCACGTGCGGCCATGTTGACCTAGTTGCAAGTCTTGCAAACCTAGGCGCGATGTTTGGCGTGGGCCAAAGGCATAGCGGCTTGGAAATATGGCTTGCGGACGTGTTGGCATGTGCCAATGGCACGTCCGCCATGTTGACCTAGTTGCAAGTCTTGCAAACCTAGGGCGCGATGTTTGGGCGTGGGCCAAAGGCATAGCGGCTTAGAAATATGGCTTGCGGCACGTGTTGGCATGTGCCAATGGCACGTGCGGCCATGTTGACCTAGTTGCAAGTCTTGCAAACCTAGGGCGCTATGTTTGGGCGTGGGCCAAAGGCATAGCGGCTTAGAAATATGGCTTGCGGCACGTGTTGGCATGTGCCAATGGCACGTGCGGCCATGTTGACCTAGTTGCAAGTCTTGCAAGCCTAGGGCGTTGTGTTTGGCGTGGGCCAAAGGCATAACGGCTTGGAATTTGGCGTTGTTGCCATGGTGCGCAGGGTGCGGCTTGGCTTGCATAGTTGCCATGGTGCGCGAGTGCGGCTTGGTTTGGCATGGTTGCCATGGTGCGCGAGATGCGGCTTGTTTTGGCTTGGTTGCCTTGGTGCGCAGAGTGCGGCTTGGTTTGGCATTGTTGCCATGGTGCGCAGTATGCGGCTTGGTTTGGCATTGTTGCCATGGTGCGCAGATGCGGCTTGGTTTGGCATGGTTGTCATGGTGCGCAGATGCGGCTTGGTTTGGCATTGTTGCCATGGTGCGCATGATGTCACGACTTTGTTTGGCATTGTTTCCATGGTGCGTGATGATGCGGCTTGGTTTGGCATTGCTTGCCATGGTGTGCGAGGGTGCGGCTTGGTTTTGAAATTAGGGTTCTGTGTTGAAAAACCCTAATCTGTATTTTGAAAAAATACCCCTATTAATTATTTACACCGGAAGTTAAATGCTCTTAGTTAATGTGTTGCGGGTAACACTAGGTCATGGGGTTTTACGATTTTACCCCTTGTCTAAAAACCACCATCAACAATAGGTTTTCGGATAAAAGTTCGGTTAGGAGAAAAAAATCTAGGAGAAAAAGGAAAAAAGTTATACGTCTTAGAACTAAAAAAGTTCGGTTGGGAATTTTTTTGCGAGGTAAAAGAACTTTTCTCCGAAAGAAAAAACCCCATGAAATCTGAGTTCGGCTAGTTCGACAAACTGTTTCACATAATTCCTAGCCGAACTTCTCTTTGCAACTTCCATTTTCAACTCATTTTGATGATTACTTCTCATTTTTTATACGGAAAACGAATGAAAAGTAATGGGTTTGTTATAATTTTGATTTTGATTTTGTTTTGTTAATGATTTAAATTAAGCTATATATATAGAGGTGGCGGTGGTGGTGATTTGAGGTGGTCGGTGGTGGTAGGTGGTGGTGAGCGGCGGTGGTGGTGATTTGAGGTGGTCGGTGGTGATGGGAGGAGGTGGTTATATATATAGGTGGTGGTGATGTGAGGATGTGGTTATATATATATATATATATATATATAAGTGAATGGTAGGGTAGATATTCTTATCACATAATAGTCCCCCACTTTTTTTGAGTAGTCCCCAAAAAAATGGTTCTAAGTTTATCGAAGCGGATTCAGGTGTTGCTCACTCCATTTGTATAGGCATTATTTTCCCCGGGGGTACACCGATAATCAATTGCACGGTATGAACTTCATTACATGAAAGATATGGATCAAAGAAAGGTAGGAGAAGAAAATGAAATAATGAGAAGCTTCCCGACCTATGTGGGAATAAACTATTCAACAAGATGAGTGTAGAAAACAATATTAACATTTCCAGTTATTTTGAGAGGAAATATCATAATACGATACCAAGAGTTTGAATTGAAGAAACCTCTCACCTCTCTTTTTAGTCTCTGGTCTCAACCCTTCAAGTTTTCACTTGAAGAAATTCGATCTAATTCAAGACAAAAATGTATATATCTATATGGATAGTCCAAAAGGAATGCAGTGACTTGCATACAAAAATTGACTTAGCTTGTCTACTATAACGCAAAAAGGAATGTACCATCCTTGCTTATTTTTTTGCACTAGTATCCCAACAATTTCACACTAATTACCCGTACCCTCAACATAAACTCTGCAGGTAGGGTCTTGATGCTACAATTGTGCGTGCAAGAGGACTTCCCCTTCCCCACGACATTCTCGATCGCTTTTCGTTTAGGAGGGTGATGGCACAAGGATTCCTAGCTCGATCAGGTGTTTCTAGTACTGTGCAAAGCAAAGAAAATACCCATTACGTCTCGGTGTTTCTAGTAGTTTGTGCAAAGCAAAGCAAGGACTCCAAGCATCCACATACCCATTACGTCTTGGTGTTTCGAGTACTGTGTCGTTGTTGTAAAAGTTAGATCTACTCTTATCCTTATTTAATCCAAAAACATATAGAGTGATCGGATATAATTATATAAACGAGATAGACGGTATTTTCAAAATAAACATTAAGAAACCCAAACAAATTGCAAAGCAAAGGTTTTTCAAAATAAACATTATACATGAGTCGATTTGAAACCCAAAAGAGAAATTGAATTGAATGAAATGTACATAGAAATGAAACATGCTCAAAAAGATGAGAACAACGAATATCACACATCATGGATCTACAAAATTTACTTGACCCAACATAAAAGCGCCACCGCACCATAACACACGACACAGAAAAAGAATGCCCGAGTTCATCCAAACAGACCAAAAAGCAATGCAATAACGGGATCAAAAAAATTTCTTCATCCCAAGAAGAATCAACAGAACAAATCTCAACTAAATAATCGGCTAATATGGAATCGAAAAAATACAAAGTAAAATACAAAACTAATCCAACTCATGGAAAAGAAGGATGGGGTCTTACCCCTAACCAAAATTCTTCTTGTAGAGAAGAATTAAGGCCCCAACCCATTATTACTATATATGATTACTTAGTTTTGAGAGGAAATATCATAATGCTGTTGTCTTTTGACGGAATTGAGTGAAGGTTCCTCCACTAGAATCCCACACAAAACCAATACTACATCTTGAATCCATCACTCACTTAAGTATTCTTACCGATTACAATTTAGTGTTTTGATCTTTTAGGGAAGAGGAAAATGAGATTTAGGATGTGTTGTGCTTCGAATCGATTTGGGGAGGAGAAAATGAGATCCGAGAACCGAGATTTGGAATTTAGGGCAAAAGCTTTTTCTATATAAAGCAACTGAACTTGGATCTACCTACAAGCCCAACAGGATATTATCCATGGGTTCGGATTTAAGGTTATTGGAGCGCACCGGTGCTTCTCCCTCCATTTGTTAGAGCTCGTTTGCTAACCTTAGAAAAAAGATTAAGTCGGACTTGTATGAACAAGGGAAGATACACCCAACCTTAAATGGTTATTAATATTTTTGTCATATAATTATCTTTATTTTGTGGTATAAATTCATTTGTTTTTAACATCTAATTTGCAAAGAAAGTAAACAGTGGTAAGGCTAAGTCTTATGGGGTGCTAATCTAGCAGTTAGATTGGCAATCCACGTCAGTTAGCACAACCACCTAAGTCTTATGGGAGTGCCAATCTAGCATGCTAGTCGATGAAACAAAACAGCGCCAAGCACTGAACCATTCATCGTTTCTACTTTTCGCTGAACTAATCAGTGCTTGACCAGTCAACTCGGTCAAAGCGCTGAACCATTCACCGCCAGATAAATTGATGTAAACTAACAGAAGCTCGATCTTCTTCCTTCTTCCCAATTTTATTTCATCCTCACCCAAAGGTTCCGAAAATGCATAGAATAGAGAGAGAGTTCCGGAGATTTTCTTTTCAAATCGCACCATGGGTTTGAACATCAATACGATTGGAATCATTTGAGATTGGTTCGGAGGAAATCCGTTGACGAAATCGATTTGGGTAAGTGTTGATGGTGGTTTTAAACAATGGGTAAAATCGTAAAACCCCATGACCTAGTGTTACCCGCAACACATTAACTAAGAGCATTTAACTCGGGTGTAAATAATTAATAGGGGTATTTTTCCAAAATACCAGATTAGGTTTTTCATGTGAACCCTAATTCCAAAACCAAGCCGCACATCGCGCACCATGGCAACAATGCCAAACCAAGCCGCACATCGCGCACCATGGCAACAATGCCAAACCCAGACATCTGCGCACCATGGCAACAATGCTAAACCAAGCCGCATCACGCGACCATGGCAACAATGCCAAACCAAGCCGCATCATCGCGACCATGGCAACAATGCCAAACCAAGTCGCACCTGCGCACCATGGCAACAATGCCAAACCAAGCCGCACCTGCGCACCATGGCAACAATGCAAAACCAAAGATATCACAAGACCATGGCAACAATGCCAAACCAAAGCGCGACTGCGCACCATGGCAACAATGCCAAACCAAGCCACACCGCGCACCATGGCAACAATGCTAAACCAAGTCGCACCCTGCGACCATGGCAACAATGCCAAACCAAAGCCGCGACCTGCGCACCATGGCAACAATGCCAAACAAAGCCAGATATCGCGCACCATGGCAATAATGCCAAACCAAAGCCGCGACCTGCGCACCATGGCAACAATGCCAAACCAAGCCGCAGACCCTGCGCACCATGGCAACAATGCCAAACCAAGCCGCATATCTGCGACCATGGCAACAATGCCAAACCAAAGCCGCACCAGGCACCATGGCAACAATGCCAAACCAAGCCGCACCTCGCGCACCATGGCAACAATGCCAAATTTCCAAGCCGCTATGCCTTTGGCCCACGCCAAATATAGCGCCCTAGGCTTGAAAGACTTGCAACTAGGTCAACATGGCCGACGTGCCATTGGCACATGCCAACACGTACCGCAAGCCATATTTCTAAGTCGCTATGCCATTTGCCCACGCCAAAATAGCGCCCTAGGGCTTGCAAGACTTGCAACTAGGCCAACATGGCTGCACGTGCCATTGGCACATGCCAACACGTGTCGCAAAGCCATATTCCCAAGCCGCTATGCCTTTGGCCCACGCCAAATATAGCGCCTAGGTTTGCAAGACTTGCAACTAGGTCAACATGGCTGCACGTGCCATTGGCACATGCCAACACGTGTCGCGAGCCATATTTCCAAGCCGCTATGCTTTTGTCCCACGCCAAATATAGTGCCCTAGGCTTGCAAGACTTGCAACTAGGTCAACATGGCCGCACGTGCCATTGGGACATGCCAACACGTGTCGCAGCCATATTTCCAAGCCGCTATGCCTTTGGCCCACGCCAAACATAGCGCCCCTAGGCTTGCAAGACTTGCAACTAGGTCAACATGGCCGCACGTGCCATTGGCACATGCCAACACTTGTCGCAAGCCATATTTCCAAGTCGCTATGCCTTTGGTCCACGCCAAACATAGCGCCCTAGGCTTGCAATACTTGCAACTAGGTCAACATGGCCGCACGTGCCATTGGCACATGCCAACACGTGTCGAAAGCCATATTTCCAAGCCGCTATGCCTTTGGCCCACGCCAAACATAGCGCCTTAGGGCTTGCAAGACTTGCAACCAGGGTCAACATGGCCGCACGAGCCATTGGCACATGCCAAACACACACGCTGGTAGCCTAACTTGCAAACCGTGCAACCTACCACCAAGGCATTCCGCACATGCCGTTGGCATATGCCAAACACACACGCCTGGTAGCCTAACTTGCAAACCATGCAACCTACCACCAAGGCATTCCGCACATGCCATTGGCACATGCCACATGCGCCACTAGCAGTGCGCCACTTGCACTCAAGATGCAACCAACACTCGAGACATCGACACAAGGCGGGGATGCTTCTTTAGGGTTTTGGTTTGGCGGTCCTGACAAAGGCGTACACTACGCTCACATTAAGAAAGCGTGAAAAGGAATATAGCGGTCAAATAAAAAGAGGAAATAATGGTGAAAACGTTTTCACCCATTAAACCATGCGGTTACCACCTCCTCCCATTATTTCACCCTTTACTATCTTCCTTCATGAGGCCATGGTACGTTTCAATCTCGACTTGTATAAATAGGTCTTACCTATTTACACCGGACAAGAAGTCTCGTCAGAGAAAAAACTACACTCTCGAAAGGCAACTTTGCAAGCTCTCCCAAAAGCTTTCATCTCTTGCAAGCTTCCTAAGCTTTCACTTTTCCGATACAAGTCGAGATACTACTCTCCTCAACACCTTTCTTTGCTTCCCTCCCCAAATCAACCCTTCTCCTCCACTTTGTGACCGAAGCAAGTCCGGAACGGCCATTTCTTGGTTTAGGCCGTACTTGTACAGATTGATCTCTCGAATCTATAAAGTGCTCACGTGCAAAGACATTTGTTTAGGGTTTGAACCAGGTTTCTCACTCACCTACCGAATTTACCGAAATCGGCGAGAAACGATTTTACCCATAAACAAGAAGATTTTGAAATTTTAGGTTTTTCTTTTCTTTTCGATGATCATGATTTTTTGATGAAATTGATATGTTTAGATGATTGGTAATTGTGATTTAGATGATATGTTTAGTATTGTATGATTTAATTTGAATTTTTGTAATGAAATTTGTTGTGGGGATTAATTTGATTATTTGTGATGAAGATGAATGATAATTTGTATGATTCGTTTACATGATTATGATGAAAATGATACTTGTAGTATTTTTGATGAAGGTAAATTTGTATGAATTTGTATCAAATTTACATGATTATGATGAAAATGATAAAATGTTGTTGATTCTTTTTTTTCTTTTGTTATTGATTGTAGTATGAATATGGAGGAATATTTAGATGCTTTGGATATAGTATCAGCAAAGGGAGATAGGCTTGTGTCTAATAATTTGACTGATAGTCGGACTATAAGCTTTAGAGGAAGTTTTAATGAGGTTGAAACCTTATACCAAATTGTAGTGAAAGATAATCCGATAGCACGACGATACTGTGATAATTGTGGGGTTTTTTATGTCTCTGAGTTTAGTTTTGCCAATGCGGATAGAGTTTTAATTGAAGCCATAGCTGAGATGGCGGAAACAAAAAACCAAGAGCTTCCATTTTAGAGAATTTGAGCTTGGCATCCTTCCTGTAGATTGGTATATTTTAACGGTAATTCCCATTGGTGACCCTACAAAACATCAAGTAGTTATGCCGGCATTGGGTGAGCTAACATATGCTTCTTTGGGTGATTTGTATTTTCAAGATTTCAAAGGATTTGATAAATGGAACATTAAATGAATTCAAGTTGATGGGTAACTGAAACAAACGTCTTTGAAATCTCTCTTTCTAGCTTCTTGCACTTGTCCGACATGGATTTAATAACTGTTTTTGTCTCTATCATCTCAAAAATTGGGTTAGCAGCAGATGTTGCTCAGGTAAAATTAGAGACAATTGGTGCTGCTTGGTCAAAGTGAACTGCAAAGACAACAGGTTTCTTAGCTGTAAATCTCATGTGGTAGACTAGATTCATCTAAAAATCTTAGTTGGTAAACCAAGCCTAGGGGATATGAGAAAAAAACTTGTAGGCTTGCGATGACAACATAAAGCATGGTTGTAAACGATGCATCTCCATTTTGCTATACTTTTATGAACGACAATACTAGTGAACAATACGAGCAAAGACCATGAACAAAAAAGTACACATTGGAGTGTTCCAAGTACTAAACTCTTGGCTAGTCCTCCTCTTTTCCCATACCAGTAGGTTTTCAAAAGAGCATCCATACAGGATCTTAGGGCTTTTTCTACACCAACAAATGCTTGAACAGTCTGGACATTCCCCATCTGCTTAAAAATAGTGATAACAAATTAGTATAGAGATACCCACAAATCTATTCCTCTGGCCTTTTCATACGATTTCCTTACCCCCGTGTACCTCTAATATACCAATTTCTAAAATCCAAATTAAAAATGATTATGAAAATGGAAGAGAAAACAAGAGGATAACATAAGAGTTTAAAATGAAATTTGGTTAGTAGAATAAATGGTGTTGTTGTGTTTATGAATTAGTGGAGGTTACTAGGTTAGTTATTATTTAAGTAAGGATAAAGAATAAGTTATAACTCTAGCACACCCCTTATAAGCGTAGAGAAGGTGGCCTAAGTACATCATCGAGGCCATTCCTGAAAAAAAATTGCCCCGAAGCGAATAAAAATTTTATGCCCCCATTTTTTTTTTCTTACACAACTCCAATAATAAAGATAACTATTTTTGTTATGAGGTAGGATCCCCTCACTCTTTTATTATCACACTATCTCACACATTTGACGTCATTTTTGTGAATAAAAACCAAACTATAACGGGTTTGAAGCTAATATTTTGGGGATATGTTATTATTACATAACTCTACGTTCCTACCGATCCCCTCACACTTTTATTATCACACTATCTCACACATTGGACATCATTTTTTGCGAATAAAAACCAAACTATAACGGATTTGAAGCTAATATTTTGGGGATATGTTATTATTACATTACTCTACGTTCCTACCGAAAATGAGCGTATTCCGAAATGTATAATACCACCATCTACTACTTTGAAAATGAGCTGTTGAAAATCAACGGATTCCTAGCTGTCGAATTAAGACCGGTAGATTGTGAGGTTTTATATTTCGGAATGTGCTCATTTTTGGTAGGCATGTAGATATTGGTAAGAGGAAAACATCCTCAAAAAATTAGCTTCAAATCCATTACGATTTGGTTTTATTCATTAAAATGATGGCCAACGTGTGAGATAGTGTAATAATAGTGTAAAGGGATCCTTCCTCTTTTGTTATACACAAAATTGGTCAAAAAGACCAAAATTAACAATTCCTGGGTGAAAAAGACACTTAGATTTTGATACTGTTTAAATAGCCAAAAATTAAAAAGATACTGTTTAAATGGACAAAAATTTAAAAATAAATTTGGATGTAACCGGTTTCATCCTGGTCCATTTTCAAATAGTTTTTTCTTATTTTTATTTTACACAGATGCATCCGGTTTCAACCTTGCTATTTTTTAAGTATAAGCCGGGATGAATCAGTTTCATCCTTGCTATTTTTTTTTTTTGGCTATTTCACTCGTACTTTTTTTTACTCGTCCATTTGAACCGTGTTTTAAATTGTTTTGGACAAATGACCCATTTTCTCTTTGTTATATTGATATCTAAGATTCAAAATTTTTTACTCTCAACTAAAGATTCGAAGAGTACAAGAGAATACGGATTCACTTTTCTCCTTCGATTTTAGGCTCCAAAAAAAGGCAGAAGGAAAAAAAAATGTTGTTTGTTAGAAACTCAAAAAAGTTAACGAGTTTTAAGAATATTCATCATTAAGTTCCCAAATATTAAATTCTGCCCCAAATATTTATGTAGCTTTTCCAAAAAGTCCCTATAAATACTTTATTTTTAAGATTAACCCCCATGCGAAACTGGGCTTTTGATGCCCCTAAGCCTTGATGCCCCAAAGTGGGCCTTTCCCATTCTCTTATGGATAGGGGTGTGCAAAAAGTAAGGAACCGCGGATTTCATCCGTATCCGTCCGCAAAATTACGGGTGAAACCCAAACCGCAAGATCTATGGGCCGGACACGGGTGGAATTATCAAATCCGTACGGGATGCAGTTGCGGTTGCGGTTGTCCTTTGAAAACCGCGGATTACCCGCACCGTAGGGTGGTAAAGTAAAACCTTACCATTAAAGCCCATAACTCGAACACCTTCATGGCTTCATCGCTGCAGGGAGGTGGGCAAAGAGAAAGAAGTAAAGTCTTCTTGGTCCATATACTCCTACTTCTATCATCCAATCTTACTAATATAAAGAAAAGAGGTAATTGTTTGGTGAAGCCTTTTCACATGACAATAATACCCCCGTCAACTAAGCTTTTACTTAATATTTGTATATTTACGGGAATGCCATTGTTTGAAAAATAGATCAAAAAAATTAAAACTTATATATCCTTAAAAATACACATCGGATTTTTGCAAAATTAATATATTTGGAAAGCTCTTTAAATTATCTACGTAATGAGTACAAACAAGGATATTAAATTTTTTTTTTTAAGATTTTTTTTTCTCCATTATTATCAAATTTGGTGTTGTTAAAAGAATCCAATTCAAGCATGTGCATCGCACATATGGCCTTACTAGTGTATATAAATGAACCTTGTAATTTTTTCTGACTTGTTCCGGTGTCTTTTCTATACGTGATCCTTTAAAATCAAGATGTCGTATTATCAATGCTTGTTGTTGTTGTTCAGTTGAGGTAACAATGCACTTAAAAGGGATTTGAAAGACTTGAAACTTCAAATCATATCATTTGTTCCCCAATAGAGAACACCACTACAAGGGATCGCTGCTTTGTAAACATCATCACCACATGCTAAAATAGGAGGGTTAGGGATTTCATTATCCGCGTTTTGCCGCACCCGAACCGTACAATCCGCTGATCCGCAGAGGTCAAATCTGCGGGTGATTGGGTCGGTCACGGTTCAATTTTCCAAATCCGCAACTTTGACGGTTTGGTTGTGGGTGACCCCTAATCCGCCACCGTCCGTCCGTTGCACACCCCTACCTATGGGACCGGCCCTGACATCATGCAACAATTTTTTTACCAGGCCCAAATTTTGAGCTCTAAATTTAATTTTAAAGCCCAGGTTGGTACTGTGATAACGTGGAAGGCAATTCAGTTGATCTTTTAACACCGCCATTCTAGTCTCCAAAATCAAAACCCTAGAAAAAAAACTTTTGATCCGATTTACACTCTCAGTCTTAGAGATTTAACAATTACTCCAGTCTCTAATCAAGGATTGGTTTCTTCATGGGGAGGTTTAACGATCTACCAACAGAGATTGTGTTTGAAATTCTAACTCGATTACCCACCGAAGCTGTTTTGGAGTGTAAATTGGTCTGCAAACCTTGGAGAGATCTGGTTCATCATCCGTCATTCTCTCAAAAGCACTTGAATTATCTTCTTCATTCTGGTAAGTCAAGTTTCATTTTCTTAAGTCGTTATCCAGAGATTATTGCAGAATTTTGTTATGCTGAGTATGATGAGAATTGTCATGAGACACTCTTTAGTAGACAAACAAGGATTAATTTAAGCCTTCCGTTTCACAAGGATCATTATTCTTTAGTTGGTTCCTGTAATGGTTTAGTTTGCTTCAATGCATCCATGAAATTAGGCGATCCATTTCAATCTCATTATGGAGCTGCATATATCTGTAATCCAATCACCAGAGAATACATTATGCTTCCAATATCTAATGAATGGTATTGGTGGACTGGATTTGGTTACATTCCTTCGACCAATGAGTACAAGGTTGTTACGATATATGAGCTTGGTGGAGAATCAAATGTTGGGATTGTTCAGGTATACACTCTTGGAAGTGGCACTGGATGGAGAAATGTGGGAACGATGGACACCAATATGAAATATTTTGGTTTACGTGCTGGTGCTTTTGCAAATGGAGTTCTTCATTGGATGGACTATGAAGGAACCCGTATTCTTGCTTTCCATTTGGCTGATGAAAAGTGTAGTGAACTTCCAGCACCTCCACCTTGTTTGACACGAGATTTTCGTCCATATTTTGCTGTGAAACTTGGGGTCTTAGGTGATTTTTTAAGTGCTGCTTATTATCACAATGCTGGTAATTGTGATATATGGTTATTGAAGAAGGATGGTGATGATATTGACTTCAGCTGGAGTAAAGAGTTTAGTCTTTTCACTGGAGGGATGCCATTTGAGTTTACCAAAAATGGTAAGCTTCTATACCATGAGCTCAGCGTTATTTGTAGTTACGATCCAAAAGTTTCATCTGCCAAAATGTCTGTGAATTTTGGTAAATGTATATCTAAAGCAATTCATCACAAGAACACCTTAGTTTCACTAAAAGCACTTGGTGAACAAGATACGAAAACAATGGAATTCTCTTTAAGAGAGAGATCAAGCGAGGTGATAGAAAGCACTGATTAGCCCTTAGAAGCATCAATACGAGGTAAGATATCTCTAAATAAGTATAAACTGATACCCTTCATTGAGATTAGATAACATGGCGCAGTATTTGACTGACAATGTGTAATGATGTTATTTTATCTATGAATTACTCTTGTAGTCTGTTAAGCTACGCTTCTATGTTAGTTATTACACATGCTTCTATTTACTTATAGAAAATCTTGATGGGAAATGTGATGCTTACATAGTAAAAACAAAGTCTGAATATTTGGATTTCTACGCTTCTATTCTATGTGATATTAAGTTGCTGAATTAGTTCACTGAAAGAAATATAGTGCTCTGGGTAGGAATGTACGGCTGTTTTATTTGTACGTGGAAGTTAAATTGTTAACGATGGTAATTCACAAGGGTTATTGAAAATACACAATATTTGGATTTCTTAGCACTCTGAAATTATATCAATCTAACTTAAAATTTGAAAGAAACTGAAATTAGCACTCTGGAGGTTCACTTGCTTCTACAACTAACGGGTTTAAGAGGCCCAGTCATTATAACCTATTCTGCAAGAGACTAATTAAAATTGTAAATCAATGTTTGCAAGGTTACAGAGCAGTAAAAATTAGATTACAATAAGATTACGAGAGTAAATTATTTCAGTAAATTACATTTGAGACGAATAGCCTCTAGTATTTTTACCTGGAAGAGGACTTCGCCGCTGACATTGAGGGAAGCGTACTTAGTACTGAGCCTAGAAACTGGTACAGTTTTAATTTACGCCTGGTAATGGAGTGCAAATTTAAAATCCTTCTGTGCAAAATGCAAATTAAAAGGCCAGTGCACATTGTTTTCAGCTCCAAAAAGATTTAGGATTCCCTAAACTGCATTACAGAGGATAAAAATCGCAGTTGTAAAGTTTTGATTCTCTTTTTATGTTGTTTAATGTAATTTCAACAAGAAAGCATGTGGATCACTCATGTTGTGCATGGTTTGGCATGAAATGTTAGAACTATGATATTAGTATTGCTCATGTTCTTTCAAACTGCACTCATTCAGTGTGCAGTGAACAGCTGTTTTTATACACCAAAGATGCTAGTTTCCACTGAACTTCGCATTACTGTGAATAATTGTTTTCTTAATTACAATTATCTGCACTACCAAGTTTTTATAAAATTCAGTCTCTGGTTTTTCAAAAACCTTCAAAGTAGAAGGTGAAGAGGAGATATCATGAACATCCAGGTCGCCACCACTGGAAATATACCAATTTTGTTTGCTTTGAACTGGGGTGATTCCACCTTATCATCTTGAACTCAGCTAATTTTCATAAAAATCCAGGCAATTGTATGTTTGCTTTGAAAATGAAAATGCACAAACTTTGGATTTCTTAAGTAAACTAGAAAAAGGTTGAAAATATAAACAGATAAGCGGAACTCGAATTGCGAATTTGAAGATTCTGCAAGAGACTAATTAAAATTGTAATTCAATGTTTGCAAGGTTACAGATCAGTAAAAAATTAAATTACAGTAAGATTATGAGACTAAATTACATTTCAGTCCAGTAGCCTCTGGTCCCAACCTGAAACTGTTGTCAGTGCTGGTGTTCGGGGAAGTTCCACGCTGACATTGAGGGCTAGTTCACCTTGCTGGAGTTGAGATAGCATACGGATTCCAAGCTTGATGGCGCATGGGCGTCCGCATACCAATATGCAGTGGCGTTTCTCCTCCTTGATCTCTCATAGGAGTCATATATGGGTGCAGTGGAGTTTGTGCTCCACGCATTGGTGTCTCACTTCCAATACCACGTTGAGGTGGTTCACTGAATGAAGTGAAAACACCCGCATCAACAGATATCTCCTCACGTTTAACTGTAATAGTTTTCATCTGAGACTCCAATTCTACCCGAACTAATTGACCATTGCGGCTCACAACACGACCACTACATCCCTTGTAGTTACCAAGACGGATTTTCACCATGCTACCAACAAAATTATCACGCCCTCCTCGCCCAGCAGCTACATTATGTCTCACTCCAGAGTCTAATGCAGGTCCTGTGTTATATCTTCTTGGTGATGGGGGAATATAAGATGCCTGTTTAGAAGTTGCACATCTTGAAGGCAGGGAAACCTTAGCATTTGTGCCTCCCATTAATATACAAGACTGTGATTTCACACAAATAAAACCAGAATGCTCCATGTGATGGCGGTCATTTATGAACAGTATACCTTTATGTATATGCTGGACAGGGCCTTGTTTCCCTTTGCAAGGACCCATGAGAATCTTCACAACATCTTTCACAGACACAGTATTACCATCACGATCTGGGGCAGTACTCCTCCTATGATCAATCTTGTATTTGATTTCTCTCAACTTCATTACTGCGACCACAGGTCTATCTGGATCTCCCTTGAGCACTTGAAGTGCGTCACTCTCCACACGTATAATTACCCCAAAGCTCATGTCGCCAAGCATGACAAGGTCATGTAACTCATAATCCCCAACTTTGGTAGTAGCTCCAGAAGTTACTTCAGAGCTGTCCACGACGTTGTCAGCAAAAACACTGATATCCTCCCTAGTCGCATCGGATACTATAATGAGCACATTACTGTTAACCTTAATTACAGTGCCGGTTTTACCTTCATGAATACCAGAAACAACCTTCACATGATCCCCGACTTTGAAGTATTTGCAAACATATTTTTCATGCACAACAATTGTTGTATGCAGGTCCTTCCTATTTGGTTTGATATGGAGGTTAGCTTCTTCAACTTTCTCAACCCGTCCGCTCAGATTTATGAGATCTCCTTTGACAACAATAACAGAATCACCCTTCATATAATGGCATTTTTTCCTGTTTTGGAGTGAAGTGGACATACCAGACTCACAAAATCTTTGAAGCTCATCAAAAGATGGTTGAATATTTTGATATTCAATCGATTTCTTCGATACCGTTTTATATAGGAAACCATCTTTAAACGTCTTTCCATCAATCACATCGAAAGTTGTCCTAGTGCTTCGTTCCCTCCTCGAGTCTACTGGTATGTTAAGGTTCCTTGCTTCATCTGAATTCACAAGACGTTGAGGTGGAACGATTGCCTTCTTGGCGACTTTTCTACCATCTAATTTGTCAGCAACAGCTTGTAAATCAACCCTTGGGATTAGCTTAAGCATAACCCTTTGTCGCATATCAGGCACACTGACAACTTTGGCGATATCCCCTTTATATATTCCAATCTTCATCCGCACCCACATATCGTTAACAATATCAACAGCTTTCCCTTTCGCTGAAACCACATCTGTCATCTCTTTAATCGGCACAAGCACAATTTTTCTTGTATCTAGCATTTTGAGACCTTTGCAAGCCTCTCTGACATGTGCCTCCCTATCAGCTTCGACGTAGATGTAGTTCTGGAGATAATCAAGAGCGATGGCAGATCTTATATGCATCCCAGGAAGATCATAACACTTCTGCATCAGACAAAAAGCTGCCTCTCGCTCACGACCAACCGCACATTTCACTGTCCACAACTTGGAATCCTTAACTGATGGCAAACGAGATTGCTGCTCGACATCATTGATATCTGTCTCATCAAATTCTTCCTCATAGTTTTGATAACGTTGGTGAACTCTTCTCGCAATCTCTTCGATATCTTCTTCGTCATCAGAAAGAAAAGGAAGCTGGCGTCCATGTCTTGGCTGGTGTCCATGTCCCATCCTTTTGTCACCATCATCATCATCTTCTGGCATTATTTCATCATTAGGAACTATAAAGGGATCTTCTCCTCCTTCTCCGTCAGTCGACTCCTCTTCATCACTTCTAGCTTCAATGGTTTGATCATCAATGTATGGATTTTTTCTCATCTTCTTTCTACCTTCTCCATAATCATCATCATCTTCCTCTGATTCTTCTTCTTCATCATCTGCTTCTTCAGCAACATCATCTATAAATGGATTTCTCTTTCTTTTATTACTCGAACCACCCCTACTTTTACTACCACCACCTAGACCACGACCACTGCTTCTGCCTTGAATTTCATATTCTTCTTCTTCTGAAAATTCCTCATCATCATCACTGCGATTCTTAACAAGGCTTTTGTCTCTCGCCATTCTCCTATGCTCTGCAACTTTTTCTAAGAATTTTTTTTCTACCAGCAGATTTTGTTTGTAAGCAATTGAAGTGTCCGGGATGTTTTATTTATAATAGTTGCGGGTTTCCATATTTAGAACTCACAAGTTTGAGTCGGTGTATTATTTGGAAACCGAGTCCTATTACTACACGCTTCTGTCTAAATAAGGAAAGTAGGAATTACTATAGGTACTAGTTTAATGATACTAGTTAGTGGCAGGTCCACCCACGAAAGCCGAGTAACCAGAGGTCCATAATAAAAAGAAAATATAAAAAGGACCCAATTTTTTAATCCCAGGTCTTGTACACGTGCGGGACAAATCATGTGAAATATGTAAATACCTAAACTACCCTTCAAATCCTACATATATTTAAGCCGGCTATTTCAAAGTTTCTAAAAAAAAATTGCAGCGAATTCAGATCCGGTTTCTGCTCTCTTTCTTCTTCTGGCTTTGTGACTAGGGTTTCTGAAGATTTCTTTTGTGATTTTAAGGTATGTTGCTTAATCTTTCCGTTTTCTTCTTTCTGCTACAGTTTCATGGAGATCGGTTGTGTTCTGTTTGTTTTTTATGATTCTTGTTCGTATTTATTCAGTTATTTAGTTAGATTGTTAAGTTTTTAGCTTATTTTAGCTTTCGATTTGATTATCTTTCTGTTTTCGTTTCAAAATCAGGTTTGTTTTCACTTTCAGATCAGATTATCCAACAGTACATATGTGACATACTCATTGTTTCTGCTACAGTTTTTGAATCATGTTTAAGATTTGAATTTTGGATCATGGAGATCGGTTGTTTCTGTTTTTTTTTTTATGAATTTTGTTCGTATTTATTCAGTTATTTTATTAGATTGTTAAGTTTTTAGTTTATTTTAGCTTTCGATTTGATTATCTTTCTGTTTTCGTTTCAAAATCAGGTTCGTCTGCACTTTCAGATCGGATTATCCATCAGTACATATATGAAATACTCATTGAAACTGCTCTTAGATTCTGTTTCTTGCATAGATCTCTCACTTTTTTTAGTTTGATCCATCAGTACGTATGTGTAATACCGTATTATGTGCTTCGATTCTGTTGTTTCTCCTAGATTCTTAATTATTCTTGTCATGCAGTTGATTTGTAGTTCATGAGTCTGCAGTACATATATGAAATACTCATTGAAACTGCTCCTAGATTCTGTTTCTTGCATTGATCTCTCACTACTTTTAGTTTGACCCATCAGTACGTATGTGTAATACCGTATTATGTGCTTCGATTCCGTTGTTTCTCCTAGATTCTTAATTATTCTTGTCATGCAGTTGATTTGTAGTTCATGAATCTGCAGTACATATATGAAATACTCATTGAAACTGCTCCTAGATTCTGTTTCTTGCATAGATCTCTCACTACTTTTAGTTTGACCCATCAATACGTATGTGTAATACCGTATTATGTGATTTGATTCTTTTGTTTCTCCTAGATTCTTAATTATTCTTGTCATGCAGTTGATTTGTAGTTCATGAATCTGCAGTACATACATGAAATACTCATTGAAACTGCTCCTAGATTCTGTTTCTTGCATAGATCTCTCACTACTTTTAGTTTGACCCATCAGTACGTATGTGAAATACTGTGTTTTAATTCTATTACATCTTTGTCACATTTACAGGTTCAAAACATGTCTGATGTAGAGAGTTCTAATCCAAATACTTGTTGCTATGCATACATCTATTATAAGCATCATCATTTTGCTCACCTGGTTACTTTTAAGTCTAGTATTGATGACCTGAAATTTCTTATTTGTGAAAACTGGAGAACCTTGAACCCTTCTGAGATTATCATCACTTATGTTGAGAATGGTGTCAAAGTTCCTGTGATTGCTGACTTTCAACTTCATGGTCTCGCTGCCTTGCATTTTTCAAAGAAATCGGCGTTCTTTGAGCTGCATGTGGACTTTCTTTCTGTTGGTGCATGTAGTTCCTCTACATTTAGCGACGTCGACAACAATTCAGAACTGATCAGTGAAGCTAGAGATAGTTATGAAACTGATGGCAAAGAAGTTGTTAAACCTCTTCTGTCCGATGGGTGGGAGAATGTCTTTGATGATCCGAACAAGCTTTTTCGTGGTGGTGTTGATGTTGTTCGGTTGGCCTTTCAAAAGTATTGTTTGAAGACTGGTTATCGTAACAAAGGTGAAGAATGATCGTGAAAGGTTCAAAATGAAATGAAGTAGGGTCCCATGCACTTGGATGATCCATGCAGTCACCATTGATTCTACTTGCGATGTTTTTAGGATCAAAAAGTATGTTGGTAGGCACACTTGTGGAGCTGGTGTGAAGTTGAGAAGTCCTAAAGTATCGAAGAAGCTGGTACACAATCTTATTCATGATCGTGTGATGCACAACCCACTTATCAAGCCTCGTGAAATTGAAGATTATATAAAAGTTGGTGCTGGTGTTAATATCAAATATCATCATGCATATCATGGTTTGGAACGGTCACACCATGAAATTTTCGGGAATGATGTAAAGTCTTATTCTGATCTGGTTTGGTGGGTCAATTCATTGAAAGAAACAAATCCTGGCTCTTATGTGGATTTTTAGTTCAACGATGCAACTCGGACATTTGAAAGGTTATTCGTTGTAGTAGGCGCTTGTATTGAAGGTTATAAACATTGTCGACCAATGATTTTTGTTGATGCAACTTTTCTTACCGGGAGATTTAGAGGCACCCTTATGGATGCGACTTGTCTGAATGGGAATCAAGGCAAGTGCTCTTTCTTACGTTTTAATTGTTATTGCTTACAAGTTATTCACTTCTTTTAATCGTTGGAATTTTTTGAGTATACCATTTATTTACTGAAAATTAACTAGTTTGTTACTAGTATACTATTTACGATCGAAAATTTATTGTGTCTAACACACATAGATTCATATATGTAAGCATAAGACCCTTTTTTTAGTACAGTATGGTTGTTATGTCCAGCAAAATTATTAGTCTATTTTCCAGTTTCAACTAGTATAGCAACATAGTTTGTGACAATGTATGATATATGTACTATTTGTTTTTTGCAAGTTTTTATCCGCTAGCATTTGCATTGGTCCCTGGAGAGGACATTGACAATTGGGATTGGTTTATGCGCAATATTAGCTACATTGTTGATGACCGTCCTATCACCTTTATGTCTGATCGTCATGAAGGATTGTTGAGGTCTATTCCTGCACACTTTTCTACTTCCCATCATGGGTATTGTTACTACCACTTGCAAGGAAACTTACCAATCAGGAAATCGGACGAGAAGTACAAAGAAGTTATGTCTTGTTTCAAAAAATCAACTTATGCTCTCACACCAGCAAGATATGAAGAAGCACTTACAGAAACGGAGTTAATGGGAAGGCCTGGGGTTGCTGAGTATTGCCGCAATATGCCTAGGGAACATTGGTCCATCCCCTTCTTCACTGGCTGTAGATATGGTCAGAATACATCAAGCATTGCTGAGTCCTTCAATAATTGGATGCGAAAAGACAAGAGGTTGCCTGCCTGCGCCCTTGTTGACAAGATCAGGTTTGTGTTTTTTTTTTTGTTGGTGTTTTCTTTGTTTTTTGTTCATTTTTTTTTTTCAAAATTTATTACAGGTGTTCTTTTTGTTCCATTCATAGGTTACGCGTTATGGAGTTGATGAATGAACGTCACAAACTGAGTCTTTTGATGGACCCTGAGAAGCTCACTCCTACCTACGAGGAGTTACTTAAAGAACATATTCAAATTGGTCGAGTTTGGAATGTTACTCAGTCATCTGAGTATGAGTATGAGATTCGTTCGCCTAGGTTAGATTTATCCCCTAAAACAAGTTTTACTGCACTATAGCACACATGTAGCATTGAATCATATACTTTTTTTTTTTCTGTATTTTGTTTTGCATTACTGCATATATGTACTGCTTTTAAGTTATTTGTGCTGAAAAGCTTTTTGCGCATATGTAGGTCTGACACGATTGATCTGCTGAACAATACTTGCACCTACCAAAGATGGCGTGTTTATGGTTTTCCATGCTCTCATGCTACATCAGCTATTTCTGCCAAGGGTGATAGATATATAGATTATATCGAAGACTACTTCAAAGTTACGAATTTTCAGCAGCTGTATTCTATTTTTATCACACCAATACCTAACTACAACAGGCCAGAGCGGTATCTTCCAGAGGATACTATTTTTCCACCCCATCCACGAGTTCCACCAGGTAGGCCAAAGGGAAATCGTATCAAGAATGCATGGAAGAAAGCTAGGAAGTCCATCCATTGTTCAAACTGCAAGAAGAAAAGTCACCACAACAAGGAAACCTGCACTGTCATTCCTACCTACCCATGAGTTTTAGATTTTCATTTATCCCTGATTAGTTCTATTGGTCACAATGCAGATTCTGTTTGTGCATTATTTTGAACACTTTTGTTATTAGCTTTTTTTTAGAGTACTGAAATTATGTACTGTTTGGTATCTTTCTTGGACAGGGTACTTTGTGCTCATTTAAGACTATATAATCCACTTTTCAGTATTATTGGCTTTTCAGTTTCCTTTCTAAGTTTGTTTTTGCTTTTTAAGTTTTTTTTAAGAGTGCAGGAGTTATGTACTCTAAGTTGTTATGAACAACTATTTGGATAAATTTAGTTGCACTCTGGAAAATGTTACAATATGTCACACTGCATAAATATTACAGTCAGTATGTACTCTATATTCTTCCAGGTCATTATGGCTATTCAGGATATTTTGAGTACAGGTATTATGTACTCTCTATTCTTCCAGGTCATTATGGCTGTTCAATATTTTTTTAGTACAGCTGTTATGTACTCTGTGTTCTTCCAGGTGACATGAAATGTCATAAAAGATACAACAAACACAGAGACCAGCTATGAGATTCATATTCTCTCCCATCATGATTAACCAATTTAGAGAGTTCTATTCTTCAGTTGAATCTCATAGCTGATCTATGTTACATAAGATACACCAAAACACTTCATACTATGGACTTTTACCATCCAACATTTTTATAAAGCGAAACAACTGTACATAGATTAAAGACAAACACCATAGTTTCAAGAACAATAACTAAACTTCGATAGTGTATAAAACAAACTAGTAAACTCTGAATATATTCTCTAGGATAAATTCTACTATGCAGTCCTAATTCATCTAAGTATTGTCTTAAAAACCTTTTGGAGCATGAATATTCCAGCTCTCCTCAGGAGGAGATGTTGCTGAGAGTATTTTGCATGCTAAAGAGATCCTCTTCTTATGTATTTTGTCCTTTAGTTCTTCTGGGTCTCCCAAGCTCATTCGCACTCCATCAATTACTTCCTCCTTTGCAACTTTCTTCATGATGTGCATGATATATATTGCACAATCTGGATGGTCTCCCTGTTGAGGTGTTGGGTAACTGATCATCTTTACTCTGCTTAAAAGTTGAAGGTCGAGGCTCGACAAGCGGGTATTAATTTCTAACAAGCAGTAATCTGCCATAAGGTTAGCATCATCGAGACACTACTGTCTGGATTCGGCTTCCCAAGTGTTGTAGTGGAATAATTCACCTTTAGATTAGTAATCTATTTAGAGAACATAAACACTACAATGTCTCAGTATATGCCACAAACTGTTTTTCAACAGTTTTTTATTATGTACTAACAATCCAAGATTATTGCCTCAACAGTTTTTGAGTTATCTAATGACAATGACAAATAGACACATAAACAATGTTACCCATTCACTATTGGACTTATGTACTGGTAAAAAAGACCCTAAATCATTAAAAAACCTCAGTATACTTCACATATGTACTGGTGGTTCTATGTATCAGAAACAAACAAATAACATTGGAAATCACTTTTGATTATTATTCTACAGTTTTTTTAGTTATGTACTGCCAAATCTAAGTGCTAGAAACACAAAGTCAAAGTTGCATTTAAACTATGATAGGTATTCATCAGTACCTCACATATGTACTGGTGGATCTATGTCCCAGAAACACAAAAAGCATACTAAAAGTGTTAGAAATAGTACCTTTTCTCTGATTTGGTGCCTTTTTACTCGGTTTTCTTCCTTTTCGGGTTACTACATCTGGAGATTCATCGTCCGATGAACCTTTAGAAGCTTTTTTCTTTGGTGTTTCAACCTTTTTACTCTTTTTCCTCTTTGATTTTCGTCTTGAATTTCTTGAATCGTCTTCTGATGTTCTAGGAGAAGTGCTATCATCCATTATTGTTTCTTCTTCTTGGATTGTTCTTGTGATTTTTCTTTTTATAACCATTATCAGAACAAAATCTAGGTTTTAGGGTTTTTCTCTGAATCAGAATTGTTGTTTTCAAACTATCGAAAATCTCTGAATGAATTTGGGTTTTGATTCTCTGAATTCTCTCTGTGAAGAGAAATTTTTTTCTCTCTGAATGATTCTCTGTAAAGTTAAAATTCATTTAATGAATTTGACCGTTTTCAGCGGTTTTGGTACGGGAAAGAGAAACCGTAATAAGGTGGTGGAGTTCACACGTGAGTGGTGCTGGGGTAATGTGGTCATTTTGCTTGTTTCAAATAATTATGGACCTAGTGATAAGTCTAAAATTCCGGTTGGACCCTAGAATAACTAACTTAATGGGCTTTGGACCAACCAGCAAATTTTCCATAAGGAAATACGTAAAATTGGGGCCTAAGACGCGCAGCCCGGACTCGCAGCCGGCAGAAGCCTTTTCAAATGCACGGTCCACAGAGTACTTGCAGAAGTTAGCCAGATTAAGACTTTCTACGTACTGATTTAAGAACTAACTAGGAAACCCTATTCTTGATTACCAAGTTTTGATGTGTTTCAGAAATCCAGAGTTCTACATATATATCTACATATAAACCAACAAGGGGTATGTTTTCGATTTCTGTGTAAATTCTGTTAGCTAGCTTTTTTTTTTTCCAATGGAGAGGAAAAGTAAAGGAATGAGCAAGGAGGAGAAAGAAGCTAGGTGGAAGGTGATAGTTGACTACATTAAGTGTAAGGATACTTACTTCTCTAAATACATCTCGGGAGAAATAAGGGAAAAGAGGAGAACAATGCCTAATTACGAAGCCTATCGTAGTCGTAAGATTCGTAAGTTTCAAAAGAAAGGTTTTGAGACTCTTAAAGGTGTACAAGCTTGGGTTGAGAAGGAGATGGAAGAATTAGTACTACTCCCACAAACAAGAATCGAACACGACGAGGCTACAAAAACCAACGATGACAGACCAGCGGAGAAGTTGACAAAGAAGAAAAAATGTTCACAACTTAGAGCGCTTAGTACCTCAGCTGGAACTCTGCCTGTGCACATTCATCAAACCATTCAGGGACTAGGTGGTACACCGCCATTATGGTTGGCGTGCAAGGCGCTAACTCATAGTGATATAAATTCAGGACAAGGGCGCCTCTTGCTGCCACGTTGTGATGAAGCATGGCAAGAAGTTTTGACTAGCGAGGAGCAGAAGAATGTCGTGGTTACAGAGAATAAAAAAGATTGTGGGCTGAACGTTAAGGTGGTTGATCCAAGAGGAGAAGTTTGGGATTTGGATTTGAAGTATTGGAAAAGTTTTGAAGGTTTTGTTTTAACTGGCAAGAACTGGAATAAGCTAGTTGGCGAAAACTCTTTTGATCCTGAAACAGATATGGTGCATGTATGGTGCTTCCGTTTATCGCCTTCGGCTGAGCTAGGTTTTGCCATCCATATCGAGAGAAACTGAAGTAAAACATTGCGGTATATATTGTTTGGAATGGCAATGATCTTTTTCTTATTGATCTTTAGTTATTTTCTTAGTTTTTTTACTAAACTTAAGATGTAATTATCATGCTACTTAAGTGTATAAACAATGAACGATTGCAGCTAATTCGATCTGAGCTATGTTCATCTAATTGTGGATTTGGATGAACACCAAATCCACAATTAACTAGCACTGTTACGGCGCAAATTCAACATCGATCAAGCGATACATTTACACAAGAACAACCGCTGTACCAACAACTACACATTACGATGTTCTGCATAAGATCTGAACTACAGAAACCCCTAGTTTGAAGTCGTTCCACTCCTCTACTAAAAGACTCATTTTCGACCTGAAATTGCAATAATCTTTGATTTCTAGCTCAACGAATTATAAAAACAAAAGCCAACCCATGATAATTCAGTTGTCGTTTTTTCCTAATTTTTCAACCTAAATGAAAAATTCAAAAACAAACACAGATGAAATTGAAAATTAGAGAGAGAGAGAGAGAGAGAGAGAGTACCTGCAAGAATGATCTGAAAGTGCAATTTTGCAGAGGGTTAATCTCTAGAGTGTCTGGAAGGGTGTGAATTTCAGGACTTGGGTTCTCTAAGGTTTTAATAGGAGGTTTCTATTTGGGGAAAACGAGAGTAGCAGAAGAGACATACATTTATTTTTATTTCTATTCTTTTTTTCCCTAGTATTTTTAGGGAGACCCCAAAAGAATTAGGGGCAACACTAAAAGACAAAAAAGGTCACCCTAACGTAAATCTAAGCTACCCCTTATCTTCGATTTTTCGTAATGGCCAATATGCCCTTATATAATCGGTAGCCTACACCATAATCGGTAGGTTAAATTGAATCGGTAGGTTAAATTGAAACTATACCTACCGATTATTGTGTAGATACTTCGGCTAATAATCCCTTTTATAATCGGTAGCTTATCCAACATGTAAGACTACCGATTATAAGGAGCCCCATATTCAACCTTGGCCAAATTCCATAGGTTTTGAAGGGTGCAGAGCCAACCATAACTACTTGGCTTGAGATGTGGATGTATCCATAATCAGAAGCCTCTAATAGGTTACATACACTACCGATTATAGGTTGCCCCAAAATGAGTTTTTTCTAAAATCCTTCACGTAATGAATTTTGAAATCTACCATAATCGGTAGGGTATATAATTATATAACCCACCAATTATAACGAGCCCCAGATCCAACCTTTGCCATATTTCATAGGTTTTGAGTGTACCATGACCAGCCATAACCACTTGGTTCGTGTTTTGGATGCAGCGTTAATCGGAAGTTAAATATATTACCAAAGCATCCGATTATGGGTTGCCCCAAAATGAGTTTTTTCTAAAATCCTTCATGTAAGGGAATTTGAAATATACCATAATCGGTAGAGTTAACAACTTAACAACCTACCGATTATAAGGAGCCCCAGAATCGAACCCTTGCCAAATTCTATAGGTTTTGAGTGTACGAGCCAGGGCATAACCATGTGGTTCGTGATTTGGATGTAGCCATAATCGTAAGACAAATAGGTTCCACAACCTACCGATTATAGGTTGCCCCAAAATGAGTTTTTTTTAAAATCCTTCATGTGATGAATTTTGAAATCTACCATAATCGGTAGAGTTTATTACTTCTTACCGTTCGATTATACGAAGCCCCAAATCCAACATGTGACAAAATCCATAGGTTTAGAGGGTACAGAGCCAGGCATAACCATGTGGTTCGTGATTTGGATGTAGTCATAATCGTAAGCCAAATTGGTTCCAAAACCTACCGATTATAGGTTGCCCCAAAATGAGTTTTTTCTAAAATTCTTCATGTGATGAATTTTGAAATCTAACATAATAGGTAGAGTTTATTACTTCTTATCGTCCAATTATAGGTTGCCCAGAATGAGTTTTTGCTAAAATCCTTTTTTGCGAAATTTTAAAATATGCCATAATCGGTAGATTATAAAACTTATAACCCTACCGATTATAAGTGGCCCCAGATTCAAACTTTGCCAAAAACTATAATATTCTGTAGCCAAAACAATAATCGGTAGTTTCACAAAATAATCGGAAGCAAACTCTCTTGTAATCGGTAAGCTGGGGTCTATATATTAGTGTTTGGAAAAAAAAATTGACTCATTGTGAGATAACTCCCGATTGAGTGAGAGAATTAGAAGAAGAAGAAGTGGGTATATGTTGCCAACTTCCGATTGTTGCCAACTTCCATAAACATGGATGGGTACGAAGAAGGATGTGAAGTTGTTGAAGTTCAAGGTTCACTACCATTTAGAGATGACGATTTGGGGTATATGTTGAATGATCCAAACTTTGATGGAGATGAAACCCTAGACGACGCTTTCATGGAAGAAAATAGAGAATCACCCGAGATCGAAGCTAACGATTCATCAAACATACATGTATGTTGTTAACAAACTCTAATACCCATGTTATCCATGTTATGTGCGTTTGTGTGTGTTTATGAACGTGATGTATTGAATGACATGAACGACATATATTCGGTAGTTAATTTAGTACAATATCTACCGATTATCCACAATCTGATATATTTTGATGTATTAATCTGCCGAATATGAAAAAAATCCCCAAATTGAAAGCTTCCATTTCTCACAATCGGAAGTTGTATACATAAATAAACGTCCGATTATATAACTTCGCCCCAAATACGAATTTCTCCAAAAAATAAAATATTCGTAAATCTTGATATTTAATAATCAGTTGGTTTATGAATTTATAGCCCCTCCGATTATTGAAGCTTTTTATACAGAAGAATTATTCATTTGTGTATGTCGTTAATCGGTAGACTATATTCGTACATGACTACCGATTGTTTATAATCGGTTATGTTGTATAGTATTAAATTACCGATTTGTTCTGATCGGTTACTTATTATCTAAACTTCCTTCCGATTGCTAATGCATAACTTGTTGTTGTTGTGCGTAGGCTGTTGTAGAGGTTGATGACAATTATTATTTGAGGCCTGATACTTCCCTACACTATGCAAAGGATTTGGTATGTTCATAAATTGTCTTTTCTTTTTCCAATCATGTATGTTAGATGGTTATGTCTCTTTTTTTAAAAAAAATATGGCCGTTGATGCGTACTTTTACAAGACTGTACTGAAATTACGTACAATTATTACACACAATCGGTAGGAAATGTTTGAACAAAGCACCCGATTATGCGTAATCGGTAAATATTTATTGTTATATACTTCCGATTATAGGATGTTTTGTCAACAGAGTTCTCAGTTTCATTAGAGTAGTATACTCGGAGGTTTATCAATATGTATTATCAACCGATTGTGTGTGGTTTTCGAGACATGGATAGTTTCTTTTGAACGAACTAGACGTTGGAGTATAATCGGTAGTTAGATCAACAATTAAAACTTCTGATTTTCATAAATATTTTGAAATTCATAACAATATCACCTACACATCACCATAATTTTATATTGAACTCCCGCAATTGTATTACAAGGTATTGTGATTAGCATCGTGGACGTGTTGGACGAGTCCTAAACGGATTAAATCTTTCCATCGCCCTAAGGATTCTAAAATGAGCTTCATAACGGAAGCTTGATCTTTTCCATCTCCGCCATTCCCCGAGAGATCGTTCTATAACCTCATCATTGGTTTCACCCCTCAATCCATATTGTTTCACAAGATAAGTTAAATGGACAATTTCTTCGACGGGTCTGTTTATTGAACCAACTAGGCAGAAAACATCAGCGGAGTGATGGTTGTTTGGGTTACCGGTGTCGGCGCAGAATTTTTCGTGAATTTTCCCCAAATAAGTCACACTCATTATGCCTCCTTGCCTACGTTCTTCTCCTCGTCTCGGATAGAATTGAACATAGCGCCTACATAAAGATAAATCTTCATCAATCGTGAACTCTGTAGGATTAATGAATGGTTGGGCCATTATGTTGAAGATGATGTTGGAGAGAGTTTAAAGGTATTTGTGTTCCATATAGAGTTTAAAGGTATTTGTGTTCCATAGAGACTAAAAGGATACAATCCTTATATAGATTTTTAGAGTTCCAATGGATCTATTTTGTTGGGGCAACTGTATAATCGGTAGTCAAATGAAGTATTTTCACTTCGGATTATACAGTTGCCCCAAATTTTGTTTTTGAAAAAATCTCAATTTTTTCGAATTTGAGAACTATATTAATCGGTAGTTAATAAGACTTCCGATTATACAGTTGCCCCAAATTTTGTTTTTGCAGAAATGTCATTTTTTTAGAATTTGGGAACTAGAATAATCGGTAGTTAATATGACTTCCGATTATAAAGTTGCCCCAAATTTCTTCCTTGACGAAATCACCAATTTTGGGAATTTAGGAGCTACTATAATTGGTAGTCTAGTGAGGTTCTTGTTCCTTCCGATTGTCATAGAACCAAGATACGAGTTTGGCACAAAATTGATATTAATCGGTAGTATAATATCGTTACTAAGCTTCCGATTGCTTTATAATAATCGGGCACAAAACAGCTTCCGATTATGTAAGGGCATTAACGTATTCTCCGCGTTTTTGGACATCCCTTAACGGTGTATATGGTTGGGAATAAAAAAATCGCCCCTAATTCTTTTAGGGTCGCCCCTAAAAATGCCAGGTTTTTTCAGCACCAGGGTTAGGGTTGTACATGGTTCTGGATTAACCGTCAAACCGAGCCGTTAAAGGCAAACCGAACCGTACCATTTATATCATGGTAATGGGACAGTTCAAAAAATCAGTAGACCGACCATAACAGTTTCGGTGTTGGTTTTGCGCAAAACCGAACGGTTACACTATTGGTAAAACCGTTAATGCATAGCCGTGGATACAGTTTTTATATTTAATCTATACCCTCTATCTACCCTTCTCTATATCCTTAAAACTAATAGCTTGCCCTAATTCTTAACCCTCTTTTCTATATTCTATTCTCATTTTTATATTTTTACAGACAGTCACTCTCACGGCTGCGCGGCTGCAACACCACCAGTTCACCACCTCCATGGCTCCACCACTACCAGCAGTAAATCATTGATACTCATCCTCATTTTTTACAGACAGTCACTTTCACTTTGCAGTCTTTTATTTTTTTTAATTTTGTTATTCAAATGCAAATAGAATTATGGATTATGATAAAAAAAAATTTAATGAAGTTGCATGTTTGTTAATCGTGTTATTTGATTCAGATTTTTTTTTTCCTAATATGAAATTTGTACATGGATTACATTTATTTTGTAGAGTTCAGGATTTTATTGCTAGATACGTTGAGACATAGATAATAAAGATGAGCTCTTAGTCTCATTGAGAACTTGATTTCTGGTTTATTTTGAGAGTAGACAGTGTTGTATTTTCTTATCATCTAGTTTTGTAAAACTTTAATGTATACTATGAACTGGCAGTGAAAGTCTTCTATTTTTTTATTTGCAGGCTTCTACTTCTTCAAGTGCAATGCTTCCACCTCGTCCTCCTCCTCCACCACCACCACCACCCCATGCACCTCCATCTACACATGATTCACAAGATACTGTTGCTGGTGATGGTAATGTAACTTCTACTGTTGTTGAATCTGATGTTACCGAGGTTGACAAGACACGTAAAGTAACTTCATGGGTTTGGACGGAGGGTCACTTCATAAGAAAAAAAGCACCTTCTATAATGGCAATTTGTCAATATTGTCTTAAACCATTCAAGGCAGACCCTGTAAAGAATGGGACTTCTTCTTTAATTGCCCATCTAAAGAGATGTCCAAAATATAGTAAAAAGGATGTTGGACAGACGACTCTTGATTTCCAGCCTTCTAGGCTAGGGGAGAGTGAAAAACTGGTGGCCGTATGCTTTAGTCAGGATGCATGTCGAAAAGCTTTGGTGTTTTTTATCATTGTAGATGAGCAACCGTTTAGAATGGTAGAAGGGGTAGGGTTTAAGGAATAATGTAGAGTACTTGAATCTAGATTCAAGGTGCCATCTCGTGCAACTATACGACGGGATGTTATGGCTTTGTTTAAATCTGAGAAGAACAAGTTGAGGAAGTATTTCAAGGCAAACAAAGTGAGAGTTTGTCTCACCACTGATACATGGTCCACAATCCAGAAGATGGGCTATATGGTTGTAACTGCCCACTTCATTGATAGAGATTGGAAGCTACACAAAAAGATCATTGGTTTCTTTCAAATTGTAGGTCACACGGGTGAGACTATTGGTAAGATGTTGGAAGCATGTTTGAAAGATTGGGGTCTGGAAAATGTTTTTACTATAACTTTGGACAATGTTAGTGCAAACAATGTAGCTATCAAGTATCTGCAAGATAGAGTGCTAACAAAAAATTCACCATTAGTTCTAAGTTTCTTGCAAGTTAGATGCGCGGCTCACGTTCTTGCCCTTGTTGTTCAGTATGGTATGAAAGAGTACCACATGTCAATTCAGAGAATTAGAGTAGTCGTCAAATATTGTATGAGTTCTCTAGCTAGATTGCATAAATTTATGGAGTATGTTAATTTTGAAAACGTTGAATGCAAAAAGGGATTGGTCTTAGATGTTGATACCAGATGGAATTCAACTTTCTTGATGTTCGATTCGGCTATAAATTATGAACCAGTTTTTAATAGGTTAGAGTATGGTGACAAGGCATTCAAGAAAAAGTTTTGTTTTAGTGAAAGTCGCATTCCTCCTATTACATCTTCCTCTACTTCTAGTTCTGTTGGTGATGACATTGAAGGGTCTATTGATTGGGATGTGTATTTGGAAGAACAGTGTGGTTCAGGTTCTGATGAGGAAGATGTAGCTACTAGCAACAAAGGCAATAAACGCAAGAGAAAGTCCCCTCCACCCCCTCCTTTGCATGCTCCTTATGCTGAAGATTGGTCGTATGCCAGATCCTTTGTGAAGTTTTTAAAGGTATTTTTCGATTTTACTGTGAAGTTCTCAGCATCTACTCATGTTACTGCTCATGAATTCTTGTTTAATGTGAGTGTTATTCATTTAACATTGAACACATGGGTAGAGAGTGGAGACCCATTTCTCTCTAGCATGGGTCTTAGAATGCGAGAGAAATATAATGAATATTGGGGACTTTATGAAAGGATGAACCATCTGATGTACATTGTTGTATTGCTTGATCCGCAAGAAAAAGAACGGGGATTAAAATTTATTCTTGACAAGTTGGATATCACTGGTCCTACATTGCAATCAGAGTTAATGAGAGTGTAATGAATGAATTTATGTCTCTTTACGAAGAGTACAAGAATCTCCATTCAAGTGCACAAACTGTGTCAAGTATAACAAGTAGTAATGTTGGTGGTGATATTGAATCCTCTAGAGGAGATGGTGTTGATACTGCTCTAGCTACCCTTTTGGCAGAGCGAGAGAGAGAAGACTAGGAGGGTGTAATTGCCGAGGGAGAATCAGAGGTGGTGACTTTTGGCTATACCCATCTCATCTGTGGCATCCGAATCTTCTTTTAGTACAGGTAGATGCATTCTTGATCCGTATCGTAGTTCTTTACTGCCTACGGCAGTTGAGGCATTGATTTGCACTCAAAATTGGTTACGAACACCAACTGATCTTGATTCTTCTAACTTGGAACCGGATGATGAAGTTGACTCAGGTATTTTTCTTTACATTTTCTGCATTCATGCTTTATAAAATATAAATTCTTATTGAATTGATCATTTGTCATTTCTTATTGTAGAATTTTTAGCCACTCTTTCCAAGTCTATGTTCATACACATAGAAGAAGAAGATTGGTAATGTGCGGCAGAGTTTGCTATATATTGGTAAATATATTTTCTTAATTTTGTTTTTGTATTAATGTCATTTTGTTGTGTTAGTGTAATTTAATTGTTTGCCGACTCATACCTTATAACTAGTCACCATGAAAATGCAAATATATTATATAACAAACAGTTCACGACTGTATATTATCTGAATGAATCATCACCGAGTACATGTTATTCCCATTCTGTTCTTGAATGTAAATTATATATAGTGCATTGTGTCGCAGCTGAAAATTGCATCTAACTCTAGAGTGGTGTTTGATTACAGGTACATTTTGTTCGATGCGTCGGAGAAAGGCGAAAGGATTGCTTTAGAGGTAGTAGAGAAAGAGAAAGTACTAATAGACTAGCCATGTAATTAGTGTTTTTTTCTTTTTGTCGCAGGCTATCTTTATCATTTTCATATGGATATTTTCCATAGACTTAGAAAATATTGAACTCCTTTTTATCGTTTTCATCTAGAATTTGTCTAAACAATTGAGAAAATGTTGAACTCTTTTTTTTTTTTTTTTGGAGTACGAATGTATCTTTTGGTCTTGCCTTTTTTTGTCTTCTATCAAATTCTGAATTGTCAGTTTCAAGGAACTGACAGAACTAACGGTTTTGGTAATCCCATGGTTTTATACCAAACCGTGACAATTCGGTTCCAAACCGAACCGAATAGAAGTTGGCATGGTACAGTTTGAGAAATTAAGAAACCGTTACCTACGATTTTGGTACTGGTTTAGGCTAACCGTGCCAAACTGTACCATGTACAGCCCTACCTGGAGTGATTCGAACTAATGACCTCTCGTGAAGTAACATAGTCGGTGCCGGATTCTGGTTTTGAGTTTTGACTTCTCATGACTAGTTTTTGTGTGCCTGTCGGAAGCTCATTACCGAAAGGCTTACTTGTACAGTGTCTGTACAAGTTTTTGGTTAAGTTTTCCTCATGGGCCTTGCAACTGAATCTGTCATCGACAAATCTCACGAAAGACTCTGGTTCTGCCTTGGTTTTCTTGGAACCATTTTTTGGGGACCATGTTTTTTTTGTGGGGACCATGATTCTATTTTAGGCAAAGACATTATAAGTAATCCTAAGTCACCACTTATCTAAATGTTTTTCTTGATACCAACCATACCTTCCTTAATTAAATGTGTTAGTTTAATGATTAATTAGTTATTAATTAATGATTAGTATGATTAGTGATTAGTATGATTAGTAGGATTAGTAATGATTAGTTACCGTTAAGAAGTTCTATTACAAAAAATCGAAAAAAAAATTGCGAGAAATTTTAATTTTTTTTGTGATTAAGTTTGTTACCCAAATTTATGACCAAAAATGAACTTAATGATTAGTCATTAGTATGATTAGTAATGATTAGTATGATTAGTAATGATTAGTTACCAGTAAGAAGTACGGTTACAAAAAATTGAAATTTTTCCTTGCGATCAAACCGAACTATATATTTGGTGTGACCATTAAATAGTTCGGTTACAAAAAAAAATTAAAACTTTTTACGATCAAACCGAACTTAATGATTAGTGATTAGTATGATTACTAATGATTAGTAATGATTAGTTACCAGTAAGAAGTTCGGTTACAAAAAATTGAAATTTTTCCTTGCGATCAAACCGAACTAAATAGTTTGGTTAGAAAAAAAATTTAAGACTTTTTACGATCAAACCGAACTTAATGATTAGTGATTAGTATGATTAGTAATGATTAGTTACTAGTAATAAGTTCGGTTACAAAAAATTGAAAATTTTCAATCGAACGAAGAACGTCAAGGAAAGAGAGAAGAAGAAGAAAATAATTTTTTTTTCGATTTCGATTTTGATTTTGACTTTGGTTTTGATTTTGATTTCGATTCCCCCTATTTTTGTTTTTGATTTTGATTTTGGTTAATAGATTCATTTAGTTTAGATTAGATATATATGATTAGGTTTATATAGTTATTAGGTTAGTTTTAATTTAAATAAAAGTAAAGGGTAAATGTGTATTTACCTAACTTTAGGACACCCCTTATAAGTATAGGGAGGTTGGCCTAATAAGACCATGGTCCCCCCAAAAAAACCATGGTCCCTAAAAAATGGTTCCTTTCTTGAGGGTGATTGGGAGAAGTAGAGGTGTAAAACATGCCGGCCCGGTACAGCCCAGCCCACGAAGTCACGTGCTTAGCGTGTTGCGTGCTGGGCTGGGTTGTGCCGGAGATTTAGACGTGCTGTGCTGTGATGTGCTAAATAGCGTGCTGTGCTGTGCTGTGCCAGAAAAATAAACGTGTTGTGCCGTGTTGTGCAGTGCTAGCACACTTATTTTATGTTTTCCATAATATATATTTTTGGGATATTTTAGTTAGTACATGTATTATTACAGAAATAAATTAACATAACAAAAATAAAATGTCAGAAATTGGCTAAAACAATTATTCTTTTGTGAAATATGCATCAAATGTGATGTATTGTGTAGTATTTTACGCATGACGTGGCGTGCTTTTTCTGCGTGTCGTTTTGTGCTGTGCGGTGCGGCGTGCTGTGTTGTGCTAATGTGCATATATATCTGGCACAGCACATCCCATCGTCCCGTGCTCAAATTTTAACGTGTTGTGATGTGCCATAAACGCATGACGTGGCAAAAATTTTCCGCGTGCCGTGTTGTGCTGTGCTGTACCGCGTGCTGTGCTACACTGATATGCCTATATGTCTGGCACATCACATCCAATTAAACAAACGTGTTGTGCCCGTGTTGGGACGGTCACGTGCTGTGTTGTGCCATAAATGTGCTGGCCCGTCCCAATTTACACCTCTAGGGAGAAGGAATTATCTGCTAGGAGACAAATAGACGATTATAACATAAAATTCCATTACATAGTCATCTCATTATTGCCGGAAAAAAAAAAACTGACGGTGAACACATAATTGCTACAAGTTCGGTACTTAACCATAAAGGAAGTCATTTAAAATAAAAAAAAAATGCTACAAATTGCTTGAATTTTAAGATCAGAAGTGCTTTACGCCGCAGTAGAGGTGTAAAACGTGCCGGCCCGGCATAGCCCATCACACGAAATCGCGTGCTTCACGTGCCATGTGTCGTGCTGTGCTGTGCCAACGATTTAAACGTGATGTGCCGTGCTGTGCTTTACTAGTCAAAAGCTAGGCACATCACAGCCCACTGGCACATCACACGAATAAACGTGTCGTGATGACACACGTACTACAATTTGAAATCACTTAATGTATACATTAATTCGGACATTATCACAAGAATTTAATTAGACAACATATCATTTGAAATTATTTCAAGTAAAATTAACAAGTTTATTCAATAAAAACAAATAACTCATCAAATATAAAATTGGATTATTGTCATGTAAATTAATGTTCTAGTTAAATATAGGTGACAACATTATAACAACGATATTGAAATATATTTTCCAAATATTAAGGTATTATATGTGTTGTTATAAATAAGCCAACATAAAATGTTAAAAACTAGCTAGAATAGTGACTCTTTTGTGAAATATACAAAAAATGTGATGTATTATGCCTTGTTATATGGTGTATTTGTACATGTTATGACGTGCTCTCTTAACGTGCTGGGCTGGGCTGGGCCACGTGCTTATCCGTGTCGCGTGCTGTGCTGTGCTACTGTGCCAATTAGTCAAACCCAACACGTCCCATTTAACTAACGTGTTGTGCCGTGCTGGGCTGGGTTGTGCTCAAATTTTAGCGTGTTGTGATGGGATGTGCTCGTGCCGGCACAGCCCAATTTACACCTCTACGCCGCGGACTGTTATTTTTTTTTTTTATCAATCAAAGAGAATAGACTAAAATGCACACAAGCCGTTAGTGAGCGGATACAATTGACAAAGAGCGAAAAGCCCACAAAAACGAAAATAAAGCTAAAGTAGATAAATTTCTATGAATACAAAGAGCGTGAACAGAAGAAGGCACAACTTGTGAAACCTAAAAAACAAAGAGCAACTTGCATACCGCAATCAGGACCACTGCCTATTGTAAATAAGCGAGCTCGTCAACATCTAGGTTAGTCAAATCTTCGGGATTTTTTGCGAGGTCATTAAACATTTCTTCACGATTAGTCTTCAGATGTGGAAATTATAAACCTATTAAGGAGGCAAACTCCAATAGTTTATCAGTCGAGACTTTCTTAAGAGCTTTATGTCACCGACTGTTCATATTGGTTGCACATAAACCGCTTGCATGCACAAACGCGCACACACACTTACAAAACCAACATTTTAACTGCTCCCCAAGTGCATAAACAAAAAGTTACAAGTTATGAAAATAAAACCAATACCCGACATATGTTCCTACTAGATCAACATCCCAGTTTTTTTTTCAAGTAACAGTTTTCATCCAGTTAAATTCTAGGTGCCAGTTATCCCACATATTAAAAGTCTTATTTACCCTTGAACACATCTCCTTGTCAAGGAGGGTAAATGATTTGATGATCCTGAAAGTGATGTAACGAACTTGAATCAAGCTCGACGAACCTGAAAGTGGTGTAATGATTCTGAAACAGGCTAGACTAAGCTGAAAAATATATAGAAGGTTGATACTCCACCAACCAAAAAACTCAAGACAGTTGGAATGATGAACCCTTTTGGAGAATGATACAACGAACCTGAAAATGATGACACAGTCTTGAATCGAGCTGGTTGAAGCTCAAAAAAATGTAGACGGTGCCTCTAAGTAAAGGGGAAAAAAGCTAATTAATTTGGGTGGAAAATAGATTGCGAGGGCACTTTAGAAAAGCTTCAAATTTCAGGGGTATTATTTTAACCTGGCGAGATTGGGGTATACTCAAACTAATTGGGGTATACCCAATTTTATAGGGACTCTTTTTTAAGGGCAAAGGGGGAGGTCAATGGGTAAAGTTACAAAATTACCCTTTCTCATTATAACTCTAATTACTACCAAAATCAGTTTTCTTTCTTCATTACATCTTCTTCTCTTCTTCTTCTCCTCCACAACCTTACCTTACCGGCTCCATCACCCCACCACCACCAAAACTCGTCGATCAATTCGTTAAAATCGTCGATTTGAAAACTCCGATTAATCTTCATCAATGGATCCACCACGGAAGGAGGCAACTCGTATGAAACAATCTAATCGAAAACCCAATGAATATAACCCTGGAATTGCAAATTTGGTTGCTAAGAAAGTGAAGAGAAAAACGGTTGAAGAAGAAGGAATTGAACCCGCTGAAACATGTGAAATGGTGCGCTTAAGAAAGTAAGGGAACACTTAAACTCACTCTAGTACTTCAATTTCATGTTTGCATGTCAAATTAGGTCAAAAAAATCGAATTTGTGAATTGGTAGTTACGGCGCCGGCAAGGTTTTTGGTTATCGACCTTTCCGGGATTTCATAGTTAGGGTTTGGTAGGAAGGGTATAAGGTTGAAGAACTTGCCGGTTTGTATAGTTTTGAATCTTGCTACTAGCGGGGCCGGCGGAGTTATTCATTTGTATACATTCTTTAGGCGTCTGTTATCTTTTAATGAAGCCGGCAAGTTTTTGTTTTTTACCCTTCCGGCTACTTCTGTTGAATGTTTCCTGATGCCTAGAGTTTTTAAACCCGGAAGGGTAGTTATATAAAACCATGCCGGCGGTTTGTCAGCCGGCTATGTATGTGTAATGGACCTTGCCGACCTGTATAGTGAAAATTTTTTTTTTTTTTATGTGCCGGAAGGCTATTTTGATGATACAATGCCGGCGTTTTTTAGCCGACACTCATCTTTTGGTCGACCTTACCGGCCATTGTTCCGCCGGATATGTTGTATATGTCTAACCTGCCGGCCTGTTATGTTTTTTTTCTGAATTGTTCTTGTTCAGATTGTGAATGGCAAAGAAGAAAGCAGCTCTTAGTCCTCCTTCAAACCCTCCTCGTGTTGGTGATAAACTATTGTCTTCAAAACATCGAGGGGTGTATGTTGTGCCCGGAACGACAAAGGTCTTAGAACCACTATCTGAACCCAATGATTCATACGAGACTCCAGATGAAGACCAATCAATTCCATCTGGTAGAAGAGGTGATGATGATGATGTTGATGAAACCAATCCGGCTGTTGGAGGAGGTAACAACGATGATGATGATGATGGTGATCAAGACATGCTTGAGGCTGGAGGAGGTAATGATGATGGTGATGATGATGATGGTAATGGAGATAAAGGTAAGAATATTATCGAAGATGAAATTGTTGAAGAGGAAGAGGAACAAGAAGAAGAAGAAGGAGATGGAGATGGAGATGGAGATGGAGAAGGAGAACAAACTCTAGCTATTGCACAAGCCACCGAAGCTTCGGCTTCAACTTCAACCGGAACGAAGAAGAGGGTGATTACTAAACCGGCTGATTCTCACGTGCCTTCCAAACACTTGATGGTTGCACTTTGAAAGAAGGTGAGCCTCAAAAGGGACCCCCAGATGGTGGAGCTGTTCTTTTTGGATACAAACACTCATGGGCATGTACGGTCCATAATACTATCGTAAGTAATCTTAATCCGTCTTTGTTATTTATTCAAGTGTGTAACTATCTTAATTAAATTTGCATCAAGTGTTTGTATTTCTTTTCATTTTCTTTTTTTTGGTATTTAGGATCACAATCATGCCATCCGTCTCATGAGGCGCCAAGCTTCGTGTTCAGTGATGCATACTTGGAATCTTGACTTGGAATGTGAGGAGGTGAAAGTGATTGTGAGGAACTCCGGGTTGTTGCTGCGGTGGATAGTTCGAATATTAATCATGATAGAGTTACCATCTGCATTCTGTGAGCGGTTCTATGGAGAGACCGATACTCTGTTATTCCCATTCGGTGAGATGGCGATAACTCCCGATGATGCTCAACAAATTCTAGGCCTCGAGGTTGATGGAAAAGCAGTCACCGAGGGATTCGATAATGCCATTTCTTTCGAGAAGATTTACGAATTGAGCAAGAAATTGTTCGGTTGGAGTCAGGTTCAGACGGATGATGTTCTTGACAAGAAGGATGGTCGACTAATTAAGAAGTTTAATGTGAAGAAGTTGAGGGACAAACTATGGAAGACTCGGGAAATCCTTGATAGTGAAGGAATGGTGCACCCGGTGCGAATCAATGCTACGCGGCCGCTTATTTGCTATACACCACAGGCGAGATGTATCTTCCCCGACAGTTCGGGAAACCAAGTCGAGGCCGAGTTACTTGCAACTATTGGATCCCTTACATGAGATGCGTGGGTATTCTTGGGGTACTGCGGTGGTTGCCTTCTTGAACAATGAGTTGACAAAATCTTCTAGGGCACTCACTAAGCAAGTTAACGGAAACACATGTCTCTTCCAGGTAATTTTATTGTTTAAAACATTTATATTTGCAAATCTCGAAAGATAAGGGTTCTTACTAAACTTTTTTTTCTTTTTGCATAGGTTTGGATATATGAACGCTTTCCTTCTTTGTTCAAAGACAACTCTTACGTCAAAGTGGATAACAGTGTTCCGGTTCATTTGCCAAGAGCTCAAAGGTACAGTTTTAAGGGTACTCAGGATAAGGATATGCCGCAAAATCTTATGAAACTCCGAGCCGCCATCGACAGATTGACTGCGGAAGAGGTGATATTTGATCCGTATCGGGAGGATAGAATTCAAGGTTTAATCCCAAGGAGAAATGAAGTTGTTGCATTATACTATGGACCCTTGATGACTGTGTTTGAAGGATTTTCAATGTACGATCCACATCGGGTAATGCGCCAATTGGGTTACGTCCAAGAAGAACCTCATTTCGATGAAGAACCGTTCTTTACCGTGAACCGGGATGACTGCACCACCTCCCAAAAAACTATTAACGTCTCTTACGATCCAGCGCCAACTCAAGAACATTGGGACAATAGACGGGGCCGTAACATCGATGTGAGTCTTTTGGACGAGGTGACCACCGGTCATGAAGCTACTGAGAAATACATGGCGTGGTACTTGGGTTGGGCTCGTCCCCTATGTGATTAGGCCAATGACTCTTTTGAAGAAGCGGCTCGTAAGAAGAAGATGGAATCGAAAGACCCAACAACAATGCTTAAGATATTTGTAAGTATTTTAGAGTTGCTCTTACTATTTTAAGATTGATTGCATTACGAGAATCATTCTATTAATTGTTTATTGTTTAATTGAATATAGAAGGATCAGTTGAAGACCTTTGTGAGGGTGTTATGTTGCGCGAAAGATAGAGGAGAACCTGTGCAAAGCAAGCACATTGACTATGCTTGCAATGTTGACAATGAGGATGCCCATCTATTGTTCAAGCAACTTCAAGCTCAAGTAAAGGCGGAAGAAAAAGCTATTAAGGATGCACAAGCCAAGACAAAGGCTGATAAAAAGAGGACTCGTAGTGCTCACGGTGGTGAAGGTAGCAAAGCAGTGGTCGTGGTGGTGAAGGTAGCAGCAGTGGTCGTGGTGGTGAAGGTAGTGTTCCTAAACGGGGCCGTGGTCGTGGTCGTGGTCGTGGTCGTGGCCAATGAATTCTTTCCTAGTTCATTTCTTTATGTTGTGGTGGACAAATGTTTAAGTTAATGGTGTGGACAAATGTTTTTTTACGGTTTATGGGACATGTTTCGTATTTTGGACAAAAAATGTTGGATGAATGAATGGTTTGTTTATAAAGTGTCAATATATTTGCCGGCATGCTTTTTTTAAGCTACCCTGTCGGCTGTCCCAGGGCCGGCAAGGTTGTGAAATGCCAGACTGCCGGCCCTGTCAACAAAAATGTGTAGTTACCAGGGCCGGCAAGGTTGTGAAATGTCAGACTGCCGGCCCTGTCAACAAAAAAATGTGTAGTTACCAGGGCCGGCAAGGTAATACCATTCCTACCAAGCCAGGCGTGTTTGTAGCCGGAAGTGTACGAAAATAGAGACCTATAGGCCATATATTGAAAAAAAAATCCATTCTTCGATGCCTAAAATCATGTAAGGTCGGGAGGAAGCAAAACAATAAAATGCCGGCGGTATTTTGGCCGGCATGCTAATGAACCCATACAATTCCGGCCATTTTGGGACCCCAGCATTGTAGCAAATTTACAACCATGCCGGCGTGTTCAAAATTTAAATTTTTGGCAAGTACAATTGCATTGATTGACTTGTACTTGGGCACTATAACGGCCAAATTTGGGCACCATCCTATAAATGCACTACTTATCTCCACAAAACAACACACAACTATTTGCATATACTCTCCAAAGCTCATATCATCACACACTCCATCTAACTCACCCAATAGCTCTCTACACACAAGAAATGGCTTCATTTGATTCTAATGAAGATTTGGCAATCACCAAACCTTGGTATGCGGAGACTAGAGTTCGAAGGCAGTCCTCCGTAAGGGTGGATTCCACAACCTTTTGGGCTAGGGTTCACAACACTTTTAGCCAAGAGTGTGGGAATCCTAACTCAAGAAGTGTTCAACAAGTGCACGATAGGCACATAGTCATTGAAAATGCGATACTTGCTTATTTATCTATCCAAAAACCAATTTTCAATGCTCCCCACTTTAACTTGTCCATTGAACAATTTGTAAGTATTTTTTTGGTTTATTTTACGTGATACATGTTGTTTGATCTTCCAACTTAAACCGCACTAACAAAGTAAGTTTGTTTTTTTGTTTTTGTAGCACCAAGTCGCCAAAGCGCGCTACTTGGAGGAAAAGGGGGAAGCATTCGCATTCGATGCAAGCTATCAATTAATGGAATCCAAAATCCCGGAATATGCCCCTGAGATGATGGAGGGTGTATCGTCTTCGGAGGAGGAAGATTGATGGCTTTAGAAGTTTTAGTGTAGGTTTTGTGGGTACATCTCTATGTAAACCCTCGCGGGACTATAACTCGTCCACTAGGGTCGCCTAGGGGTTCAAAGGCTTGATGCACATGCTAAGTGCATTCGTTTTTCCGTCGACAAGGATTAGGTTTTATGTTTCAATCAATGTAGTAACCAAAATTGAATGAATAAAGTAAATTACATCTTCCATATTATGTCAGCCGGCAAGGTTGTATTTTAATTTGCATGCCGAGATTAATATAGCCGGAAGGGTAGGAAATATTTACATGCCGGCCGCAAGATTGTTGCCCAAGATAGTCGGCATGTTCTTCATCCGAGGACCATTCCGGCGGATATATGGTCGGCAGCTTATTCAAAGTTGACCCTGCCGGCAGTAGAAGATACATCGGCGACTTATTCAAAGTTTAACATTAGAGCGGATGTATGGTGGAAGCTTATTCAAACCACGACCTTGCCGGCTTTATGCATTTTCAAAACCAAAATTTTTGGATCGAAATCGAATTCATAAGACGGATCAAAAGGTTAATCTGAATTCGAATTCAAAATTTTAATCTAAACTCAATTAATTAACCTAATGGAATTTTAGTGTTAATTAACCAAGGGCATATTAGCCATTTAGAAAAAATAAGGTTAAGGGGTGGCTTGGTTTTACTTCATAATGACTAGATTTTGTCTTATTGGGTATACCCCAATTAGTTTGAGTATACCCCAATCTCGCCAGGTATTTTAATGGGGTAAAAAAAAAACAGAAGTACTTTATAAATTGTCTTCGAGGTCCACAAGGGTCTTCCTGTGAACTCCTAGTACATCTCTAATATAATAAAATAAAAGTTATATATAAATCGAAAATATATATATATATATATATATATATATATATATATATATATATATTTGTTGTAATAAAATTTCTATTGCATGATTTGGGTACTTATTTTTGTATATAAAATAATAAGTGATCAAGAGATTTTCTATCATAACAAGCGACATTCTGATAGGAAAACATAATCAAACCATGACCATCTCAATTACTCGTGGGAAATTTTCAATAAATCCACCTAATGATACGAGAAGCAGCAACCCCGCCAGGTAAGATATATATGAAGCACAAAAATAAGCTTTTGGTTTTGGCAATTAACTATATCCACCAACACCTCCTTCTTCACTTAAGTAACTTGTCAATCTCCACCACCATCTCATTTTACTTCCAATTGCCGTTTACTCATCCAAATCAATTAAGTTTGGCTGATTCCCAGGAGCCTGTTTGTGCTTGCGCATTCTTTTTGTTAAAAATCCCAAGCATTTCTCATGGTCCTTTATAATGTTTTTTTATAGGAGAAGAAGATGGAGGACCATGAGAAATGCATGGGATTTTTAACAATATAAAGAAAATGACACCATATGTTATGAGCATGCGTAACTAATTATTCATTCAATTCAGGTCTCAATGGAAGCTGAATGTCTTTGACTAGTCCACTCAGGCGACAAAATCATATAAATTCATTCCATTCAGTTCTAATGTCTTTGACTAGCCGGGCAAAAAAATCATACAAAGAAAAAAGAACATCCCTGCCGGAAACGAACAGGGGTCACCCGAGTGAGAGGAGGGATTACTTACCACTAGCTTGAGCTTAGTTCAAGAGAATCTATCAAGTAGGAAATACCATTAGGTCTTAGGAATAATATATTAGAGAGAGTCTAGTTTATTTGACCCAGTCAAATGTCTGTTTGGTCCTATTTGATAATATAAATTATCGTTTGGTCCTAGGCTGATGTCATGGATGATGTAAATGTCACCTTGTAGTGGCAGAAATACCCTTTTATACAAGGACCATATATATAGTCAAAAAGTAAGAGAGAATAAATCATTCTCAGATTTACTTTCTCTCTCTCATATTTTCAGATCTAGAATTTATCACTTTTTTTCTTTCTTCTTCTTTTTCCCCCTGTTAATGGTGTCTCCATTTTTTTTTTCTTCTCTTTTCTTCCTGATGTTGTAAACGATGGCGATGAAGGTGAAATCGATTTAGATATTTAGATCGGTCACTACAAGAAAACTTGGCTTTAGCGACTATTTTCTTACCAACTACAGTTGGCGGAGCTCTTCAACAACAATTTGTTGTAACTAAAAACAGCTCTGGTTAGCAGAAATCTCTAACCACCAGTTTTCGAGCAACGACAATAGGATGAACTCTTTAGCAACAATGACTTAACAACCAAAATATCATATTTGTTGTTATTAGCCACTAACCACTATGATTGGACAACTAAATTGTACCTCAGAAGGTATATATTTTTTGTGACTCTTCTTACCCACTAAATCAATCTGTTGGTAGACACCTTAACCAACCATCATATTGTAGGCGTTGTCAGTAGCTTTCAGCCACGAAAATTTGTCAACTACAAAGTATAATAGAAGGTGAATATTTCAAGACACTATGTATATCCACCAAGTCAGTCTGTTGGTAGATAGTTATACTAACCCATTAGTTAGTTTCTATGGTTAGTGGCTTTCAGCCACCACTATATATATTACTAAGCCTGTAAAGACATTAGTGATCAAAAGGATTCTTCTTTTGTAGACAAGATTGTTTTTGGAGAGTTTATCGTAAGTGCGTCTAAATGCATCACCTTATTGTTTAAAAGAAATTAACAAAACATTACACCAACATCAATATTTATGAAGAAATCCTTGGTCCTTGAACACAATAAATTCTGCTTTATTTCGTATATAGTTGATCTTTATGAATACTTGAGGTCAATATCTAGCAGCGTGAACAAAAATATGCCTCGTCATATGTTATTTATTGATGACAGTCGAACTTGAGCCAGCTCGAGGGAAGTTTGGTGAAATTGATTGATAACAAGTAAAAATGAATTAAACAAAAGAGCATGCATTGGGTACGCTTAGAGATTTACATAAGTTGATTCAAGACAAATAATGTAATCTTAGAAATAATCGATCTTATAGCTAGAACATGCTAATACATTTACTTACATACTTGTCACATTCTGCTTTTAAGTATATTATAAAATCCAGCGACATTGGATTTATATCGCATTCTTCTGATTAGTTTATATTCGAATTCATACATAACCGAAGCTCAATAACAATATCAACAAATATAAGAACCTTTGGATTTTTTTCGCGTTGAAGGTTGACATAAACCGAACGTACAAATATATTTTAGCACGAAAAGAACCACACATGCTTCTCACACACATTTCTCAATCCGAGTGAAAATCCCAAACTAATTCTCCACTGTCCAAAAATTTTCATAATTTGTATGACCATCCCTAATCGAGATTTAATATAATTATTATCACGAATTTATAAGTTTTTTTTTTCTTTCACAATCGGGGTTTGCTAACAATGAACTGGGATTTCAACTGTTATGATCATTGAAGGGTTGAAATTTGGTTGTGTTTCGAATTAATTGTTGAATACATAAGAATTTTATTTTTGGAATAATGGGTATTGATTATTATTTTTTGAACTGGAATTTTTATGCTCAACGATTGTTGAATAGGGTTTCCATTATATCTCAAAACCTATGAAACGTTAGAGTTCGGGATACAAATTTGTGTTTTAGCCTAGCATGCTTTAACAAAGACACTGTACCTATATATTTTTTTCGTATTATCCTTAATGAACTCTTACTATAAATCGGATCCCCGCTCGAACCCAAAATCTACTTCAAAACTTTGTCTAGTCGAAAGTCGGAGACAATTATTGAACATATTTCTGATTTTTCTAACTGGTTCTTGTGTATATTCGAATTTGTTTATAGTACATGGTTGATAACAATATCCAAAATTATTCTAATTTATGTATAATATTCTTGTACATTTTTCGTCGTATCGAAGGTTGATAAATAAACGGAATGTAGGAGTTCATTTCAGCACAAAAAGAAACACACATTTTCCTTACCCACTTTCTATCCGTATGAGATTCTCACACAAAATCTACACTGTCCAAATTTGTTGGTCATCCGTCTATATCCACCGTCCAAAATTTCAATACAATATTTATTTATTTTTTATTTTTAATGGAAAGCCTTATCCTTATCCGTATGGCTATCCTTATCCGTCCCCATTTCTTCACTTTCTATCACTACAGCAAAAATTTGCTAAACCTGATTTCATTTGTCTGCCTACGCCTCCATCTCTCTCGCTCTTCCTTTCTGTTTCTGGTTACTCTCAAATGAGATCGAATAACCACAATCCCGAAAGACCCATTCATGTTTTTTGATTTCCTTGATCTCGAATGATTTCTCTCTGTATTCCAAGGTCTTGACATCTGAAATGGATACGAAAATGGTAATTATTCCACTTTTATTCTTTTCCTTTTTGCTTGTCACTTTATCACTGTCTTTTGGTTCTACTTCACTGATTCACTAGTTTGGATTTGATTTTGGTTTTTACGTTTCTCAGATGAATCTCATTAATGATTGGAAGAAGCTCGGTAAAAAAGATGAGACTAAGCCGACACATCCCTAGTTGGATCCGTTTGAAATGGTTAACATCATCAGGTTTGTATTTTTTTTGTCTTTGATTCTCTTTTGTCTAGTCAGATCTGTTCTTATTTTCCTTAATTTGATTTTTTTTTTTTTTTTTTTTTTTAGAATACGAAAATATTGAAATATAAGATTTTTCGTTTATTTGTATTGATTTAGGGTGTATTTGATTTTAAGTTTCAGGCTGTATTCGATTTTAAGTTTTAGTGTTTTTTTCAATTTGATCTCTTAATAAACCCTTTTTCTTTCAATTTCAGGGTTTCCTTAATCTAGTTTTGATGTTAGGGGTTGATTCTAATAATTGATATTTTAGGGATTAAACATGTAAACAATTTTATGGTTTTTATTTTATCGGTTTGAATTTGGGGCTTCGAATTTTACTGTAGGGAATGAAGAAGCAAATTTCAATGTTTTTATTATTCCATATTCATTACAATGTGAAAAAAGTAGAAGGGGATTATCACAAAAATATATTAGAGGGGATTAGATCCCTTGCACAATTATCTGTCAGATATAAGTCACCATCAAAGGATAATAAATATACATTTGTTTCTCACATTTTCAGTTCTAATTTGTTCAAAGATCACTGGGGATTTGGGGTTTTTTATGTTGTTGTAGGAAACTTAAGAAGGTAATATGGTATAGTCTTTCATTTATCTGTTCTTGTTTATATTGCAGTCACGTACTTATTCATTTTTGTTTCGTCTGTTCTTGTTTATCGACAGACATGCATCAGCAGAACTGGCATCTTGCTCAAGCATGTGTATGGTCAGCTTATTGCCAGTCTTTCTCATATAATTTGCATTGCTTCATAATAGTATATTAACTATTTGTTTGATGTTTCATAAGAACTGATGGAGCATTATTGTTGGAATTCCCAGAAATTGTGCAGGAAATGAACATAGGCAAAGATGAGGTAAGTTTTTTAAATACCCAAGTTGTGAAGTTCTTTCAGATTATCTTGAGTTGCATTCATACGTGTTTTAAATCCTAGTTATCTGTTTTAAGGAGCTTCTGTTTTGATTTTTTACTCTTTTTACAATGTAGAGGCTGCATGGAAGAAGGCCCTTCCAAAATGAGGCATTATTCAAGCATCAGAGAAGTCGTCTCAAATTGCTGTTGAGGGTTTTTGCTTGCACCAGCACATATACTGGAACTAAATCAGGATGCCTCATGGTCCAAACTTAATTGTCTTGCATTGGTTTGTGTTTCAAATTTTAAATCTAGATTATATGAATAATCAGTTGGTCATGTTTTTTGAAGTCTTACGATATTAGAATAATGTTCATTGATATCAGGTTAATTTTTCACTTACAGATTCCATTCTGGATGTGTGTCATGCGTGTCAAAAGGGTCTCTAAAGATCCATGCTCAAGTTTCGGATTTGTAAGGATCCAATTTGTATTTAGCTCTCTCCTATCATCTTGTTGTTTTGTTACTAGTGTTCAATTAAAGAACCTTAAGGAATGTACACGAAGAATAGGTGAAAAATAAACTAAATATTCAATTTGCTTATGTGTGACTATAATCCTTTTATGCAAATGCATTGATTTCATATTGAGATGTTTATAGTTTCAGTAGGCAGTGAACACAATATAATAAGTTGTTTCTTTTCCGTGGGAGATTTGCATAAGGAAGAAGCTAACGTAATAAATGATGACCATGGATAAATTTCATCATTAACTACTTTTAATGAAGAGTATGGTACCACCTGATTGTGTGGGATGTGTCAGAAGCATCGTAGCATGTTAGAGAAATATGATTACTATATATATTTTGTGTTCTTTGATGAAAAACTATGATTTATGCCTTTTGTACATTTAAGTAAGGAGAAAAGATTTTGAGCCTACTAGTACTGTGTTGTTAGTGGTCTGACTTAACAATACATGTGACAGAGACATACTATCAAAGAAGGGGATGGACATAATAAGGTTTTGAGATCAGTCTGGAGTACATGTATGTTGAAAGCCTAAAGAATATCAACAAGGACAAAGATTCAATGCTTTTCTAGAGGATGAAGACCACCAGTTCAAAAGCTGAAAGTGTCAAATTGGTGCGGCAGCAGATCAATGTTTTGCCCATTTGAGTGGCCAGTTCTGAAGTGTGCAATCTATACAAAACCTTCAAAAGGTGCAGGTGCAAAGTTAAACTTGCTCGATGCGTCAAATTGGTGCGGCAGCAGATCAATGTTTTGCCCATTTGAGTGGCCAGTTCTGAAGTGTGCAATCTTTACAAAACCTTCAGAAGGTGCAGGTGCAAAGTTAACTTGCTCGATGCTTGTTGTATAGAGCTTAATGATTAGATTTCCTTTGTAATTTATAATTGTTCATGTATGTTCTAATTGTAGTGATTGAATGATTGAAAATAATGATTAAAGGAAACTTTCTAGGGTTTTTATTTTATTACTGAATCATCCTTCTATATAAAACATCTGGCGGATGAAACGCTTATTTGATGGTCACGTATCTTCACCAACTATACATTAGGTGCCTACGTAACTTCGACTATTATTCTACGGCTGAAATCCTTAAGCAGCTGATCTTTCAATGTCCAAACCCCTAAACCAACTGTTAAGCAACTAGGTATTTAGTGGGTAAACCCATTAACCCACTAATATTTGGTGGATAAAACTCTTAACCGTCCAAGCATTCAGCGGCTGAAATTCTTCGCCCACAAAGCCAAACTCACGAAGCAACTAAATTTCAGAGGGTTAAATACTTTATCAACTAACAAAATTTTATATGTGGCCATCTATACCAACAATGTATAAGTCTCCAGCAGCCAATATTTTTGTGGGTTGAATACTTCAGCCACAAACACTTTGTCTCTACCAACGACAGTCAGTTGTCACCGAAAAATTATGCTAACTAAACTTTGAGTCGCTTACCTGTAGTCGGCAGATATCTGTTCCAGCAACATGGTTGGTCCACATCTTTAGCAAGTAAGTCTTCAACCACCGAGCACATCGGTTGCCAGGTCAGCTGTTATAGAGCTCCAGCCACTCTAAACGGCCCTGTACCAACTGAATCCTGGTAGTCGCTAAAGTCCGATTTTCTTATATTGGGTAGTTGTAGACGATGCATACGATGATGTTGATAATGTTGAATACGATTTTTTAAGGGTTTTTTTCTTTTTTCTGCTGCTGTTGACGATGAAAATGATGAAGAAGATGAAGATATGTTGTTGCTGCTGCTGTTGACGATGAAGACGATGGTGTTAATCGATTTAGATATTTTTTTAGGGTTTTTATATGGACTTCATTTCTGGAATGAAGTCTATTTTTTTAGGTTTTTATATGGGCTTCATTTCTGGAATTGTTTATGGGTAAAAATCGTTTCCGCCGATTTTGGTAAATTCGTTAGGTGAGTGAGAAACTGGTTTAAACCCTAAACAAATGTGCTGCACGTGAGCACTTTCTAGATTCGAGAGGTCAAATCTGTACAAGTCCGGCCTAAACCAAGAAATGGACGTTCCAAACTTGCTTCGGTCACAAAGTGGAGGAGAAGGGTTGATTTGGGGAGGGAAGCAAAGAAAAGTGTTGAGACCAGAATAATTATGGGAGAGTAGTGTCTCGACTTGTATCAGAAAGTGAAAGCTTAGGAAGCTAGCAAGAGATGAAAGCTTTTTGGAGAGCTTGCAAAGTTGCCTTTTCTGAGAGTGTTGTATTTTTCTCCTGACCGAGACCTGTTGTCTGGTGGAAATAGGTAAGACCTATTTATACAAGTCGAGATTGAAACGTACCCTGGCCTCATGAAGGAAGAGAGTAAAGGGTGAAATAATGGGAGGAGGTGGTAACCACAAGGTGTTTATGGGTGAAAACGTTTTCACCATTATTTCCTCATTTATTTGACCGCTTTATTCCTATTTACGCTTTCTTAATGTGAGCGTAGTGTACGCCGTAAGTCGGTGACCGCCAAACCAAGATCCTGGAAAGCATCCCCCAGTTTGTGTTGATGTCTCGAGTGTTGGTTGCACCTTTAGTGCAAGTGGCGCTGCTAGGGGCGCGTGTGGCATGTTCGGAATGCCTTTGTTGCGGGTTGCACCTCGAGCGCAAGTGGCAATGCCAGAGCTGCGAGTGGCGTGTGTGGCATGTGCCAATGGCATGTGTGGAATTCCTTGGTGGTAGGTTGTACGTTGAGTGTAAGTGGCGATGCATAGAGCTGCTAGTGGCGTGTGTGGCATGTGCCAATGGCATGTGCGGAATGCCTTGGCGGTAGGTTGCACGATTTGCAAGTTAGGCTACCAGCGTGGGTTTTGGCATGTGCCAATGGCGCGTATGGCCAAGTTGGCCTAGGTTGCACGGCTTGCAAGTTGAGCTACCGGCGTGCATGTTTGGCATGTGCCAATGGCATGCGTACACTCGGATAATGGCCCGGTAAGAAAAGCTACCAACGAGCGTGTTGGCATGTGCCAATGGCATGCTCGGCCATTAGGCCACGACCTGGTAAGAAAGCTACTAGCGAGCGTATTGGCATGTGCCAATGGTGTGCTCGGCCATTAGGGCCACGCCCTGGTGAGAAAAGCTACCAGCGAGAGTGTTGGCATGTGCCAATGGCATGCTCGGCCATTAGGGCCACGACCTGGTTAGAAAAGCTACCAGAGAGCGTGTTGGCATGTTCCAATGGCATGCTCGGACATTAGGGCCACGCCTTGGTGAGAAAAGCTACCAGCGAGCGTGTTGGCATGTGCCAATGGCATGCTCGGCCATTAGGGCCACGGCCTGGTAAGAAAAGCTACCAGCGAGCGTGTTGGCATGTCCCAATGGCATGGTGGCCATTAGGGCCATGCCTTGGTGAGAAAAGCTACCAATGAGCGTGTTGGCATGTGCCAATGGCATGCTCGGCCATTAGGGCCACGCCTTGGTGAGAAAAGCTACCAGCGAGCGTGGTGGCATGTTCCAATGGCATGGAGTTAGGGCCACACCTTGGTGAGAAAAGCTACCTGCGAGCGTGTTGCCATGTGCCAATGGCATGCGTGGCCAATTTGGTCTATGTTGCACGGTTTGCAAGCCTAGGTGCGGGCGCTACTTTGGCATGGCGCGACTAAGGCCAAGGTAAGGGTGTTTGGCTTGGCGTGGCGTGACCAGCATAGCTAGGGCCAAGGCAGAATGTGTTTGGCATGGCGCGGCTAGCTTGGGCTAGGTGTGGCTGGCATGATTTACCATTGGCACGGAGGTGCGGCTAGCATGGTTGGCATGCTTTGGCGTGTTTGGTGTGGCTGGCATGATTTGCCATTGGCATAGAGGTGCGGCTAGCTTGGGCTAGGTGTGGCTGGCATGATTTGCCATTGGAACGGAGGTGCGGCTAGCATGGTTGGCATGCTTTGGCGTGCTTGGTGTGACTAGCATAGCTAGGGACAAGGCAGAGTGCGTTTGGCATGGAGCGGCTAGCTTGGGCTAGGTGTGGCTGGCATGATTTGCCATTGGCACGGAGGGGAATTAGGGTTTTGTTCGTTGTAACCCTAATTTGAAAAAATACCCCCTATTAATTACTGACTACATGCATTAAATGTTCTAATAAATGTGTCACCGGTGACATTAGGTTATTTGGGGTTTTATGATTTTACCCTTTGTTTAAAAACCACCATCAACATTAAGTCCCCGCTTAGCTCTCTAGGAAGGAGGTTTGTTGCGAGGTAAGCATAAGATGGTGACAAACTTCACAGACAAATCGTAAAGAGAATTGAGGAGGCTTGTCTGACCTTTTTATAAATAGGATTTGGAATCCTTGCCTGTGGCAGTTTTGCACAAATCTGGAGGCTGGCACAAGCCACACCTTGCCTTGGACCTACCCATGCTAGCCGCACCATGTGCCAACGGCTTGACAAACCCTTGGACCCACATGCCAAGCCAAACCGCACCTAGCCATGCTAGCCGCACCATGTGCCAACGGCTTGCCAAACCCTTGGCCCCACATGCCAAGAAAAACCGCACCTAGCCATGCTATCCGCACCATGTGCCAACGGCTTGCCAAACCCTTGGCCCCACATGCCAATCCAAGCCACACCTTGCCTTGGACCTAGCAATGCTAGCCACACCATGTGCCAACGGCTTACCAAACCCTTGGCCCCACATGCCAAATGCACCTAGCCGCGCCACCATGCTGGCCTTCCCTACGCGGCTACCAAAACGAAGGTGTGCGACAATCGACGGTCCCCCTTCAATCCCAGGAGCAAATCCTAGCCCTCCAAGGTTACCAGATGACGCATGGTAACCTTTAGCCCGAAAACCTAAGTTTGGCCACGCCAAACCGCGTCATGCCAATCTAGTCGCGCCTCCATGCCACGCCAATGGCATGCCAACCTAACCGCGCCACCATGCCATGCCAATGGCATGCTAACATAGCCGCGCCACCATGCTGGCCTTCCCTATGCGGCCAGCAACGAACGAAAGCGTGCAAAGATCAACGGCTACCTTTCCTCTTAAGATACAAAATCTCGACCGACGAAGGTCACCAAGATACCAAGTCTCCCGAGCTCGACTTTCCAGGAAACAACCCTATGCTACATGTTTTCCACAAAAACATTCGAGACATCAACACACATCACAAACTTGGGGATCCTCTTTGGGTATTGGTTTGGCGATTTACAGCATGCGGCGTACACTACGCCCGTCATAAGGAAGTGACATAAGGGTGAGGCGGTTAGTAAATATAGGGAGTTAAAAGTGAAACGTTCATGGGACATCAATTCCATACGTTAATGTTTTTATGGAACATCAATTCCATGCGTTAACGATTTTATGGAACATCAAATTCCATTCATACGGTTACCACCTCCTCCCATTTACTTACCCATTTTTCCATTCCTTAATGAGACCAGAGGACGTTTCACCTCGACTTGTATAAATAGGTGTTACCTATTTCCACAGAATGACAAGTTCATTGGGGAATACACAACACTCAGAAAATACTTGCTAGCTAACCATTTGTAAGCCTTCCCACTTTTCTGATACAAGTCGTAGTAACATAACTACTCTTCCAGAATCAACTATTCTGGTCTCATCACTTTCTTTGCTTCCCTCCCCAAAACCAACCCATTCTCCTCCACTTTGTGACCGAAGCAAGTCCGGAACGACCATTTCTTGGTTTAGGCTGGACTTATACAGATTGATCTCTCTAATCTAAAGTACTCCCTTGCAGTACATTGTTTAGGGTTTAAATTGTTTCTCACCCGTACACCCAAAATTACCGAAATCAGCAGAAACCATATTCACCTACAAACAATTGGCGACCACAGTGGGAGGTTGATCTTTCGGTTACAATGTCAATTTTCGACCATCGAACTCATGCTTCGACCCAGACATCAAGATGATAGAAGCAGGCGACCCGTAAAGGGATCGACGACTCAGTTACCAGAAGACCCGACTATCAGTCATGACACGGCAAGGGATGACTGGGGACTTCCTAGAGGATAGAAGCAAACGATCCTCCCGAGAATTGACGACTCGGTTAATAGGCAACTCAGTAACGACTGGGGACTTTCCACAATCACTACGGTGCTTCCCGTAAAACCTGGTCTTACACCCGGAAAGTTTCCTTTTTCATCAGGAGACCTAAAAAACCAAGTAAGTCCTACCCAGACAAAATGCGTGGTTTACCTTTTCAAGTTTTTCACGGGAATAAAAAAAAAACCACAATAGCCATGTTCTGTTCCACCCCATGTCATCTACCAAACACACGGTTCCATGGTTTTCCTGGGATGCCGGAAACACTTTCAACCAAGACAACATCATTTCCAAAAAAAAAAAAAAACAATTCAGTCCTAAATGATTCATTCCAAAAGAATAATCCAAAATCGTATCAACCCAAAAAAAAAAAAAATCCAGAAAATCAAAACCATAAACCAGGCGCTTCCATTTGCCTTTCAAAAAAAAAATAAAGAAGTTCAGAAGACAGAAATGTATTCAAGGAAAGTTTTCCAACATCGGCTTGCTCCTCTTAGCAAAGGCCTCCCTCGTGCTCTGGAGAGCCACCCTTTTCAACTTCAGCCGCCTACACAATCTTTTGAATTCCGCTTCCTGCTTCTTCACCATTTCTGCGGAAGGACCTTCGACTGTTTGGGCCAGCAACTTTTCAACCTCGGAGAAACCGTCGACGAACCAAGGAGCATTGAACTCGAACTTTATGCACATGTCATGGTGGAAACTCCAGCTCGAGATTAGGTCCTCAAAAACTGTATGACCAGTCACGTTGCGCATGTCGTCAATCAAAGACAAGGATTCCTCCACACGCTTGACCAGCGCGTATCGGCTAGTAATTTTCTTGGTCGTGGCAATATGGCCATAGCTTTCCCATATCTTGTTATATAATGCCTCATGTTTAGCTGGCACGCTAAATCCCCCAATCAACACGTGATCCGGATAAGGAACCAGGTATGGAGGAATAAAGGTGGCGCCTGCGACTGCATCAGTAACTGGTGAAGGATTCCTAACAACAATGGCGCCAACATTCACGTGAGCAATCTCCGCTGTCTGAGTCACAACAATGCTTCCATCTTGACCGGCCTCTGTTTCAAAGCCACTAGGATTGGCTGACACGGCTAGAGACAAAGCCGCGTCTTCACCAGTTTCCATCTCAAGTTCGTCTTCAGAACCAGCTTCTCTATGTGATATCATGGTTTAGACACTCTTTTTAAAAAAAAAAAAAAATGGGAGAGGAAGAAGGAAGGAAGAAGAAGAGCATGGAGAAGACTCACCGATTCGCTTTCAGACCGACTATAGGAAGATTCAGCACTGCTATCGGAAGAACTACTCTCGCCATCTCGGGACTCTGAGCTTTCATACTTCTCGTATTCCCCTTCTCCATGGGTAGGCTCAGCATCGCTGCCTTCCGTCTCAAAAGGTGCGGTTTTCTGACTACGTACAAGTTTAGTTAAGGCGTTCACGCTGCTAAGAACCTAGGCAAGGCACAAGAACAGACACTCAGAAATGAGACAAAGATATACGCAATCCGACTGAATCACACTAGTGGAAAACAGAGGTTCCGTGACTGCCAGGACAGGTCATATAAACGAGTTAAACGACCTGATCTAACGGTCTCTGATAGGGTCGTTGATAAAGCGTAGCTGTTTTGTAGGACTCTTAGCCGTGGGTCTCACAATAACGACCGGTTTTAAGGGTAAGGAGGTACAGACCCTGAGCCGTGGGTCGTAGATTTGAATTATAATATTAAAAAAAATATATAGATTCAGATTTGCTGAAATGGCTGAATCTGAAAAAGCTTGGCTGCATCAAAGTCAAGTCAAACTGAACTCAAATTGAAGTCAAGTCAAATGGAACTTAACTAAAGTCAAGTCAACATCAAGTCATATGACCAAAACAATGATTGTATTCATGACCAAATTCTTAACTGAATTGATCTGGATACTTGAAGTTCAAAAACCAAAGAAAACAAAGATTCAAATCATGAATTCACAATAATACAAGTACTAGTAAGTTGAAGGTTTATTCAAAGATGTGCTACAAGTCCTTATAAATTCAAAATTTCTAAAAACAAGGGAAAACCAGCAAAATGATAAAAACTTCCCGATGATGAACTAAGCCAACAATTCATATATTTGGTGCACCTGCAGCAAACAAAACAAAAAGGGATTCAGTTGACACTTCAGTTGAAAAGGTACACAGAAAGGGATTTTAATCCAGAATTCTAGACGCATAATGGAAGGGTCGAAAGATTACAAGTCCAACATGGAACAACAAGCACCAAAGATCAAAGTCTATAAAAATACCCCACATACAATTCAGTAGTATTTTCCAGGAAATCTACACAACTTTTCATTGATAACTCGCGTACCACAGGGATAAAAGATCATTAATTGGAGCCTCCTCTAACCAAACCATCAACTGTAGTTCTCTAGACATAATGCACTACCTGAGGAAAAATATTCATAATCTCATATTCTTTCTTAATCATCCTAATAGATCCATCACTGCTAAATATAGACCACGCCAAAAATTGGGCTTCAGAAATCACACCATTTATAAACCCATAATAAGAAAAGTGTCTCATACTATGTATATAAGCATTTCTTTCACAACATATTAGTAAGATACAATCCAAAGGGCTCCGTTAGATAAACCTATTAAGCTGAGACATCACTCGAGACCTCGGAATGATAACTAAGTTGCTGATTACAAAGCAAATAAGCTATCCTATGTTTCCAAACCATTCAATTTAGTTTTCAAACAAGGAACCAAGACAACAAGACTCCAAGTTAATAATTCTAAATATATAGAAGAAAGCAATAGAGAACAACTACCATTTTTTTTCCCAGGCTTTATATCAAGCACGGGTGACAATATTTGGTGCTTGAGAAGATGAGCTTACACAATTCAAGTTATAAATTTCGCAGAAGCACCTTCCTCGGATTGTGCTCCCTGAAACCAACAACATGATTGAATACTTATGATATGACATGAAACTATAGCACATAACTAGTACAACAACTACATACGTATAATGAGTAAAGCAATTAATACACAAACATTTGACATGAACGGAATAGCTTTTATATGAATTGAATTTCTTTCTAATACACGTGACTTCATTCCATATTGTGCAAGGCAAAAACATTACATGAACTCAACAATGTTGCTTTTTAAGGAGTTCGTGATCTACTACATAACTTCTGTAATGTAGTAAATTAGAAAAGCCTTACTGGACATCATGCCATAAGCAGAATTTGCTAGACCATGTAGTAAATTACAAGGCAAAAACATTACATGAACTCAATAATTTTGCTTTTTAAGGAGTTCGTGATCTACTACATAACTTCTGTAATGTAGTAAATTAGAAAAGCCTTATTGGATGTCATGCCATGAGCTGAATTTGCTAGACCATGTAGTAAATTAGCAGCACTTTGAACACATTAGTTGATGAAGGAAATATACCCGATTTAAGATCCTTTAGGCTCACGAATCCTCACCTGAAAGATGAACAATGGCATTTTAAAAGTTAAGGTAACCCATGCCAACAGAACGTTAATAAAAAAACACCTGTTCAAAATTCTACTTTACCCCGTTAAGGATTTCCACTTTTGCCAAACGTACGTGCAATCAACATAAATATAGGAATACCACCTTTGCTCAGTATCTGTGGATTTGAATTCTCCAAAAGCCTGATGTCCTTCACATGAAAAATCACAAGGCATCAGTGTAGAAATAGAGAAAAGCATTCAAGCAGCGTATGCTATGTAAAAAATTATGTGTAACTAACAAGTATAATGTAGCTAATCATTAACCAACATGCCGGTACTCGAGCAAGCCAAGACATCCAAAAAATGTACCAACAACCCATCTATTCTTATACTATCTGGACTGTAATTCTCTTTTCAATACAGTGGAGAAAATAGGCATGTGCTAGTTTCATATTCAAAAGGGACTAAGTTAATTAAGCCCAATGATTAACCATTTAAATACAACCAAGATTATCTACCATTAGCAGCATCCTCACCAATCTATGACCAGAATTCATAACAATGTGCTAATCATGTAAGCTTATAAAACTTATCATTACTCAGATCAAATCTATCTAACATGTAAGCTAATAATCATTTGATGCAAGTAAACTGCTCATAGCTATCTAAGCCTTTCCCTTTCAAAGTAGTGCTCTTGAAAACTAATATGTAGCTAATTTGGATTCTAATTAGGAATTAATTAGTACATGAATTCCACTTGCACACATTACCATTTCATTAACTTATTAATAGAGTCCAAAAATTAGGGAAATGTTGAGATTACTTAACTTGACCTTTGTTGGTAACTGACCACCAACCTTGCAGCACTCATTGTGACCTTTTTACAAACACCTGGAGTGCAGAGTTGAGATCCATAGTGAGAAGATTTCTGTTGTTGGGGTAAGGCTCCCTTATCCTGCAAACACGAATTCTACAAGAATTCCAACAAATTTAGGCCTTGATAGCACCACAAATGAAAACAGAAAAGAAAAAAAAAGGACACAATTGTTTCCACCAAATTCAATCCACTCATCATCAACCATACAATAACCATTTATCAGGATTATGTTTAATCAAGTTAGATAAGAATTTTTTCTCAAACCTGCAACAAAATTACAACAACCAGTTATTAGATTCAAAAATACACAGATTTGTAATAAAAAAATGGTGATAGAATTAAGAGGTGAAGCATGGTTCTCAGCACTTCCTTATCACCATATATCATATATTGGCAAACCCAATCCAAGTACCTCAATTATTAGTCCTTCCACCTGCAGTTTTGAGAACTTTATCACTTATCACTTACAAAACAGAACTTCACAAAAGAGTTCATTCATCACACACATAGTACAAATTTATTTGGACGAGCACCAACACAATAATAAAAAACAACTAAATGCAGAATCACCGTCGATTCAAGAAAACCCCTAAAATTAAAGGAGAAGAAAAGATAAAAACCAAACCTCAGATCTCTTCAGCATAATCAGTAGAGTTGCATGCCATATGAACCCTTTTGTCTATCACATCATAGTGAACTGGTGCATAATTGTTCAGGAGAGTTTTACTTTCCTACAAAAACCAAAATAAATCGTCAAATTTCAATTTGATGAAAAACCCAAAAATAAATTAAAATCAAACCCTTTAAATCAAAATTACAAGCAACATGATAGAAATAATCATAAAACGAACAATCAATTTTACCTTCTTTCTAGTAAATCAGTTGATTCTTCAAATGTTGGTGAAGCCAAAAATCAAATTCCCCTTAAAGTGTTCGAGAAATTCAACTGAGGATGATAATTGGTCTTCTAAATAAAAATCCTACAAGAAAATCAAAATAAATTCAAAACCGTAACAATAACAAAATCTACAACAAAGAGAGAAAAGGGGGAATAAATGGTTTGAAGAAAATGGTTTTACATCGAATATTGCAAATGGAGAGATGAAGAAAAATAGTTTTTCATGAAGATATGTTGGTTTAGATAGCGGATCTGGGAGTGAAAAAGAAAATGATTTTTCTTCGAGATCGGCTATGAGAGAGCTTCAGAGAGTCAGACGATGGAAGAGGGAGAAAAAAAAACAGAAGATAGGGTTTCCAACAGGTTTGAGATCTACTTGAGGGATTTTAGAGGAAGAATCACGAGAAGGGTTTGCTAGCATGTTTGATTTAACGACATCTGGGGTTATTAATCAGAAGAAGAATGAAGACAAGGAATTTCCATGGAGCTAGTTTTTAGGTGAGAGATGAAGACCGAGAGCAGAGGTGAGAGGGAGATGGAAAGAAAGATATGCGGGTGGTAGAGAGGGATTTTTTATTTAGTAGTTAAGTGATAAAAATTAGAGAGGAATGTTATCATAGCCGTTCTTTTGGGTTTAGCAAATCGTGACCATAGAAAGTGTGGGGCCCATCGGATCTATATCACCTTTCGAGGGTCGTTGAATCGGTGGTTTCATGATGGCAAAATGGTAAATAACTTTTTCAATTCAGAGACGGCTTATTAAGCTCTCGGAATTTTTCCGTGTTTTTACCATATCAGAGACCGTTGTGTTTGGTCACCGCACCGGCTACCGTCATTGAGGGTCTCTGATGTGGGTCATATAAACCCCATTTTCCACTAGTGTCAGGAAGAAAATTATACGTACTCGCATATTGGAAGAGTTAAAAGTCGGGAGAGCCATCGGATACGACTGAAAACCACCAGCACGGCTTTTAGATCTTCAATCCTTCACTTGGGGACTATCTGCATTCGGGCTAACGGATTTTCGCTTGGGATCCCTCAACAATGGATGTTCCCCTAGAATCGCAGGAGAAGGCTTACCGCGACGATTTTCTACCACATCATTCACGAATCCATGGATAGCAAGAAACTCATCCTGCCAAAATATGTTATATTTGGAGGTTGTTGATGGATTTCGTTCCGCAAGCAGAAAAGGGAGACTTTGGCCCGACGCAAGAGCACTAGCATCGAGAACATTGGACAACGGGATTTCTGTAACAACCGGCTGACGAACGAGTGGGACCCCTTGGTCAAAACACATATGCCGAGCCGACCTATCAATATTGTAAGAAATCGCTTTGCAAAATCCTCGAAAGAAAGATGGTACATGACCGGGCGTGCAGCTTCGCATGAACACCATCTCTCCAACACTCAGATCCTCTTTATCAGAAGACAAAGACATGTTCGGAACAGGAGCAAAGGTACTGACTTGAGTTATAGACGCATGCACCGGAGCCCATGGACGAAAATTAACCGTGTACGAGTTGTCAAGAAATCTAACCAGGTTCGAGCCAATCTTTGGAAGCCTATTCGACCATTGCAGTATCCTGGAGCCACCCCAAGACTCGGGAAGTACAGCCAACGGTTTTGGGGCGTACTTCTCGAAGTGCTCCCATAGCCACGCCTGAAGAAAGGTGGCATGAATGTACGAATCCACTTTCATATAGCCGTTTGAAGCACACACATCCGAGACCAGCTGATCCAAGTGTGCGTACAGAGAACCAAGAAACAAACCTCCAATAGGGAGAACGATGCATTTTGCCAGTTTTATAGCAAACTTGATAAGTTCCTGCCTTATCTCCTTCTTACCGGAGCCGTCATCAAAAATATCTCTGGATAACCAAAGAGCCAAGAACGCCGCGACATGAAGTATGTTATTCTTCTGGCTCGACTCCAACTCGTCAGGAAACCACTAAGACACCCACCAGTCATAGAAGCACTTCGTCTCGTTTTCTTTCCGAATGAATCCATTTGAATTCGCAACTAGGGCGGCGCGTATTTCTTCTTCATCTGCAGACAACCTAACATCGAGGTTTCCAATTACGGGAAGATTTAGCAACACATCCACGCTCTCCAAGGAGATGGTCATTTCACCCCACCTGCATACGGCCGTGTAGGTGTCCGGACACCATCTGGAAAGAAAAGCAACTAGGCCTGGAATATGTTTCCTAATCTGGAGCACTGCGGAAGCCGCGACAGCACCAACGATCTGCGCCTTGGTCAAATTTATTTTTACATGCTCCTGGCTCATCATAAACCGCATTCATTTATAGACGGGACGCAACGGACTCACAGAGATTTTAAAGTTAATAGGAGAGGCATGATATTCTTTCCTCTAAAGAAAAAACATTATTACTCCTCCGGGACGAACCGATCGGTCTTCTCCCTCACTTTCCAAATCAGTCAGAAGAATCGACACATACTTGGGGTGATTTCTCTTAGCCGTGGCCGATGTCGTGAAGAACTCATCATCTACGTTTGGCTTGGAATTGCCAACATCTTTCGGTACGACAGAACTTTTCTCAAGTAAAATCATAATGAAGACTCTCCCACGCTACTTTCACCTTCCAAACAACTACAATGAAACAATACGAAGAGAAATTATTACGGAAAGTGCACGGAAATTATTTTTCCACCCAAGACGCAAGCCAGTTTGTTTCAAAGCCGTACCCTGCAGCATAAAATTCTTGTCCGACCGAGGAGCTGCGCCCCACCATGGGAACCATGCACACGGCCACACCAAAACAAGGAGTAAACCCTAAAAACTAGGTTTTCGTGGGGAAGGATGGCAATTACTATCGAGTGCTTACTTTGCACAGTGAGTTGAGGCGGTCAACATTACTATGGTATTCATGCCTAAGTACTACTACAAGCTCGTGCAAAACATACCGACGGATAGGATTCACACCAACATTTTCCACAAGGTCATGAAAAGGTATGCCTACAACTAAGGTTTACACCAACACAAAAGAAAAGAGAAAACAAGTTAAAGAAGAAGTATTGGAAGGCATACCTAGGATTTGCTTGTCCGCTTTACTTTACTGCTACCACACGACTGGGATAAAAAAAAATAGGCGTGAAAGGAAAGAGAAGCCGGCCTTCCTTTTATATATACATGGTACGTGGGAGTTTGAATAAGGAAAGGATTTCCTATTTTGAGCCAAGAAAGGAAAAGAGGAAAACGGTCCCGCAAAGACCAATTTCCACGCCCAAGACCGCTCATGCCGTTCCTTGGTCCCACACCGAGCCGTTCGCTATGCTTTGCCTCCCTAAGTTGTGCACACCTCGCCTCACCGGACCATGCCTTTCCATGGCCGCACCATGCCAAGCCGTCCACTCCACTATCGCAGGCCCTATCATGCCAGGCTGTCCATGCCATGGCTTGTCACGCCGACACCAACAACTCGTCGATCCAACATTATGATGTTCCTTAACCCAGCCAAGATGATGAGAAGCCAGATTAAGTCACTCCTCTCACCTCACCGCTTCATGGTCTACATGAATAAGATCTATGCAAGGCTGCCAAACGTGGGATCATGAAGTCTCCTTGCAACAAATAGCAACCGTGTCAAGCCATCCACCACGCTTTGCCTTACTAAGACGACGCCACCTCTTGGCCCCACGTGCCAAGCCATCCGCTATGCTTTGCCTTCCAAGACTGCGCCCGCTTTGCCTCGGTGATGTACGGCCATACCAAGCCAATAACTTTCGTCTCACCCTTCCGAGGTATGCATCCCCAGTACAACTTATGCAGGGCCGCCAACACGGGAAGCAAGAACTCTCTTCACCTCTCAAAAAGGTTAGTCTGATTTTCCTGACCATCTTTGCAATGATTCACGTCTTGATTCCGTCCTTGTTTGTCACCATCATATGATTACCTCGCAACAAGGCACTTGTTCGAACTAAGCAGGGGACTTAATGTTGATGGTGGTTTTTAGCTTAGGGGTAAAATCGTAAAACCCTAGTCAGACAGTGACGTCACAGAACTTGAGTAATAATGTCCAAACCAAGCACATTTATTGAACCCTTTAATTTGTATGCAAGAAAATTACCAGGGTACCTTTTTTTTTTTGCTAATTAGGGTTTCGACAGGGAAAAACCATAATTCTCACACCCCTGTGCCAACGGCAAACCATGCCAGCCACACCTACCGCGCCAAGGCATGCCAACCATGATAGTTGCACCCCTGTGCTAATGGCAAACCATGCCATCCACACCTACCGTGCCCAGGCATGCCAACCATGCTAGATGCACCCCTGTGCCAATGGCAAACCATGCCAGCCACACCTACCGCGCCCAGGCATGCCAACCATGCTAGCGGCACCCATGTGCCAATGGAAAACTATGCCAGCCACACCTACCGCGCGCCTGGGCATGCCAACCATGCTAGCTGCACCCCTGTGCCAATGGCAAACCATGCCCGCCCACACCTACCGCGCCAAGGCATGCCAACCATGCTAGCCGCACCCCTGTGCCAATGGCAAACCATGCCAGCCACACCTACTGCGCCATGCCAAACGCACCTTGCCATGGCCCCATGCCAACCTAGCCGCGCCACCTTTCTGGCCTTCACTACGCGTCTACCAAAACGAAGGCATGCGACAATCAACGGTCTCTCTTCAATCCCGAGGAGCAAATCCTAGACGTCTAAGGTTACCAAACGATATTTGGCCCAAAGCCCTTTGTCACGCCAAACCTTGGCCCCGCATGCCAAGCCAAACCGCACCTAGCCAAGCTAGCCATACCAAGCCATGCCATGCGCCCATGGCAAACCTTTGCCCCACATGCCAAGCCAAACCGCACCTAGCCAAGCTAGCCACGCCATGCGCCCATGGCAAACCCTTGGACCCACATTCCAAGCCAAGCCACACCTTGCCTTGGAACCTAGCTATGCTAGCCGCACCATGTGTCAACGGATTTCCAAACCCTTGGCCACATATGCCAAGCCAAACCACACCTTGCCTTGGCACCTAGCCATGCTAGCCGCACCATGTGCCAGCGGCTTGCCAAACCCTTGGCCCCACATGCCAAGACAAACCGCACCTAGCCGTGCTAGCCGCACCATGTGCCAACGGCTTGCCAAAACCCTTGGCCCCACATGCCAAGCCAAGCCACACCTTGCCTTGGCCCTAGCCATGCTAGCCGCACCATGTGCCAACGGCTTTCCAAACCCTTGGCCCCACATGCCAAGCCAAACCGCACCTAGCCATGCTAGCCGCACCATGTGCCAACGGCTTGCCAAAACCATTGGCCTCACATGCCAAGCAAAGCCACACCTTGCCTTGGCCCTAGCCATGCTAGCCGCACCATGTGCCAATGGCTTGCCAAACCCTTGGCCCCACATGCCAAGCCAAACCGCACCTAGCCATGCTAGCCGCACCATGTGCCAACGACTTGCCAAACCCTTGGCCCCACATGCCAAGACAAACCGAACCTAGCCATGCTAGCCACACCATGTGCCAACGGCTTGCCAAACCCTTGGCCCCATATGCCAAGCCATGCCACACCTTGCCTTAGCCCTAGCCATGCTAGCCGCACCATGTGCCAACGGCTTACCAAACCCTTGGCCCCACATGCCAAACGCACCTAGCCGCGCCACCATGCTGGCCTTCCCTACGCGGCTACCAAAACGAAGGTGTGCGACAATCGACGGTCCCCCTTCAATCCCAGGAGCAAATCCTAGCCCTCCAAGGTTACCAGACGACGCATGGTAACCTTTAGCCCGAAAACCTAAGTTTGGCCACGCCAAACCACGCCATGCCAGACTAGCCGCGCCTCCATGCCCCGCCAATGGCATGCTAACCTAGCCGCGCCACCATGCCGGCTGTAACACCCCGTGTTTTTAGCATGGCGCATGCTAAAAGATGCGCCATTGCTTGTGATGAAGCTTCATCCAAAGCTTCCGCAGCGTGAAAAAGGTGTATTGGCTTAAGGCCAATACCGCGCCAAAAAATGGCGCATTATGTTTACAGCATTTGGCCAAGGGCCAATGTTGCATCATCATGATGCATTAGGCCAGTTGGGTAGGTGGGCTCGATCTTACAGCGAAATCATTGTGCAATAAACGAAATGATCGAGAAGACCGGGTGGTGCGCAATCATTATACGCAATCGTTGTGTGTAATCATTGTGCAACGAGACAGAACAATTGGTGCACAATCATTGTGCAAAGCAGACGGGCAGTGGTGCACAATCATTGTGCAATAGAACGGAGACTCGGCAATCATTGCCGGTCCTTGAGAAATTCATGGCAACGGCCATGAATAGTGAAGCATGTCAATATGCTCCCCTTTTCATACTTGTAGAAATTCCATTAAGACATATATAGGGAGGGGTAGTTGGTTGAAGGTGCATATGCGGACTATGTACCAAGTAAGCTTCATAGCCTAGCCGAAAGAGCATAAATGATGCCTAAGGCTCATTTATAGTTGCGTAGCCTTTCGAAGAGGGTATTTGATGCGTTGGCATCACTATGCCACGGCTTGCGGACCGATGATGCATAATCATTATGCATCTTGGCGGAATGGCCTATACGAACCAAGGCCATTACCGTTTTTGCTAGGCCACTGACCTTGCAAACGATTTGGTTTAATTTTCTGTCCCTTCGCGGATGAACTACGGTCTGTGCTTGATCCCTTTAGAGTAGGGAAGGGTACGTAGGCAGCCGCAATGAGTTGCAGCATTGCCGGGTCCAACACATTGGCCCCTCATATCATCTAAGCTCGGTAGCTCGACGCAAGAGATGATTGTGGCCAGACTTGATGAGGCTTAGTTGCATGCCCGTAAGTGGATGCTCATACTTCCTATCAAGTTATAAAGAGTTGGTAAGCGAGTTAACGTAGGAAATGGCAAGGGCTTGGTGCGGCCTACGCCAAAGTCCAAGGCTTATGCCTGGACAATGACGGTTGCTCAACTAGCTAGGAAATTCATTTATGAATTCCCTACGTAAAGGTAAAGCCAGAGACGCATGAAAAATGCATTGGCATTGGCCTTATGGCCTTAAACCCTTTTGCGGGACAAGGGTAAGTTGGAACGGTGTGGAAGCTAAGTTAGCTGCGTCATGCTCCACGAGCATGCTTGCAAGGGCAATTGGACGTGCATTTGCCCAGCTTTGAGGCCCGGATCGTAGCTTCATCATGGCGCACCGGGGGAGTTACGGCCTGCGGGGCAACGCGCCAAAGGCGTAATTTTTCGGTCCGTCACAGATGGTATCAGAGCAAGTTCCGAGAAAACTCTAGGGACTTGTGCGGAGTGGACTCATTGGCGAGTGTTTTCCTTGATGGAAACATAAAGTTGGAGAGTAGGCCAACTTTTGCGCGGGAAGAGTTTGAATCGCTTTGCCGATTACTATGAGAATCGAGTTGAGCTTGTTCAAGTACTTTGTGAGATTGCCTGGCCTAAGTGGCACCCCACTTACGAGTGGATATCCGGAAGACCGTCCGGGGCCGGTGGGTAGACAATGGGACCGATCATCCCCACACGTTGGCACCGGCCAAGGGTGTGCGTTGTCGAGGCACAGCTAGCATCCCACTTACAGTGGCAACCTGGATGACCGTCGGGGACGGTGGGCAGCTGAATCTTGATCCACACAGACCTTTGTGCTAAAATTTTGTCATTTTGATGACATCTTTCAACTTGTGAACCTTAGGGATTCTGGGTGGTAGTATGGGATGCTATCTAGGATACCTTGTCGAGATATCCTCTTGGCACCGGCCAATTGCGATTCTTGTTTCGTTGTGGGCACTTTTTTTGGATTCTGGGCAGGTGGTATGGGACATGTGCTCGGAAGGTCTAAATTGTTGTTCATGACGACTTGAAGAAACCCGTGATTTCGAGCTTCGGTATGGGACTTTTGCTCGGGAAATCCAACTCGAAGAGATTGTCCACAATAGCTTTGGTTTTGAATTTCGAGGACGAAATTCTTTGAAGGGTGTGATAATGTAACATCCCGTGTTTTTAGCATGGCGCATGCTAAAAGATGCGCCATTTGCTTGTGATGAAGCTTCATCCAAAGCTTCCGCAGCGTGAAAAAGGTGTATTGGCTTAAGGCCAATACCGCGCCAAAAATGGCGCATTATGTTTGCATTTGGCCAAGGGCCAATGTTGCATCATCATGATGCATTAGGCGATTGGGTAGGTGGGCTCGATCTTACAGCCGAAATCATTGTGCAATAAGCGAAGCTTGATAAGGAAGAATAGGGTGGTGCGCAATCATTATACTTAATCGTTGTGTGTAATCATTGTGCAACAGCCAGAACAATTGGTGCACAATCATTGTGCAGCGAGACGGAGCAGTGGTGCACAATCATTGTGCAATAGAACGGAGACTCGGCAATCATTGCGGTCCTTGAAAATTCATGGCAACGGCCATGAATAGTGAAGCATGTCAATATGCTCCCCTTTTCATACTTGTAGAAATTCCATTAAGACATATATAGGGAGGGTAGTTGGTTGAAGGTGCATATGCGGACTATGTACCAAGTAAGCTTCATAGCCTAGTAGAAAGAGCATAAATGATGCCTAAGGCTCATTTATAGTTGCGTAGCCTTTCGAAGAGGGTATTTGATGCGTTGGCATCACTATGCCACGGCGCGGACCGATGATGCATAATCATTATGCATCTTGGCGGAATGGCCTATACGAACCAGGCCATTACCGTTTTTGCTAGGCCACACCTTGCAAACGATTTGGTTTAATTTTGTCCCTTCGCGGATGAACTACGGTCTGTGCTTGATCCCTTTAGAGTAGGGAAGGGTACGAGGCAGCCGCAATGAGTTGCGGCATTGCCGGTCCAAGACATTGGCCCCTCATATCATCTAAGCTCGGTAGCTCGACGCGAAGATGATTGTGGCCGGACTTGATGAGGCTTAGTTGCATGCCGAAGTAAGTGGATGCTCATACTTCCTATCAAGTTATAAAGAGTTGGTAAGTGAGTTAACGTAGGAAATGGCAAGGGCTTGGTGCGGCCTACGCCAAAGTCCAAGGCTTATGCCTGGACAATGACGGTTGCTCAACTAGCTAGGAAATTCATTTATGAATTCCCTACGTAAAGGTAAAGCCAGAGACGCATGAAAAATGCATTGGCATTGGCCTTATGGCCTTAAACCCTTTTGCGAGACAAGGGTAAGTTGGAATGGTGTGGAAGCTAAGTTAGCTGCGTCATGCTCCACGAGCATGCTTGCAAGGGCAATTGGACGTGCATTTGCCCAGCTTTGAGGCCCGGATCGTAGCTTCATCATGGCGCACCGGGGAGATTACGGCCTGCGGGGCAACGCGCCAAAGGCGTAATTTTCCGGTCCGTCACACCGGCCTTCCCTATGCAGCCACCAACGAACGAAAGCGTGCAAATATCAACGGCTGCCTTTCCTCTTAAGATACAAAATCTCGACCGACGAAGGTCACCAAGCTACCAAGTCTCCCGAGCTCGACTTGCCAGGCAACAACCCTATGCTACATGTTTTCCACAAAAACATTCGAGACATCAACACATATCACAAACTGGGGGATCCTCTTTAGGGTATTGGTTTGGAGGTTTACAGCGTGCGGCGTACACTACGCCCGTCATAAGGAAGTGACATAAGGGTGAGGCGGTTAGTAAATACAGGGAGTTAAAAGTGAAACGTTCATGGGTCATCAATTCCATACATTAATGTTTTTATGGAACATCAATTCCATGCTTTATCGATTTTATGGAACATCTAATTCCATGCATACGGTTACCACCTCCTCCCATTTACTTACCCATTTTTCCATTCCTTAATTAGACCAGGGTACGTTTCACTTCGACTTGTATAAATAGGTCTTACCTATTTCCACAGAATGACAAGTTCATTAGGGAATACACAACACTCAGAAAATACTTGCTAGCTTAGCATTTGTTAGCCTTCCCACTTTTCTGATACAAGTCGTAGTAACACAACTACTCTTCCAGAATCAACTATTCTGGTCTCATCACTTTCTTTGCTTCCCTCCCCAAAACCAACCCATTCTCCTTCAATTTGTGACCGAAGCAAGTCTGGAACGGCCATTTCTTGTTTAGGCCGGACTTGTACAGATTGATCTCTCGAATCTAATGTACTCCCTTGCAGTACATTGTTTAGGGTTTAAATAGTTTCTCACCCGTACACCCAAAATTACCGAAATCTGCAGAAACCATTTTCACCTAAAAATAGCGGGCTATGATTATAAAAGCCTATTTTCTTTGACGTATGGTGAAATTTTTTGGGTTCTACTTAAAAAAAAAAAAACCAATGCTTATATTAGGTTTTTCTAGAGCCTATCCCATAACTCACTCATCTCTACGTCTCCTGCTTCAAAGAAAGAAAAAACAAAAAAAGGTCTCCTCTCCACTTTTCTCTCTCAAAATTGCTTCTGCCCACCGCCATGAAATCCCCTCACAACCACTACTAAGAAAGAAAAACAAACACAAATCAGTTGATAGAAAGGTATTATTACTGTGATTTTTTAGATTTTGATGCAAACCTCTTCTTGTTGTTTGATTATCAAGTGTAAAATAATCATGTTGTAATAAAGGTTGAGGGTTAATTTGCATTGAAGACCCAACTAATTCTTCAAGGGCATATATACATATATATGCAGAGATTTCCTAAAAATTGTATATGTCTTAACACCTCTTTTTTGGAATTGGTATTTTCTATTTTGATTCTCATCAAAGTTTTCTTTGATTCAACAATGGTGAAATAAACTAAAGTCATTATCATCTCCATCAAAGTATAGTTAATCACCAACATGCCCTCCGATTTGTTTTTCAACAAAGTGTAAATCCGATCAAAAAAAAATTCGACGTATAAATCCGAGTATTACCATTTTTTTCCTGTCATATTACCATTTTGCCCTCAAATTATACTTCCATTTTTGATTTTTGTGGTGTGAAGTTAAGGGAAAAATTGGAAGTTCAAAATTTGTAGCTTCACTTGCTACGGTAAGGGGTGTTCCTTTTATATAATATAATAGATATAATATATAGAATAGATTTGACATTTCACAACAAATCAATTAATATCACAGTGGATTAATCAGTTGTTGAGAGATGGATCCATGGATGTAAAAACGAACCATTAACACATCAATTAAATTCCTTCTTTCCCATGGTGGTAGTGAAGGTCCTCAAGATTCGTTGATACACAACCCCAGATGATCGACAATAACAACAACACGAACAAAACCTCCTATCAATTCTCAACATATTCTCAACTAAGATCTTGAAATTGACTGCTGAATAAGAGTTTGGATTTTACATTGGGGTTTTTAATTAATTTGGGGTTTTCTTATCCTGCGAAGAGTCAACCACTGGTTCAATCTAAAGAAAGAGGTAGAAAAGAACAAATAAAAGATAAAGAAGATCCAATGATCATGAATTTTATCTAATTTACCGTCAATAATCCTGTTTCCACCGCCTGACACCATTTTCACTGGGAGAGGACTGATTTGAGCAAGAAGATGATTCAATGAGTAGTTATTTTAGGACCTTCGAAACTAGTGATGTCGACGAGATTGGAAATGCTAACAGGTCTAACGTGTAAGAAATCGAATTACAAACTATTGATACGATGGGTTTTATGGATTTGAGAAAATTTCAATGAGGGGAAGAAGACGATGGAGTGAAAGGGACCTGATAGAAATATAAAAACAGAATATATTCTAGGTATTTCGTGTAGGGGTGGGACTTGGGTTGGTTGGGCGGGTTCGAAGGCTTGGCCGAGGCAGACCCGAGCTAGGAATCTTTTGCCCAAATTGACCATCAAACCCGTGAAACCCATAGAAGTATTGCCCAAGTCCACCCAAGTTATGTTCCTCGGGTTCCCCGGGTTCTTCGGGTTGGCCCAAGTTTTGTTGGACATAGGAGTTTTTTAATAGTGGAAATTTCTGAGCAACCCAAATTTGTATCCTCTCTCTTTGATAAACCCTTCAATAAGATGACGTATATATCTAGCCCAAAATATAAGATGTACGGTTAAGATAAATAGTTTTAGATTGAATGTAGATTTTGAATTTTTCAACATGACTAAATTAACCTTTATCCATTACATACTATTAATAAAAAATTGAAAAAATTGATAAAATTATGGTCAAATAGTAATGAGCGTTATTGGTGGCTGTTAGTTATACTTGCACCACTCACCGACTAATGAGCGTTATTGGTGGCTGTTAGTTATACTTGCATTAACATTAATGATAAATATCTGTTACGTGTCATGTCAGGCCCATACCAATATATAGGTTGTGACGTGAACAGGATTACTAAAAATAAGCAACTCCTTCATCCTTTCTTCCTTACTCGAGTCTGTTGAGTACTCAAGTTTTCCTAAAAAAAATTTCGGGCTTTATAGATGAAAATGGTAGTAATAATAACTTTCACTTAGCATGACTATTGACTAGGTATTATTGATGAAAATTAGGATTTTCACTAGATGCTACCGATTGTTAAAGGTGATATTTGTGACTATCAATAGGTAAAAACAAGAATTTTCATTTAAAATTGTAATTTTCACAACCACACCATATTATTAGGAATAAAAACTAAAATTTTCATTAAAAACTAAAATTTTCACCAAATCTGATTTGTGTGAAAACGAGAATTTTCACCAAACAACTCCTTGTGAAAAATGGAATTTTCCTAAATCTCCATGGGTGATAATTGGGTTTGTCTAGTCGGTTGCAATAAAAAATATAATTATCGGGACAAACATATGAACGGGATAAAAATAAAATAAAAAGTGTTATGTATGCAAGGTTTTTTTTAAGAGAGTAACAAGGAGGTATCTTAGGAGGGAATTATGATTAGAAGTCAAAGGAATTAGTTAGGGAATTTTTTTAGGGATTATAGTTTAGTTAGGTTATTTATGTAACCCAATTATTCTTTTATAATAATAAACTTAATAAAATTAATTTTCTTAGTAAAAGGTTATTTATGTAAACTACTCATACTTATAGATAAATATGGGTTCTCTATATATATAATTTTAATGGTGGGCTTCTAATATTAAAGATTCCTAAATTGGCTAGCCATATCGTCCCCCTTTTTTAATATGATAATAACAAATTTTAGTAATAATAAGATTTGATTGCTCAATTTATCTCAAATTTCCAAATATTTGAAGATTATTTACAATAATATAAACTTTTTTTCATATTGAATGATTAATGAGATAAATATAATTTATATTTTTATTATTATATTTGAAGATAATATCTAAAATTACTTTAGATAGATAATACCTACCAATTATAAAAATAATTTTATATAACTATATCATAGTTCTTCGGGTTGGGCGGATTGCTTGGGTTAGAAATATTTGTGCCCATGCTTGCCCAAATTGAACTCGGTTTTATAAAAATTATGCCCAAGCTTGCCCAAAGTTTTGAAATATATTGCCCATGTCCGCCCAACCTTCGGGTTGGGCATGGGTTGGGTCGATTAACCCAACCCAAGTCCCACCCCTAATTTCGTGGAACACGTGTTTGATTCTGCAACATGGATTATGGATATAAAAAGTAACAATGGGAAGAAACAATAACAATAATTTCAATCTATTTGGGAAAGAAACACTAATTAGTGATCTTGGGAGGTGAGGAAACACTATATTTCACGGCCTATAAGCATCACTATGGTGATTGTCATCCTAACCAGGCTGGCACCACCACCACCAGCAATCTGTTCTTTTTTTTCTTTCTTTTTTGTTGTTCTTTGGAGCAACCACCAATCATTTATTGTCATAAAATATTGGGAAAAAATAGTGACAATATAGGTTGAGGCAAATATGTATAGATGGAAAAGTATAGTGAATTGCTGGGGGAAAAATAGATAAAAAAAAAAAAAATACATTATGAGGAGGCAAAATACATAGGAAAAGTAATACTACAGTCATTACTAAGGCGAAATGAATGAAAACGCCATTACTGACAGTCATTTGGTAAGCCAGGATAGGTGAAAGAAGAAAAAAGGAAAATCATTTGATGAGGCAAAATATATTTACATGAATACAATATGAATATCGGCCTGCTGTGGCAAAATGTAAAAAACAACAATCCCAGTTTTGGTGAATATTTGGTTTTTACATAGTCTATTCAGTGTTCTGAAACCCGGCTCGGCCCGGCCGGTCAGCCCAGTAAAACGGTGACCCAGTCACCTTTCTGGGCCGTATCATCAGTAACCCAGTAAAATGAACAAAAAACGGCTTAATTTGTGAAATTCGGATGACCCGGCCGGTTTGACCCGTGATTCAGCGTATCCTGTCCGAGTCAATGAATCATAATTTTTCTTAATCTCTAACCTTCAAACATATCATCATATGATTCAAACGAGGAAATAATTTTTACGACACACGTGAACAAAAAAACACAATCCATACAATTTAAGATTATAGATCGACAGAAGAGTGAGGTTAATCTTTAAAATAATACTTAACAAAATTCTTTCCCCTTTCCTTTGATGCAAATGATAACAATTGAACTTAACAAGAATTCAATTACAAATTTGATCAAAAAATTATACAAGAAAGATCCACATCCACTTTGAATCTTTGATGATGGAGTAATATTGTGATCTGTCATGATTGAGGGGATGATGTTACGACAGCGACGCTCTGCGATGTTGCTGTTATGATTCTAATAGTAACATACAGTATTATACACAAACAAGCTTCTCAATCACATAAAAAAAAATGACAACCGATGACAGTATCGACGGCTAAGCTAGGGAAAGAGATGCAGTGAGTGTGATAGAGGAGATCCCACGATGGTTAAAGTTAAACTGAGGTTGGGGTTTTGAATGGCGGAATCTGTAGATAGTTGATAATAAAAGGACAAAGATTCCTTGGTCAATAACTCAATATAAAAAACTTGAGCTGTCAATCTTATCTTAACTGTGCGTGGCATTCTCTAGAGTCTAGCCCATGCCACTAGAGCATTTGTAAGTTTCGCAATGACAAACGACTTAAGAATGGACAGGTAGAAATTAGATAACAATTTAAAAGTGTGACCCAGTAAACCCGGGTTAAATCACTGGTTGAACCAGTAACCCTTGACCCAGTATTTTTTCCGATTCAATGATGGAATCTGTAGATAGTTGTTTCCTTGGAACATTGAGTCTATTTCGACTAGTACCTGCAGAAGATTTTTTGAAAAAACAATAGTGCCAATCATCCGTTGAAGCACAATAGATTAATTAATATCAAAATAAAATAAAATGATTGGATGTCATGATATATGAAAATAAATTATTAATTTGTTAAGGCAATATAGAAAAAAAAAACATAAAAAAAGAAAATAACAACAACAATCATTTGTTGAGGCAGAATAAATGAAAAAAATAAATATTGACAATCATATTTTTTTTATTTTTTTTTTGATCGGTAAATATTGACAATCATATTTTTTTTATTTTTTTTTTGATCGGTAGTGGCCCAAACTGCTCTGAGATGATATCCTTCGCCGTCGTACAGCTAAATACTGAAGATGCCACTTCTCGTACGCCCTCACCCTCGCCAACACTGAAGCTTCTCATACTGAATACTTTTGCTGAAAAAAGAAGAAGACAAAAGACAAGAGTATTACTACTAGATTTTTATTTAGTCTTTAACAAGGGAGTACTTAAAAATTCGGTGAATCAAAGGAACATTACCTTGGTCGTGTGAACTTTGAAAAAACTCTAGCACTTCCGTGCATTATATCCTGGTTCCGTCGCCGTAACCAGCTCTTACTCCGTGAACCTGTAAACAATGAGATCCAAGATTATATATTAATAACACATATCAAAGTCAATTCAGTGAAAAACGTTGAATTGGGTTATTAACAAAACTACGTACATGAAGTAAAATCACCAGAAGGAAAAACTCAACTGACCACGAAAAATAAAACGAAATCAAAATAAGAAAGAGAGATTACCTGCACGATATATATTTCTTTTTATTTCTGTCCTGGACTTTTTCTTTGACAGTGTCCTACTTAACACATAAGGAATGTTTTTATCTTTCTTCTCATCAACTTCTTCGACCACTATCTTACATTCTTCATGACTCGCCAATGTACTGTCAATGTGGCTGCAAATATTAGAGTTTTTTTTCCCTTCTTATAATCCATACTAGGAAAGGGTGAGTAGAATATGAATGTAAACTAGTGAGTTAGAGATAGAGAGGGAGAGTACCTGGTAGAAGCAGTAGTTGTGAAGGCATTGAGGTCAATGAAGCGATCAACGTACAATGTACGGAGACCGGGGAGGGATGCCAAATCATAAGTAAATGACTTTTTCAGCTTATCACAGTTCTCAATCCATAGTTTAGTGAGAGACTTCCATTCTCGCAAGTCCTGTAGATAAGTTAAGCAAGGACAATTTCTTAACTTCAACGAATGTAGAGAGCTGATGCTGGTGTAGTTGAATACGATGTCGGAAGATACATCATCCTCGTTGCTGTTGTTGTAGTTTTGAATACGAAAACCTTGAAACTTAGAGCAGCATGAGATTTCTAGAGATTGAAGATGTGTGTAATGTTGGAGTACCCCCATTGGGAAAAAATTAAGCTGTGCAGAATCTTGTATAGAAATGGATGTGATGAGAGAGCCCGGTCCTTTACCTTTTCCTTTTCCTCCTTCAATTGATAAGATCGAGCCTACCACCTTGTCGTTGGTATTACTTAATTCCAAGCTATCAAGAGAAGAAAATGAAGTTACTGGTATGGATTTTAACTGGAAGCAGCCACTGATAATCAACCTTCGGAGGGAAGGGAAGGCAGTATAAGAATATGGTGGAGGAGGAGGAAGCCATTCTTCTAAACTTGACATATCGCTTAGCTTCAACTCGATTAATGAAGGGAACACTGATATCGAAAATGATGTCGGTGATGATGATGGTGATACTTGATGATAAAACTCTTCTCCCAAACACTTGACAGAATTCATCCCATCAATATGAAGAACCCTGAGACATGGGAGCAAACCCAGCGGAGGAAGCTGCTCGCAACTGTTGCAATTTCCTAACTTTAGTTCCACCAAATTTGGAAGACAACTAGACGATGAATCAAACCCACACATCCACTTTGGAAGCTTAATACCACTGAATCCTTTTATAAGCAGTGTTTTTAAAGTTGGATGTGGTTGCAGACCTTCCAACACCATAGTACTATCATCCATACCCTCGCCATCCCAGCGCAGCTCCAGAAGTTGAATATTCTGCTTATCCTTTAGTTTTGCTCTTGCTGCATCTTCTATTCCTCCCACATTCTCTAGATTTCGAATCACCAACACTTTTAGGTCATTTAGGCCTGATAACTCTTCGATTCTGCTGTGATGATTGGTCGTGGGAACCTCTTCCTTCCTTACCATGTATGATTTCAATTCTTCAAGGCAAATTAGCCGTTCTATACCTTTTGGCATTTCATGATAGCTCTTTCCACGGTGTGTAAAACGTCTCAGTTTCGGCCAACCCTTAATCTCTTTGGGAAGCTTACAATCAGATCCTAGTTCTACTATCTCTAAATTCCAGAGCGTGCTAACACAAGATTCAGGCAATACTTTGATGCCAGTTCCATTCAAATTAAGTCTCCTTATTAGAGTCAATGCACCAAGATCTTCAGGTAATGCTATTAAGTTTCGGCAAAACATGAACCGGAAATCCCTTAGACTGATGGTGGAAGATAGTGATGGAGGTAATTTAACAATTGGAGTATATGAAATATCAAGGCGACTGAGATGTCTGAAAGACCCGATATGAAGAGGTAATGCTTTAAAGTGAAGGCAGCGGTAGAGATCTAATGTCTGCAAATTTCTTAGTTGATTGATAGACTTAGGTAGTTCATAAATATCAGAGTATGAAAGATTCAGGTGCTCTAAAAGTTTCAAACACCCAATATCTTGAAGAATGATACGAACGTTGGTGCAGCGATAGAGGACTAACGTCTGGAGATTGTAAAGTTTTTTGATGGAAACATTGTGCAGTTCTTCAATTTTAGAGTATGACAAATCAAGGTACCTCAAATGTTTAAAATCAGAAGCAAAAGATTGAGTTTTGAGAGGATGCACGCCAAGCAAATATGCTACCCGTAGACGTTTATGACTAGATAGAGCATTGACATCTAGAAAATTGTTTTCAAGTGAGAAAAATGAGCGCAACTTGTTGGCATCATGCAACGCTGCTGAAAATGTTTTTGATGTATCTTTTAAAACTATTTGCACACGACGACTTTCAGAAATACTTGTTCCCATTTTACTCCTTGCATCAAGAATGGTGACCTCGGTTTTAGAAACGACACTTAGTGCAAGATCATGTACTAAGCCATGCATCTTGAACGTTTTGAATTCACCTAATTCATCCTTTTCCACATCTTGGAAAAAATAATTTGATAACAATATCTGAAAATAATCATTACCAATATCTTGGAGGGATTTTTGATTTCCTCTATCAGATGAATGAAGGAATCCTTCGGCCATCCACAGAAGAATCAATGTTTCTCTGTTAATCTTCCAACCCTTGGGAAATAAAGACAAGTAAGAAAAACATTGCTTCAAATGTGGTGACAAATTATCGTAGCTCATTTTCAATATTGCTAAAATATTGGTTTGATATTCTGACTCGAGTTCTGTTTCAAAAATATAGTCGTTAATGTATAACCAATCACTTTCAGCATTGCTGGAGTACATAAGACTACCCAGAAGCTTTGCTGCTAGTGGTAAGCCGACACATTTACTTGCGATCTCCTCTCCTATTATAAACATATTTGGAGTCTCAGATGCTCCACCGGAAGCGAAAGCTCTTTGCTGGATGATAGACCAACATTCGATGTTGAGCAATGGTTGTAAACTGTACTGCCGGGACACACGAGATGAAACTAACAGTTCTCTCGTGGTTACTAATATTTTGCTCCCTGGAGCACCAACGTCTATAAATGTCATAAGTTTATCCCACTCCTCAACACCCATCGACACATCGTCGAGTACTAACAAGTATTTCTTGTCGCTCAGGTTTCTCTGAACTTCACTTACAATATTGACATCTAACACATCATCACACCTGGTTTCCTTAATGCACTCCAAGATGCTTCTTACAATTTTGTTGACACCGAAACCAACTGACACACAAACCCACATTCTAAGGTCAAAGAGTCTCACTATCGAGTCATCTTGGTAGACCAAATGGGCTAGAGTAGTCTTGCCTAGTCCTCCCACACCCGCTATGGACACCACAACTTTACTAGGTTGACTATGATATTCAGATACTGGAAATGATAACGGAGCATCCATCGTCATTAACAACATTTTTATGATGATTGATTTATCTTTATCTCGACCTACAATTTTTGAATCATCCACCAAGGATGTTATCCGGGACGGTCGGACACTAGTCTGACAATCCGTAGACGGACACAGCTTAAGACTAGCTATGCTTTCCGATACAACATCCAGTCTGCTATTAATATCTTTGATTTTCTTGGCCATTTTAAAACGAAAACGTAATGAGCTGAACGAAATATAATGGTTTACCTTGCCAACGCCTTTTTCTTGTGGACGCATGGCCTCATACGAGAACTCATCCAATACATCGTCAGCATCATACGCAACATCTTTAAGCTTTCTCAACCAAACTCTGACAGCCTCCTCCTTAGCTTGCCTGTTTTCAGCATCATCTGTTACAGGAGCAATTTTCTCCAAAGTTTTCTTAAGCCTCCGTAGTTCATGTTCGAGACCCCAACTGAGACCAAACTCCTTATGCGCAACAGATCCTAAGACGGACTCCGTAAAAGAGCCGAGTTTTCTCATGATCTTAGTTGTGCCGGTAACTGCTATTTCTGTCATGATCAAAATACGAGAACAATTGTCAGGAAAAGATCTTGTAATTTGTTTTGAGATGGATGTTTAATGGTATACCTATGGTTCAGTGTTCTCCCTCTCTCTCTCTATATATATTATTATTTAAACAAAAAAGACGCGTTACACCGGACTTAGTTAAGGATTAATTGTAGTAGTAAATTCAGCCACTTGTGTAGTTCTTCCTCACAATGACATACTTTATATCTTTGAATGAGTATAGGTGATCAGAATCTGAATGAGAATATCAACACAATACCAGTATAATCCGGTTAACATAATAAAAAAGTTGTGAAATCGCGGGAACTACGGGCCTGCTACCTGAATATAACGATTTAACAATCCGGAAGGGAATAAAGGCCTGAAATAGTTTCTGCAATATTTTTCAGCATTTTTTTAATTATTATTTTGAGGAGAAAGGTTAAAATTGGACGCCTGCATTCATCCTGCTATGCGTTTATGAAACGTTTAAGCAAGATAATAGAGAAGGCAAAATTGAATTCCCATTGTACGTACTTCGTCTTGACAGAATTTCACAACTATATAAACAAATAACCCAGCTGCTTTCTAAAAGAACACGGCCTCAACGATCTCATCAAACATTCTCGATGACCAGAAATGGATAATCCTTACAACTTACTCCATTTTGGAGTATCATGCTTGCACGCCTATTTAACATTTTATGCACATCATTGGTGCGGGGCTTGCACTGGCCGGAACTAGGTGGTCTAGTAGTGGTTCTAATTTTAGAGGTAATATGTCAGCTTGTACTACTATTAAATTAATTAATGTTTTGACTTCATAAAACCCCTAGACCTTTTAACCTTTGTTCATGTCTCCCATTTTTTCTTCCATGTAAAATCTTGTGACTGTGATGTGTTTAAATCAACAAGTACTCGCCATGCGTATAACTCTGAATAAGCCGTGTTCAACCTCTCCACTTTCCGGCCGGGTATATATGTAATATGTTCAACTCTCTCCCACGTTCCAAGTTGCAATTTTTTATTCATCTTCCAACAAAAGATTATGAAATGAAGCTGTCACTTTGGTAGGACAAATGGGGGCCTAGGGACTAGAGTCTAGAGTCAATATCCTTCTCAGAAGGTTAGGAACGCGTCTAAAACCAATAACTCTGGATATCCCGAGATCTAAGTCCCGGGAAATGCACCGGGTAAAGACAAAACGTGGGACCCATATAACACGCACACATCTAAGTATTCCCCGCCAGCCGTGCGATTTTCTGTCGGGATAAATCCCGGTGCAAAGAATCACTCGTCTAAAACACGGTTAGGAATATAAAAAGCTGTTAAGTGTGAATGTCTTATATGGGAATCTGGACAGGATATATTGAGATGGACTGGTTACTTAACAAACTTGAAAATTAATTGTTCAGCTAATATTTTAACTATCAACATGATCGAGACGAGTTCAACTCTTCGTTTTCCTTGGACATCTGATTAAGCACCATTAAAATAATTTGGCTGAATGAATCAACTTGATTATTGAGTCGAATTCAGCTCAGTGTTATTGTTAACCAGATACTTACATTAACTTCTTTATCCATTATAATACATGACCAAATTGATTATATATAAGAAAAAACTCAAATAATTTTTCTAACATAAAAAAGGGAATATTACGTCCGGATCAACGCGGTGTATTTATCAGTTAACTATGCTGCAGCCATCAGTCAGTTGAAGGGTATATTTTATATTTTAATTTTGCTGAACAGGTCGTTCCACATTAATATTCAACCTTAACATAGGAATATGGCGTATATACCTGCAACCAAACAGCATCTTCTGTGTAGTCTGTTTATATATTTTTATTTTGCATTTCACTTGAATTTCTTCTTCTGAGCGTGTTCTTGGAAGTTAGATACGAAGTCTTTGAAAATGTAAGTACTCAAGTTATCTTTTACACGTAAAAAAAAACACAACTGTTTTTTCTGAAGTCTTTGATTGCGTAGTCTAGTGTATAATAAGAACAGAATGAGCATACACTTTTAGATCCAGACTTCACATCCATGCACCATACATCATGCATCTGCATTCCTATAACAACAAATCTGGTGACTTAAATGTGTTTGCATTTTTATTGGGTATTCGAGTTTCTGATAACACTAAGTCGATCTTTAATTCTTGTACTCTTAGGTATGAAGGGCTAGACCCGTAATTTTACGCGTACACTTATACATTTATCAAATAAAATGAACTTAGAGCGAAATAACTTCAAAATGATGCCCTTCACGGTTTAAAGCTCGAAAGTGACCTAGGTCAACTTTGGCACAAGGCCAACTGACTATTTCAAGCCTCTACCCACCCCGCACCTACCACACCTCATATTCGGATAATGAAACTGTCAATCGTGCTTGCAAGTCAATGGGCATCTAGTGAACGTCGGTTAGCATTAACTCGATTCAGCAGTACTGCAGCTAAATTAATCAAAACCATAAAACGTGCATTCCACCTTAATATTCGGACACACCCAACCACATCATAAGTCACAAGTACTAAATTAGCAACATATTAATTCAATACAACCTAGTAGGCTTAGTACTAAAACTAGTTTTTGGAGTTTGAACAGGCAAGCTAAGCCAACTATAAATTATCCAATCTGACCTTTAGACTTTCATTAAAGAAAAAAACATCTAACCATCAACATTCTTCTCCGCGCGCTTCTTCATTCTTTTTCTCCTCCCCCTAGCTGCAGTTATTCCTCTTTCTTTCTTTTCTCCTCTCTTTAAATTTAATACAAAGCAGAAAAAAAATTTAAAAATCCTTGGCTTCAAAAAAAGAGATGGCCGAGGGTGCTGCTGCTGGTGCTGCTGGTAAAGTTTTGATGGCATTAACAAAACTGTTGGTCGATGAAATATATTTTCTGCGAGGAGTCAAAGACAAATTCGAAACACTTCAGATTGAGCTCGAGTGGATGGATGCATCTCTTTTAGCAGCCAGATCAGACACCAACTTGAAGCTTTGGGTGAAGCAATTACGTGGGATAATCCATGAAGCTGAGGATGTTGTTGAGGAATTCAACCTCGAGATTGTTAACCATAAACGGCTGCAAAAGAAATCTAAAGATCCAATGGCCGGCTTGAAAAGGCTGTTTACGATATCAACACAATTACCTATTGTACATAATATTGGAGTTCGAATTGACGGTATCAACGTCAGTGCAAGAAAACTAAAAGAATACAAGGATAACTATGGGTCTATCATTGCACAAACGAATGCTGGTGGCGCTGAATCTTCAGATCGATCCCAGTCATCATTGCAGCATCAAAGGATAAAGAGAAGAAGAAAAGAAATCTTTGCTGAGGCATATCAGCAGGATAGCGTCCAAATCCACCAGGGTGTTGTGGGACTAGTCATGCCATTGTTGACGAGAGAGGAAGGTGATGATCATGCTAAGCCACCGCGCGTGATTTCAATCTTAGGCATGGGGGGTGTTGGTAAGACTACCTTGGCTAAGAAACTTTATAATCTTAGCTATGGTTTCGACTGCTGTGCGCTCGTTTACATATCTAAAGCATATAACTCGGATAAGCTCTTAAGGAGCATTATGAATCAATGCTTTGGTCCCAGCCCTGCTGAAAATTATTCCAATCAGAAGCTTTGTGAGAACTTGCAGGGGAAGAAGTACTTGATTGTGTTAGATGATGTATGGGATACAGATGTCTGGGATGCTTTACGAAGCTCATTTCCGCATAACAACAAAGGAAGCATAGTGTTGCTTACGACACGCCATAAAGAAGTAGCTAACTATGCTAGCTCTCAGTCTAGTACCGACATCCACGAGCTGAATGTAATAAATGAAACGGAGAGTTGGCAGATCTTTTTAAATAGGGTTCATCCAGAGCCTGCATTGGAGAGCCTCGGGAAGGAGATGGTGAAAAAGTGTCGTGGGTTACCTCTTGCAATTGTGGTGCTTGGAGGCCTCTTATTGGGCCTAGGTATGCAAAGACATTCATGGTCTGATGTAAATGCTAGTGCACGTTGGCTTTCGATTAACGATGCAGATTCCTTCAAATGTCCAGGGATTTTAGCGTTGAGTTACGATTACATGCCTTATCACTTGAAGCAATGCTTTCTTCATTTGAGTCTTTTTCCAGAAAATAGCAACATCTCTATGGCAAAGTTGTTTCAATACTGGATTGCTGAAGGATTTGTAAGCACGACAAATGAACAAACAATGGAAGAAGCTGCAGAGGCTTACTTGGAAGATTTAATACGCAGAAACTTGATCCAGGTCAGCAGATTCAGTTACGATGGAAAAGTAAAAAGTTATCGCATCCACAATCTAATTCATGAAATTTCTATCGAGGAATCTAAAAATGATCAGTTTTCTCAAGTCTATGGTAGCACTGACAAACTTTATCAAAATAAACCAGAGAGTCTTCGAGTTGCTGTATATTGTAAAAGTGATGCGCTGAATAAGGAGCGCTTCCCCAGTTATCCTGAGACTCGAGTTCGTTTTTTGATGTGTCAGAATGTATATTTTAAGCAGCACAACTTCTTAAGCTCTTTTTTTGGAGGCTTCAAATCCCTAAGGGTGTTGGAATTCCACGGGTACATCCAAGGTCGAGGTCGTATTTCATTGCCCAAGGAGGTAGGAGATCTCATACATCTGAGGTACTTGAGCTTCGAGAAAACTAATCTAGAACCGATTGACACAAGCTACTTAAGTAAACTTGTGAAGCTGCAAACTCTTAACCTCAACGGTTGTGTTGAGGAAGTCATGCTGGACGAGAAGATTTGGAGCTTGCACGAATTGAGACATTTGTTTCTGAAAAGTATTACGCCTACACCTACATCAAATGTTAGCAGGAATCGGTGGACTCCCACTGTTGCTAATTCAGGGATTGATAAGCTAACAAATCTTCAGGTGTTACACGTCGGGGCTGGAGATTGGATAGATGACCGGTTCCAGAAGCTGAGTTCCCTAAGAAGGTTAAGAATAGAAGAATGTTCGAGTTCGCACTCAGAAGCGATTTATAATGCTGTTGCTAAATTAACAAAGCTTCAATCGTTGGCGCTGCTCTCCAAAATCTCTTTCCAACCATTAACCAACGAAGCCATACCCTGGCTTCCATCCAATTGTCAAACCATACTTCTCTCGAAAGGTTACATTTAAAAGGTAAAATCCATGATTGGCCGGGACGTAATTCATTCCCGCCAAACCTGTGTAAGCTAAAGTTGGAGTGGTCATGGATTGTTGACGATCCCATGCCAATTCTAGAGAATCTGCCTAGCTTGACATTTCTGCACTTAGGATATGTTTCAAGCCTAAGTAAGAAAATGGTTTGCTTAAGAGGGGGTTTTGGTTGTCTTGAGACCTTAAAAATGGTTTCCCTAGAGAACTTAGAGGAATGGATAATAAAGGAAGGAGCACTGACCAGCCTTAGATATTTGGAAATCAATGGCTGCATAAATTTGAAGGTGATTCCTGAAGGGTTGCAACAATTGACTACACTAAAAGAGCTAAGAATAGCTAATATGCCACGTCAATTCGTAAACAGGGTCAAAAGGAATGGGAGGGATTGGCATAAGATCAGTCATATTCGTTCCATGGATTTTTTTTAGTTTTCTTCATTCCAGCATTTGTTTTGTGGTGCCTGTTGTCGTTATTAATGTTTTTTGATCTTGTTATTTTCTTGTGTAATAAACTTCTTTCTTTTTCGTTCTTATAAGGAAAAACAAACAAGGTCTGCAATTAATAAGCACATGGTAAATTTTGATAAGAATACTAGTGAATTGCATTTACAGTTTTATTCTCTACATTGCATCAAGTGTTTGCCTCCAGCTAGTTTGAGGTCTGAGCCACTGGCTTGTTTTTAACAATTTCAAGTTAGCGTGTCAAGCTTGTGTGAATTAGTCATGCAATCCTCATCATCCGACATATTGTGTTAGGCTTGAACTCAGCTCATTGTAGCAATGGAAAGCCACCTATTTCAAGATAAAATTATCGGAACACATTCAAAATCTGGAAAATACACTACATCTTCAGGATATAAATGTCTAACCCAACAAGTTGATATATAAACCTCCTCAAAATCCCCTCCCATATACCAAATTCCTGTGGACATTACGGAGCCCACCAAAAATCCAACTTTTCTTGTGGAAAGCAATCATCGAAGGACTACCGACCATCTCTATCCTAAATCGCACCCATCTGACCAACTCAGATAATTTCTCAAATCGCGAATTATCTGCTACTTCACTGTCCAATAACGGCTACATCTTGGAATATTTTATTCATACAATCCACATCCACATCAAATTCCAACTATACCCACATAAACTATATCACCTCAAACATCTATCTCTCAGATCATACAATAATCAACACCAATATCCTTCATCTCGTCATTCTGTTTTTTATTTTGGACCTTATGGTCGGCTAGGAATGAGCTAGCTAGTATATCGCCAAAACCAAACATCCTCAGATGAAATTGTGGATTGGGATCTAAAACAACGATAGGGATATTCTGGGGCTCTAACAATAATACATCATGTGCTACCAGATATTAAACATAAGAGCCTTTGTTGACCACTCAATTAAATCTTTACCAAACATTGAATAGAGTGGTTACCAAACAGATTCATTCCTTTGTTGTTTGCGATGATCAAAAGGAGTAAAGGAACTTGAGATGGTGAATTCTGTCTTGAGATTCACGTGCATGACAAAAAGGTCGAAGACACAGAGATAGTGAGAAAACTAACTAGCTAGGGGTAGTCTACTTGGTCTCAACTATACGAAGTTGGCTTATGTTCTTTGTATAACGGTTTATTGTGAGAGTATTCAAAACTGAACTAAGTCCTGGGATTTTTCTGCATTTGCGGTTTCCTCGTTAACAAAATCTTGTGTTGTGTTAATTACTTTACTTCCTCATAATTGTTTTATATTATAATAAACTTAATACACTTGTGCGTTAATTCCTAATCACTTGATATTGATCCTATAGTAAATCGGTTTTCGACCATAACTATTATCAATTGGATATCAAGTTATCGTATTGTCTCGACTTTGTCCATAACTTATAAGTGGATATTTAAAAGATTGTGGTGTATTTTGGTACCCTCGTCTTTTTAAGTGTTGTGTGGTTATTGAATTTTACAAATAACTATTGCCAAACTTGTTCTTAAAGTGATTATATAGTTAATAAGTAAATTTCTATAGTGAGCATAAATATATTATTCCTTCTTGTACTTGTATAATCTTATTATTTTTTCTTTGGGGGAAATTATTTCTAGCCCATTTTACATTTTTTGTTTATCAGAAACCCATCAATAAGATTCTATATTTAGAGAACCCATAATTAATTATTCTAATAGTTTGATTACACAAATAACCTTTTACTTAAATCAAAAAATTAATTCTAATTACTTTTCATTATAAAAAACGTGGACTTTTTCATCTCCGAATAACAAATGTGCGTGATTAATGGTAATCCCAAAATTATCTCTCTAATAAATGCTAATCCCAAAATTATCTCATTTCCTAATTTATTTTTCTCTATCCTCTATCTTTCGTGTTTCTCTTTTCCTCTTTTAAATTTTTTCTGCTCTTTTTCCTAACCAGAGTGAAAAATCAAAATTTTGCACTTACAACTAAAGTGAATCATTTCATAATCACATAAGGGATCCGTGATTTCACATAGTTTTCAGGTCAGTAAATGGATTTTTCATTCATGCTTTGGTTTGTTTATAACAAAGCAAAAATTGGATGATTGGTTCATGTTTATCTTTCTTTTTTGTTGCTTTGAAGGTGTTTCATACAAAACACAATGAATAATTTGTTGTTTGCACGATTTACGAAATTTGAAAAATCATCACCCTACCAAATTACCCAAGTTTTGCTCTACTTGACAGTAGTTGGGATTTTTTAAGCCGTTTATCCTCGAAACTATATACCATAAAAGATAAACATGGTTGATAATTTCATTTTTCCACTGTTTATATGATACTTTATTGGAGATGATTGAAAATTGAAATCTGTAATTATCTCTTGTGAGTTGTGATAACTGTGATTATCACAATATATACAGTTAGTGAAATCTGCTTATATCACTTGATTCTGATGTGATAACTTAATATCACTGGCTATACCAGAATCTGTGTGTTTTATATGTGATCAATGTAATTATCACTAGTTACTTCTCCTTATACTTCTTTTTTAAAACAGGTCCATGTGCAAACAACAATGAAGATTTTGTATAAAGCAGTGAAGCGGTTACGGATATAGATCGTGAGCAACCAATGTTAGTGTGTGATGCATTCGGTTCAAGACAAGTTAGGACAACAAATAATCTTGTGAAGAAAGAAGATTTTGGCTGTGATTCTCTTGTTCGAGGTTCTTGGTCTTTCAACCATGCTAATAGTATCATTAGCATGTAGCTTCTGATTTTTTTTCTTTTTGATCTTTCTAATTAATTTTTTTTGACTTTTAGTTATTTGTACATATTTTTGTTCCAACAAATCGTTAAGTATTTGTGCACATACCTTTGTATTGCTTCCAGACTCAAAAGTTTGTATTGCACCTTCAAAACAGGAACGTACCCTTATCAAGATGCCCAAAACTTTATCCAGATGCCCAAAACTTTAAGAATATGCCTAATAATTCACTGTTCACCCAAAACATGTGATAGTTGAACCTTTCACATGAGAATACCTTGTTAGTTTGTTCTTTCACCACCTGATTTAATATAAGGATGAAAAATAAGTTTGATCTTTGATAACCACGATTATCACTAACTATGATAGTTCGAATTATCACGGTAAGTGGAAAACCGAATTATCACCGTCTACGATAATTGAAAGTTGGCTCCTAGGTGTGGTACCGCCGATGTTAAATTAAATTCTCGTTCTCCGAAATCAATTCTGCTACTGTTTACGTTAGTAACACAACAAACCTAAAGAAATCGCTTTGGTCATACAAATGCTAAAGACACGCTATCATAATTATACGCTTTGGTCATACGTAGTGCTAAAGACACGGGCAAAGCTAAATCTATCGTAATTATAAGACGTGATATAGTAGTTTGCTTTGGCCATAACTAACTCCCACGACAAGCGCCAATATTTAATCAACGAATTATCTATGGATTTTGTTTTTTTCAATTTTTTTGTTAATAATATAAAGGGTAGTTTAGTCCTCCTAAAAATATAAAAATATAAATTCAATTTAAAACAACTAATCTTAACCGTAGATTTAATCTTTTGGGCTACATATATATCCCATCTTAATGATGGGTTTCTGAAAGAAAGAGAAATCAAATTTGGGTTCGTCAGAAATTTCCACTTTTTTCTTTCTATCACCCGCTTGTTTAGAGCAAGGGCATGGAAAGACGTACTTCATCAAATTTTACTGTGTGTAAAGGAAAATTTCCATTTACCCAAACTCCATCTGACCCTCACTCATCCATATGAGCGAGTGAAATTCTTCGATACACGAAAAACTATTTACCTAATAAAGAAACCGAATAAAAAGCAACAAGTACTTTTACGTTCAAGTTTAACACTAATACAGTGTTTGTGACCTAGATTATATTAGTTAACACTTGATCGGTCAATTAGTGATCAAGCGACTCAAAACCATCAATGGAAAAACTTAAAACCTAAATACTAAAAAGTACCAAAATTTACTAACTTGCTCCAACTAATTCTCTATATAATAACAGAGTTTGTTTAATGCATTCTCATTCACCGGAGCTCCACATTCACCGGAACTCCACATTAATTCTCGCTTCTAGTTAATTCTGGCCCCACCAAATATATTTTTTTTGTAAAGTTATTGAATTTAAGCCAACTAGTGTCTTTCCCATGCGTTGCACGGGATTAAGTTAATTGAATCAATCATTTGTGCTGAAAATGTACAAACGGGTCTCTCCTATTGTGTCAAAATTGTGTATATAATTTGAGGCTGAAATACTGGGTCCAGAATAAAAGTTAGGCCAAAAGCTTAAATCTAGAGCTCCTGGCCCCCAACCAATAGGAATTGAGGGTTTCCAATCTATTTATCAATTTTTAATGCATAAAATATCACCAAACACATGGGGTGGAGATATCACCGCTACACATATGAAATATCACCTTACCCTAAGGCTGAGTTTGGTAATGCTTATTTTTTTTCAAAAGCACTTTTAAAGAACGTTCCTTTTAAAACCTATATATGTCAATAAATTTTGAAGTTGGTGTTTGGTAAAAAAAAATTAAAGTGCTTTTTATCCAAAGCACTTCCCAAATTCCTCAATTTTTAAAAGCTGGGGAGGAGCAGCTTTTAAAAGCTACAAAAGTATTAGCTGTGGTCCCACATAAATTTAATGCTTGATTTATCTTTTTCATCCCTACTTTATTTTATAAATGACAAAATTTACCCTTAAATTTATATACAATCAATTTTTTACTATTTCTTATATTGCATTCTTGTGAAATAGAAGACAGAGAACAAAAGACACAAAATAGAGGGGAAGAAGAAGGAAGACATGCTATTCATCAATGTATGTTTACAAAGGTTTGGGGCTCCATTTATAGATTTACATACTTGGTGCCCAAGTAATGGGGTCCCACTAAAGTGGGCATCTACCTAATAAACTTCCGTTTATAACACTCCCCCTAGATGACCACTGTATCTAAGCAATTTCCTCATCAAAACCTTGTCAGGAAAATCCAAATGGATAAAACCTGATTGAAGGGAAAAGAATACAATTATGAGAAAACTTAGAATAGAGTTGGACATGCATATGTTGCCTCATTAAAACCTTGACAAGGAAAACCCAGTGGGACAAAACCTTGATGAAGGAAAAAGAGTACAACTAGATAGTCCAGTAAAATACCATTTACTAGGATGCTCCCCCCTGATCAGTACTTCAGTTGAATCTTCGCTTGCAAATCTTCGAGTCGACACTTCCCAATTTCGATAAACGAATTTCTTGAATCTTTGGAGATAGTAATGCTTTCGTGAGAAATCTGCCAGTTGATGAAGTCTTCTTTTGTGTTAGTCTTCTAATAGTAGTGTTCTCGGGTCTTCATGTTTCTTTCAATACATTAAATACTTGTGTCTTGGATTGCTAATTTCTTGGAGATGATTTGCAGAAATAGTTGATGTAGTTTCTTCAACAAAGTGCCAAGATATGAATACCTAGTCATACGTGAACAAAAATCATATTTGTGAGAAGGAAATCCAAATTCTTGGGATATGACTAAGTTGATTTGGTTTAAATCAAATGTGGGCATCCACTAAACAACCAAATTGATACAACTCCCCCTTGGATGACCATCATGTTGAATTAAATTTCCTTACTAAAACCTTGCCAATAAAACCCAATGGGAAAAAATTTGGACGAAGGAGAAAGAGCACTATATCAACATTTTAAATGAATATCAAATGTCAATGGGATGTTGCCTCGTTAAAACCTTGTCAGGAAAACCACATGGGACAAAACCTGAAACGAAGGAAAAAAGAGTACAACTTTTGACGTAAATATGGATGCTAACTCAACTACATGAGGTTTTCAAAAAACAAAATAATAACTCTAATCTATCTTAAAGACGATTTTATGCTAGCATAATTCTAACTGAGAGTTGTCTGCTAGCATAACTCTAATCTATCTTAAAGACGAGTTTATGCTAGCATAACTCTAATCTATCTTAAAGACGAGTTTATGCTAGGAAAAAAGAGTACAACTTTTGACGTAAATATGGATGCTAACTCAACTACATGAGTTTTTTATTATTACTATCACAACCCTTATAAGAGTTGTAAAAAAAATTAAAAATAATAGATATGGCCCAGGTGACTCGAACAAGAGCCTCAGGTGTCCAAGTGTGGTATTCCAACCATCCTTCCACTTTCAGATACCTGATTGTATTTTACATCTACTTTTATATATAAGGAAATTTCAAACCGAGCCTTAAAAAAGGACCAACAAATGCGCCACTTTGCCTGAACACACAAGGCATTGTTAATCATAACTAAAAAATATTGTTATTGTATACATAACAAATCGATTTCTATAATCACAGAAAGACAATAACTTAGTAAAGTACCAAGAAGAGGAAAAGCGGAAACAAGAACATGAGAAGAAGAACAAGAAATGGAAAGAACTATAAGCCACAAAAATTCAGCGAAACAACTTACCAGAATGGCGTATCAAATAATGATACAATAATTGCTCCAGTCCACTCCACAATCCCCTTTTCTCTCCTCCTTTATACGGGATTGAGACCGGCAATGAAATGATAAATCATTTTAATGGCGGAGTTAAAAAGGGGGTTTCTCTCAAGATAAACAGACAACATATCATACCAACAATAACATAAAAAGAAACAGATCATACAAACAATATTATAAGTCACCCAACATCAACTGTACTACATAATTCAGTTAAAAACCATACATAAAAAAGACAATACACTACTGATAGTTGCATTCTTGGTTCTTCTTCAGTTGATCCTTCTGCACCCATTTCACCTATTCCCCATTGAAACACAAAAATACAATCAGAAGCACAATGAAAAAAAAAATACAGCAGAAATGAAAAGAGTAAACCCACCATCAGTGGCACTTCTTTTTCTTTTTCTTATTCTTACTCTTCTTCTTCTTTGTCGGAACCACTAAGATAGGTTCAGCATCTGCTATTGCATAAATCTCGGTCCGGTCATCCATTTGCAAGGCAAGAGTTAAAGGTTCCACTGGTTGGCAACTTGTGTCTTCCATTTCATTGTATTCCTCTAATTCATGGAAACCCCTAGGAGGTGGTTTCAACATCACAAACCAATTAGATGTATCTCGACTCTCGAGAATAGAAAACTTGCTTAGGGCTTGTGACGCTAAAATGAATGGATCATTCTGAAATTGGTTCTTATGGTGACGTAAGTTGAAACCAAAATAGGTGTGAGCCCAGTCACATTTGAATATGGGAATTTAAAACATATGATTGTAGTCCAACATGAGAATTTGATCTAAAACACTATAGAAACCACTCATTTGTGACCTTCCTTCAACTAAAGATTTTGATTCAATTGAAACTCCACTATTTTGTGTGAATCTTTGTACATCCTTCGAAATAAACCTTGATCCATTTATTTGCAAGCCTTTATATGATACACAGTTTTCTAAAGGTCCATATGCCAACCACTCTAATGTATGTGATACTGATATGCCTTGACGAATTTTCATTTTAACCTATAAATATAATTTAGTTAGCAGAACATAAGTGACCACAGTAATGGGCGAAAGCTCTATGTTTTAGTTTGGTAAAAGTTAAGGAGTGAATGAAAAAATCATCCCGAATAGTGAAATATAACTTGTTTTGTGGCTTATGCTAAAAAGAGGTGATACTCAGGAAAAAATGAATCTAAACTGCAAATATCTAACAAATTACCAAGTTGTGGTGCACGTACCTTTTGCCGTATCCAATCTACAAATGTGTTCGAGTGCAAGGAAAGGAGTTGGTCTTCACTGGCAGTTGGTAGGCTGGGAAGATGGTCTATTTTTTAGCCTACTTGTGATAACCGCAAGTGCACGGCGTCTACAATGTAGACAATGGCAAATACGGGTCGATCCACAGAGACTTGTGGTGCTGGGTTGATCTTAAGCTTTCTTCTACTGAATTCCTAGAGGCGTAACACAATTATGAGTTTTGTCGATGCGACTGAGTTTGCATTAGTGACTGAGATAGTGAAATAAGATGTAACTAGTGACAATGGGGTACTAGGGTCTTCAATTCCACCACTAAATCATGCTATGTTGTCAACTAAGTTGAGCTTTCTTGTCTGTGATGATAAGGGCAAAGTGTGTCAATTCTACCACCTATCTAAGGAGTTTCTCCATGTAATGCTTCAAATATCAGCTGAGGGTACTAACCCAGAGCACTAGTTGTCTAATTAAGTACAACTAGTCAAGGGAGTTAGCAATTGTATCTAAGGTCTGAGCTGAGGTACTCTCAATGCGACAGTAACCTAACTACAATGGATACAAGGCATCCATTGTGAGAGAAAAGCCTTGGGTACTAGAATTGAAGGCATCTTTATAGTTTAAGCATTCAAGAACAGTTCAACAGAGTTTAAAACACAACATGGAATTAGGGTTTCATTGAAACCCTAGCAAACTAAATTAGAACATCAAAATAACAAATAACACAAATTAAACTAGAGTGGTGCTCTGGCAGCCCTGCATGAGTTTCTAACACACACAATTCTTCTATTTATACATGCATAAACTCAAAACCCTAGTTCTCTATAAAACGGAAATTAAATGCAAAATACTCTCACCCACGTCTCTCGAATCGTGCTCCACTCGCTTGTGCGGCTTTGATTTGATGTTACCTTCCTCTGCTTGTGAAACCCTAATTTCATTTATCTCCTACATAGCCTCTAGGGTTACAAGAGAGGCTAGGAGAGAGATAACTAAAACTAGAGGTGGCGGTTGGTGTTGTTGCGGGGGCTAGTGGTGATGGCGACGGGAGATGGAGATGGTGGTAGTGAGGTGGTCTCGCCATGGGTATGGGAGGAAGAGATGGGGATGGCTTTTGCAAGAGGTATGGGGGAAGAAGAAAGAGAAGATGGAAAAGAGAATGGGGGAGTTGGTCGAGAGGGTATAGGGTTAGGATGTTTCGTTGTGAAGCGGTGCACAACGACGGACGATGGGAAGGATGCGGCGAGCGTTGGATGTGGCGGGTGAAATCTCGAACGGCCGAGGGATGATTGGGGTGATTTGGTGTTGAACGGAGCGCGAGAACTGATGTGAGCGAAGGAGCGACCGTATGATGTAGCTAGGTGAGATCTCAACGGCTCGGGGTGGATGGGCTCGGATCCGGGTCATGGCTAGCTCAAGCCCATGTCTTGTAAGTTGGGTTGCGACTGATGCGCGTTCGGGCTTTGGCTTTCTGCTCCATAGACGCTCGACTCCAATTCTTTGCTCTTTTGTCTCCTCAATTTCTCCGATCTTTATTTATTACCTAAAAACACAAAATTAATTAGTATAAATATTTATTCTTGAAAACAAAGAAAACTCGAATGCGGGATAATATCCGATTTCCGAGCACAAAAGATGAGTAAAATGCCAATAAAAAGGTGTAGAAATATGCAATATTTGGCACTCATCAAATACTCCCAAACCTGAATTTTACTTGTCCTCAAGTGAAACGAGAAATTAGGAAATCCTAACTATACCCCTATCGCAGTCTCTCGAATGCATTTAGCGTATGCACTAAGCCTTTAAACCCCTAGGTGTCCCTAGTGGACGAGTTGTAGTCTCGTGAGGGTTTACCAGAGGTGTACCCACAAAACCTTCTCCAACTTCAGAGTGTAAAAGAGTCTCAAGCATCCAAGAAGCTATGAGGGCATAGAGTTTCTGCATGCTAGTAACATGAAGTTAGAACTATCAAAGAACGCATTCTCATCCTTAAGTGCTTGAGCGAGAAGTAACCATACCATATGAAAGAATTCGGATTCGATTGTGATCATAAGCCTCGACTTCGCCTCACTATTAGGGTTTTATGATAATTGCACTCAAAAAGATCGCTTTTTTAGTCTCTCATGTGTGAAGGCAGGAATAAAGAGAGAAATCCTGCACACGTTGTAGGTAAGAAGGATAACCTTCCGAAATAAATTCTGGAGACTCCACAGAAGTGTGGACAAAAAGAATCTTTTTCTGATGATCTCTAAGGAAGGAAATCAACCATTAGAAATGATGGGAGTACTGATGCGTGTCGTAGGTGCAATCAAATTAATCAATGTTTCCACTCAATTAAAAATAATATAATGGAAGTCAAGTTCGTTCCCATGAGGAGCAAGAGATCTTAGTTGTAAAAGTTGTCACGAAAGGGGGGTGTAAAAAGCAAAAGAAAATAAACAAAGCAATTAAAAAGGTAAAGTTGAAAGCAATAAGAGAGACAAGACCAAGGAATCCTTCTTCGTTACGAAACAATGAATCAAGTTATGTTCTATTCTACTTGTTATTAGTCACAAATTATCACCAACCGTAGGTAAAGCAGCTAGATCAGTGCTAAACCCCTAAATCCCTTGTATCACCGGACACGGAAGTTCTCGACTACCGGATTCTATTTACCAAACCACCTAGTAGTAGATCACTCTAGATGTAATTTAAAATAAACGCATTAAGATTTATGAATTTATTAGGTCAATATTAGTAGTTAGACTCTTAGATCAAGGTCTACTTGCTAACGTTGTTTTCACACACAATTGCTCCACGGAATCCCTCCGCAAGGTCTTGTGTTTGCTACTTATGTAAAAAGTCAAGAAACGATTACTTATCTCCTAACTTTCACTAGCTTTAGATCAAATTAACAAATCAATTTAGCGTGCACTCCAAACAATCTATCAATCAATCATGAATGAATAAACATTCCTATTAGTAAAAACAAACGATAATTATGTGAAAAACCTCAAGATAGAATTGAAACAAAACTCAAATCATGTTAAGAACTAGGAATTCATCCTCAATCAATAAGAAAATTAGCTACTCATGCTTTTGAAATTCACACAAATAATAATTATTAAAAGAAGAATTTTCAAGTTCACACAAATAGTTAAAAAGAAGAATCTTAGAAAAGCAAGCAAAAACACAAGTGTTGTGTGTGTAGAGAGGTGTGTAAAAGATGTAGAAAACTTCTCTATTTATAGGCTTTAATATTCTCCAACTCTTCCAAGGATTAGAATCCTTTTCCTTTAGCAATTCAACTTCCAAATTCAAGTCTTTCTCAACTCTTCATCTTCTCTTTCCAAATTTGAGCCAAATTCTCCATCCAATTCCTAGTCCAAGTCTTCACACCCATGAGAGAAGTCCATAGAAAATTCTGGAATTTTTGCTCGCCGGAAAACTGGTATTATGGCCGGAATTTGACCGGAATCCGTCACCGCCGGCCACCTCAAAATTTCTCCGTCAGTGGAATATTCGACGGAATATTCCGTCACAGTTAGGTCAAATAACGGTCGTCGTCAGTCAATCGGGTCAAGGGAAGTGGGAGTCAGCCACTATAGTCAGCAACGAGTCAGCTGAATGGTCTTACTCGGTCTAACTCAAATGAGTCAAGTACTGGAGCGGTCATCTGACTCGTCTGGATCGATCACCGCCGGCTCCGAGTTAACTCGCCGGAATAGCAATTTCATTTGAGAACCTCCCCGTTTTTCGGGACTTACTCGAGGCCAATTTTAGGCCGATCTAAGGTCTTCAATTCCTGTAACAATTCATTCCCTAAAACATTCATCTATAACCCCTTTTAAATGAGCATCGACAAGCTTCGAGTCATCACAGACTCATTCTCAGCTCATCATAAACCCAACAGCACCAATTCTTTGCTTATCACCATAATTCCACCTTCTTGTTCTTGTAACAGCGGCATCTAATTTTCTGAATCTCAGTCACTTCACAGCAGCAACATCAATTCATTTTTCAATTTACCGAATCAAACCCATCTTCTCATTCGAACTCAATTCTCCCTGTTCGTTCATTGACCTGTTCTCTATCTGGTTGGAACCAACAGCACCGGCATCAAATTTAGTTCCACCATAAACCCAATTGCATCGAGAATCCCATCTTTTCATTCTTGCTTCTCATCCCATCAATAGCCACCATCACTGCCAACACAAACCAGATCCAAAGCTCATTTGATTCTTCTTCTAATTCAACCATAGGAATTCTCATATTCGAACCCATCTTTCTCCATCGATTTCTCTGACCAACAGCAGCCTCATACCCATCTTTGTATCTGAGCTTCTCTGATTCTGCTCTTCTCTGAATCAATTGCAGCATCGATTCTCAGCTCGACCACAGACCCATCTCATTTGAACTCTAATCGATCCACCAGCATCATCGATCTCGGCCTTTCTTCTCTCGGTTCTCAACAGCAGCAGCCGCTGCTCTTAATTTCAGGCGAAGGAAAAAAATGATTGAGATAAGAGAAAGACCCTCTTCTCAATTTATGAAATAGGGTTATAAACTGGGTTTGGATCCGGGTAGTTTATGGGCCGCACATTGACATCCCAAGCCAGCTTACATAGGTGCCTTTAACATTTGAATGGGCTTCCCGTTAGCTGAACTGTCTTTAGTGCTCCTCCAAAGAAAGTTGCCCCCTAACCATTACTGGGCTCCGGATAGTGTTCGCCCATGAATGACTATTTTGCCCTTTTGGCTCAATTAGAGCGATTCCTTCTTCTTTTCCTCCGTGTGACTCCAAAGTAGCTACAAAACTCAAAACAAGCGTAAAATACATAATTCACACAAAAAATAGCAAAGAAAGCATAAACTCTAGATAGTAAATAGGTGTATTCTACACCTATCAAATTCCCCCACACTTAGACTTTGCTAGTCCTCGAGCAAATCAAACTAAAAACTCACAACTTCAAAGCGTTCAAGCGTCCCAAGCATCCAAAAAGCTATGAGGACATAAAGTTTCTGCATTCTAGTAATAAGAAGTTAGAAATACTAAAGAACATATTCTCATTCTTAAATGTTGAGTGAGAAATAACCACACCATAATGAGAGAATGCGTGTTTGAGAAACGATCAATAAGCATTTCGCCTCGACTTCTGCCTCACCAAATAGGATTTTATGATAATTGCACTCAAAAAGACGGCTTTTTTATGGTTCTCACATGTGTGCAGGTAGGAAATGAAGAGAGAAATCCTGCGACACGTTGAATGGTGGGAAGGACAACTTCCGAAATATTTTTAAAAACCCACATCTTTTAATATTTTGAAAAACCATTTTTCTAACGATCTCTAAGAAAGGAAATCAACCATTTATTATTGAGGATGAGATTACTTACTCACCTTCACATCCGATCGCCAATTATGATAACACCACTCTCACGTCATCCAATAGAAACGTCTTCCGCTCCTCGTCTTGATCTTCTTGGTCTTCGGTTTCAACTATTGATGATAAACCCTTGAATTTCATAAGTCCTTAACAATTTGTAACTCTTTTACCTTAAAATCCTTGTCGCTTGAAAACTTTCTTATAAATTTTCCTTCCCCACGGCTCATTCAATAAAAATAAGAACAAATATTTCTCTTGTGTTTTTCTCTTCTTTTTTTTTTTTTTTTTTTTTTTTTTTTTTTTTTTTTTTTTTTTTTTTTTTTCAATAAACAAGAGAAATTAAATACAAAATAAACCATGGCCGTGGAAGAAGTATTTTACCACTTGATTCTTCACAACTTGTATCGTCTTGAAATCATAAACTTCAAAAAATTCTCACCTTTTAATTTTCTTCGCTTTCATGAATAAGTCTTCATACTTGAATATAAAATTACCTCATTGTATTATAAGTCTTCAACATATATGTGAAATCTGCTCTTTGTATGTTGCTTTACTTGTATTTGAAATTTGCTCTTTTTCTCGTTCCGTTGCTTGTAAACCTTAAACTTTTTCCAACTTTCCTTGTAGATTTTGATGTCGCTCCTTGTTGATGATGAATGTGTTTCTATGGATCCGTTGTTGTTGAGAGAGAGAATGGTGCTAACTGCAAATCGAACTACAAGAAGGTGGCTTTCATCTATAGACGTCACCCTCATGATTGACAAAATTAGCACTCAAGAGATCAAAGAGTAGTGCTTCTATTGGTGGGAGGTTGGGTAGCTCACCATTCTACCCGGAATTAACGTACGGTGACACACACTCAAAAGAAGCTCTTTAGTAGATGGAAAATTTCTGGTCGGTGCCTCTCATGATATCAATACGGGTAGTCTCCACTAATGATTGATCAGCAACTCTAATAATGCACTTCTCCCTGCACCAAATTCGCATCACCGGCATGATTAAATCCATTATTTAACACTCAAACAAACAAGAAATCCGAATGTAGTTCTCTAACATTTCCAAGTTCAATTATGTCGGTCAAAATCTCTATGTAAACATACCTAGAAGTATGCTAGTGACTCTAAAATCTTTAAAAGTTGGAATTTTTAAGTAAATTTTTTTTTTTTTTTTTTAAAATTTTTTAATTTTTTTGTAATTTTTGTTTTAAAAACATGCTTAACCACTCCCCCACACTTAAACCTTACATTGTCCTCAATGTAATTGAATCCTCCTAGTAAAGTCAAGGTGGGAGATTTTAACATGATAAGAAACAAGAAAAAGAAATAACAAAAAGCAAAAAGATAAGAAATACAAAACCGATGGGTTGCCTCCCATTAAGCGCTTGTTTTAAAGTCGACGGCCCGACTTAGCTCTTGCTGCATATTACTCCTCCAGAGGGAGTGCATCTCCAAATGAAAGTTCATCCAAATTCACATAAGCGATGTTCTCATAGTATGGCTTCAACCTATGGCCGTTGACTTTGGAAACCGAATTGTCTCTAAGACTAGTAATTTCAACTGCACCATGAGGAAAAACATTAGTAACAACATATGGTCCAATCCAACGGGACCTTAACTTTCCGAGGGAAATAATTTAAGGCGAGAATGATATAAAAGGACTTTTTGTCCCACGATGAAGCTTTTACGAGAAATCATCTTGTCATGAAAAAGCTTGGTCTTTTCCTTGTAAATCCGGGCACTCTCGTAAGCATCATTACGTATCTCCTCTAAATCATGTAGTTGTAACTTCCTTTGTTTCCCCGCTTCATCATACTCCATGTTGAATTTCTTTATCGCCCAATAAGCCTTATGTTCAAGTTCAACCGGAAGATGACAAGCCTTACCATAAACCAACCTATATGGAGACATACCAATCGGTGTCTTATACGCCGTTCTATACGCCCAAAGTGCATCATTGAGCTTAAAGCTCCAATCTTTCCTTGTGGTATTCACCGTTTTCTCAAGAATGGACTTGATCTCACGATTTGAAATTTCCGCTTGTCCACTAGTTTGTGGATGATAAGGCGTACCAATTTTGTGTGTTATGTTGTACTTCTTGAGGAGAGCGTGGAAAGCCTTCTTGAAATGTGAGCCTCCATCGCTTATCACCACTCTTGGTGTACCATGCCTATTGAAAATGTTTTCCCTTACAAAATCACAAACAACTTGAGAGTCATTAGTTTTGGTGGCTCTAGCTTCCACCCATTTTGAAACATAATCAACGGCAAGAAGTATATAAAAGTTCCCATTCGAATTGACAAAAGGGCCCATAAAATCAATACCCCACACATCAAAAATCTCAACGGTGAGAATTGGTGTGAGTGGCATTTGATTTCGAGCACCTAGATTGCCCGTTCGTTGACATCTATCACACGATTTACAAAAAACATATGAATCTTCAAACAAGGTGGGCCAATAAAATCCACTCTCGAGAACTTTGAGAGCGGTGCGTTTAGAACCAAAGTGGCCACCACAAGCAAAAGTGTGGCAAAAGGAGAGAATGGATTGAAATTCGGAATTAGGCACGCACCTTCGCATTATTTGATCAACGCCATATTTCCATAAGTATGGTTCATCCCACACATATTGCTTAGCTACCTTCTTAAGTTTCATCTTTTGGAAATTAGACATTGTACTAGGTACTTTCCTTGTCACCAAGTAATTCACTATATCCGCATACCAAGGTGTTGATTCTTCCATGGAGAAAAGTTGTTCGTCCGGAAAACGGTCATGTAATGGAAGTTCCTCTTGAGACATAACAAGTCTACTAAGATGATCGCAACGGTATTCTCCACACCCCTCTTATCACGAATTTCTATGTCGAACTCTTGTAACAATAGGATCCACCGAATTAATCTTGGCTTAGCTTCTTTCTTCTTTATTAAGTGTCTTAGTGCGGCATGATCGGAATACACAATAACCTTTGTACCCACCAAGTATGATCGAAATTTTTCCAAAGCAAAAACTATAGCCAATAACTCCTTTTCCGTGGTAGAATAATTGATTTGTGCATCATTAAGGGTCCTAGATGCATAATAGATAACATGGGACAACTTGTCCACTCTTTGACCCAAAACGGCTCCAACCGCATAATCACTAGCATCACACATTAATTCAAATGGAAGATTCCAATCCGGTGATTTGATAATTGGCGCACTTGTCAACATATCCTTTAATTTGTCAAAAGCATCCTTGCATTCCTTGTTGAAGTCGAAAGGTACCTCCTTTTGTAATAACTTGCACATCGGCATGGAGATTTTGGAGAAATCCTTGATAAACCGCCTATAGAAACTTGCATGGCCAAGAAAAGAACGGATTTCCCTCACCGAAGTGAGATATTGTAAGTTTCTTATTAAATCTATCTTTGACTTGTCCACTTCGAGCCCTCGAGAGGACACAATGTGACCAAGTACTATGCCGTGGTTTACCATAAAGTGACATTTCTCCCAATTAAGGACAAGGTTTGTGTCTATGCATCGTTTAAGAACTAGTTCAAGGTTATTTAAACAACCATCAAAAGAATTGCCATAAACACTAAAGTCATCCATAAATACCTCGATGATGCGCTCCACATAATCCGAGAATATACTCACCATGCATCTTTGAAAAGTAGCCGGCGCATTACAAAGGCCAAACGGCATCCGTCTATATGCAAACGTTCCAAATGGACAAGTGAAAGTGGTCTTCTCTTGGTCCTCCGGTGCAATAACAATTTGGTTGTATCCCGAATAACCATCCAAAAAGCAATAATAAGAATGCCCCGCTAACCGCTCCAACATTTGATCAATGAAAGGTAAAGGAAAGTGATCCTTGCGGGTTGCGGAATTAAGCTTTCTATAGTCAATGCACACTCTCCAACCGGTTTGAACTCTTGTAGGAACAAGTTCATCGTCTTGATTTCGAACAACCGTGACTCCGGATTTCTTTGGTACCACTTGTACCGGACTAACCCACTTGCTATCGGAAATTGGGTAGATTACCCCCACACTTAGCAATTTGAGTATCTCTTTTTTCACAACCTCCATCATGGGAGGATTAAGCCGACGTTGAGCATCACGTACCGGCTTCACGTTTTCTTCCATTAGAATCCTATGCATGCACATGGATGGACTAATGCCTTTGATGTCCGCAATTGTCCACCCAATAGCCGTTTTGTGCTCTCTCAAGACTCTAAGCAAACGGTCTTCTTGTACCGGTGTGAGGTTCTTAGAAATAATCACCGGAAGCTCATCTCCATCTCCCAAGAAAGCATACTTCAAATGGTCCGGAAGCGGCTTCAATTCTAGTTTGGGCGCCTTCACAATAGATGGTACAAGTACTTCATCATTCACGGGTAAAGAAATATATGAAACATTACCCTTTTTAGCCTCTTGCAATGTCGCCAAAGCACCACACATCTCCACCAATTCCTTGGAGATTTCAACATCCAAGTTAGACAAGCCATGGACGTCCAATTCAATGCTCTTTTGCAACACCACATCAAGTTCATCCTCTCGATTCAATTCCACCATTTGTTTTGCTAATGAATCAACCACATCAATGGAGTAAACGGAATGCACATCACTTGGGTAGCGCATGGCTTCAAATATGTTAAAGTGTATTATCTCCTTGTCGAATTCCATAGTGAGTGTACCCTTATCAACATCAATCTTCGTCTTTGCGGTCTTCATGAATGGCCTCCCAAGAAGTAAAGAAGTAGATGATCGGTTCTCATTGTTGTCCATATCCACCACGAAGAAATCCACCGGAAAAATAAGCTCATTTACTTGCACTAGCACGTCTTCTACAAGTCCCTTTGGATATATGTTAGACTTGTTTGCCAATTGGATAATAACTCTTGTCTCTTTCAAAGGTCCAAGATTCAAGGAGTCATATATTTCGGCCGACATCACACTAATGGAAGCTCCCAAGTCAAGTAAAGCATGTTCAAACCTTTGCTTACCAATAGTAATTGGCACCGTGAAACCACCGGGATCCGTGCACTTTGTAGGCATCTTCTTCAATAGCATAGCCGACGCACTCTCGCCAACTTTAGTAATTTCATTATCAAGCAACCTATCCTTCTTGATGCATAATTCCTTCATGAACTTGGCATACCTTGGAATTGTCTTAATGGCCTCAATGAATGGGATGTTGATTTCAATCTTCTTGAAGATATCCATAAGTGCCTTGTCTTGAGCTTCTTTCTTGGATTTAGCAAAACGACTAGGAAAAGGAGGTGGAGTAGTGAAAGTAGAAACCGGTTCCTTGGATTGATCGGTTGGTGTGGAGTTCTCCTTTGGTGCGGTTTCCTCCTTGTCTTTGACTACCTCTTCAATAGCTTCTTCATGATGACTTGGACCCTCCACTTGTCTTCCACTTCTTAAAGTAACCGCATTAACATTCTCTCTTGGATTCACAAATGGTTGTGAAGGAAGTTTTGTGGATGCTTGAGATTTCAATAAATTCACATCGGTCGCCAATTGTCCCATTTGAGTTTGTAAGTCCTTGATGGCCGAATCGGTCTTTTGTTGGTTTTGTTGGCTTTGTTGGAACATAGAAGTAAGACCTTGCATACCTTGCATTAACGCATTGAGCTTGTCATCATTCAAAGAATCACGCTCCTTGACTTGTTGTGTTGGAATTGTTGAACCACCTTGTTGTTGAGGTTGGAAAGCGTGATTGTTGAAAACCACCTTGTTGCGCATATGGATTAGGAGCCGCCGCTTGCTTGTTTGCATAACTAAAGTTAGGATGATCCTTCCACCGGGATTATAGGTATTGGAGTATGGATCGTACCTTGGCCTTTGATTTGGATATAAAGCATTCACTTGTTCGGTCTCATCATCCGGAATAATTACCGCGGCCATCCTTTGCATCATTATCTCCATGTTACTCATCCTTTGATCAAGATGTGATGATGAATCACTAACCATTGGTTCATCCCTTGTGTAGAATTGTTGCGAGTTTGCCGCCATACTTTCAATCAACTCTCTAGCTTCGGTCAAAGTCTTGTTCATTAATGCACCACCACCCGCGGCGTCAAGAAGAGACCTATCACTTGGGTGAAGAGCTTCATAGAAGTATTGGAGTATCATAACATCACTAAATTGATGGTGTGGACAACTTGCCACCAACCTCTTGTATCGCTCCCAACATTCATACAATGATTCTCCCACTTGTTGTTTCAATCCACAAATCTCCTTGCGAATTTGAGTAGCTTTGGATGCGGGAAAATATCTCTCGAGGAAAAGTTTCTTCATCCCATTCCATGTTGTGATACTTCCGGAAGGCAAATAATATAACCATTCCTTAGCATTGCCCGCCAAAGAAAACGGGAAAGCTTTCAACATTGCTCCATCCGCATTAGTCTCCGGTGGAAGCATAGCCATAACTATGGCATAGAAGTCCATAAGATGTTTGTTTGGGTCCTCATTCACCATGCCATGGAACTTTGGTAACTCTCTAATCAACCCGGCTTGATCTCGAAGGTTGAATTAGTTTGGATACACCATTGTTGTGTATCAAGCTTGTGAGAAGCTAGGTCCTTTAGTGTACGATCAGCCATTGTTTCTTCCTCTTTGTCCGAATCACTTGATGAAGAAGGAGAAAGTGGAGTGTTAATCGCACGAATGAAATCCTTTAGTTGAGTCCGGATCGAAGACGTATTGGACTCGGTCTGCCCTCTTTAAGCATTCACCAAAGGTATAACACCACGAAACAAGATTCTCACAAACTAAGTTAGATACGGTAAAGAATCTAACAAAGCAAGAATAAAGCAAAAAGAAAAATTAAAAACAACTAAAAATCGCCGTTGCTCCCCGGCAGCGGCGCCAAAATTTGATGCGTGTCGTAGGTGCAATCAAATTAATCAATGTTTCCACTCAATTAAAAATAATATAATGGAAGTCAAGTTCGTTCCCACGAGGAGCAAGAGATCTTAGTTGTAAAAGTTGTCACGAAAGGGGGTGTAAAAAGCAAAAGAAAATAAACAAAGCAATTAAAATCGAAAGTTGAAAAGCAATAAGAGAGACAAGATCAAGGAATCCTTCTTCGTTACGAAACAATGATTAAAGTTATGTTCTATTCTACTTGTTATTAGTCACAAATTATCACCAACCGTAGGTAAAGCGAGCTAGATCGTGCTAAACCCCTAAATCCCTTGTATCACCGGACACGGAAGTTCTCGACTACCAGATTCTATTTACCAAACCACCTAGTAGTAGCTCACTCTAGATGTAATTTAAAATAAACGCATTAAGATTTATGAATTTATTAGGTTAATATTAGTAGTTAGACTCTTAGATCAAGGTCTACTTGCTAACGTTGTTTTCACACACAATTGCTCCACGGAATCCCTCCGCAAGGTCTCGTGTTTGCTACTTATGTAAAAAGTCAAGAAACGATTACTTATCTCCCTAACTTTCACTAGCTTTAGATCAAATTAACAAATCAATTTAGCGTGCACTCCAAACAATCTATCAATCAATCATGAATGAATAAACATTCCTATTAGTAAAAACAAACGATAATAATGTGAAAAACTTCAAGATAGAATTGAAAACAAAACTCAAATCATGTTAAGAACTAGGAATTCATCCTCAATCAATAAGAAAATTAGCTACTCATGCTTTTGAAATTCACACAAATAATAATTATTAAAAGAAGAATTTTCAAGTTCACACAAATAGTTAAAAAGAAGAATCTTAGAAAAGCAAGCAAAAACACAAGTGTTGTGTGTAGAGAGGTGTGTAAAAGATGTAGAAAACTTCTCTATTTATAGGCTTCAATATTCTCCAACTCTTCCAAGGATTAGAATCCTTTTCCTTTAGCAATTCAATTTCCAAATTCAAGTCTTTCTCAACTCTTCATCTTCTCTTTCCAAATTTGAGCCAAATTCTCCATCCAATTCCTAGTCCAAGTCTTCACACCCATGAGAGAAGTCCATAGAAAATTCTGGAATTTTTGCTCGTAGGAAAATCGGGATTGTGGCGGAATTTCCGGAATCCGTCACCGCCGGCCACCTCAAAATTTCTCCGTCACTGGAATATTCGACGGAATATTCCGTCAGTCCTCCGTTAGGACTAGGTCAAATAACGGTCGTCGTCAGTCAATCGGGTCAAGGGAAGTGGGAGTCAGCCACTATAGTCAGCAACGAGTCAGCTGAATGGTCTTACTCGGTCTAACTCAAATGAGTCAAGTACTGGAGCGGTCATCTGACTCGTCTGGATCGATCACCGCCGGCTCCGAGTTAACTCGCCAGAATAGCAATTTCGGCAGAACCTCCCATGTTTCTGGGGCTTGCTCAGGCCAATTTTTAGGCCGATCTAAGGTCTTCAATTCCTGTAACAATTCATTCCCTAAAACATTCATCTATAACCCCTTTTAAATGAGCATCGACAAGCTTCGAGTCATCACAGACTCATTCTCAGCTCATCATAAACCCAGCAGCACCAATTCTTTGCTTATCACCATAATTCCACCTTCTTGTTCTTGTAACAATGGCATCTACTTTTCTCCGAATCTCGGTCACTTCACAAAGAAGCAACATCAATTCATTTTTCAATTTTCCGAACCCTTGAATCAAACCCATCTTCTCATTCGAACTCAATTCTCCCTGTTCGTTCATTGACTGTTCTCTATCTGGTTGGAACCAACAAAGACGGCATCAAATTTAGTTCCACCATAAACCCAATTGCATCGAGAATCCCATCTTTTCATTCTTGCTTCTCATCCCATCAATAGCCACCATCACTGCCAACACAAACCAGATCCAAAGCTCATTTGATTCTTCTTCTAATTCAACCATAGGAATTCTCATATTCGAACCCATCTTTCTCCATCGATTTCTCTGACCAACATGAGCATCATACCCATCTTTGTATCGAGCTTCTCGATTCTCGCTCTTCTCTCGAATCAATTGCGGCATCGATTCTCGGCTCGACCACAGACCCATCTCATTTGAACTCTAATCGATCCACCAGCATCATCGATCTCGGCCTTTCTTCTCTCGGTTCTCAACAGCAGCAGCCGCTGCTCTTAATTTCAGGCGAAGGAAAAAAATGATTGAGAGAAGAGAAAGACCCTCTTCTCAATTTATGAAATAGGGTTATAAAGTGGGTTTGGATCAGGGTAGTTTATGGGCCGCACATTGACATCCCAAGCCAGCTTACATAGGTGCCTTTAACATTTGAATGGGCTTCCCCTTATCGTTAGCTGAACTGTCTTTAGTGCTCCTCCAAAGAAAGTTGCCCCCTAACCATTACTGGGCTCCGGATAGTGTTCGCCCATGAATGACTATTTTGCCCTTTTGGCTCAATTAGAGCGATTCGTTCTTCTTTTCCTCCGTGTGACTCCAAAGTAGCTACAAAACTCAAAACAAGCGTAAAATACATAATTCACAAAAAAAAATAGCAAAGAAAGCATAAACTCTAGATAGTAAATAGGTGTATTCTACACCTATCAAATTCCCCCACACTTAGACTTTGCTAGTCCTCGAGCAAATCAAACTAAAAACTCACAACTTCAAAGCGTTCAAGCGTCCCAAGCATCCAAAAAGCTATGAGGACATAGAGTTTCTGCATGCTAGTAATAAGAAGTTAGAAATACTAAAGAACATATTCTCATTCTTAAATGTCGAGTGAGAAATAACCACACCATAATGAGAGAATGCGTGTTTGAGAAACGATCAATAAGCATTTCGCCTCGACTTCGCCTCACCAAATAGGATTTTATGATAATTGCACTCAAAAAGACGGCTTTTTTATGGTTCTCACATGTGTGCAGGTAGGAATGAAGAGAGAAATCTGCGACACGTTGAATGGTGGGAAGGACAACTTCCGAAATATTTTTAAAAACCCACATCTTTTAATATTTTGAAAAACCATTTTTCGAACGATCTCTAAGAAAGGAAATCAACCATTATTATTGAGGATGAGATTACTTACTCACCTTCACATCCGATCGCCAATTATGATAACACCACTCTCACGGCATCCAATAGAAACGTCTTCCGCTCCTCGTCTTGATCTTCTTGGTCTTCGTCTTCGGTTTCAACTATTGATGATAAACCCTTGAATTTCATAAATCCTTAACAATTTGTAACTCTTTTACCTTAAAATCCTTGTCGCTTGAAACTTCCTTATAAATTTTCCTTCCCCACGGCTCATTCAATAAAAATAAAAACAAATATTTCTCTTCTTTTTTTTTTTTTTTTTTTTTTTTTTTTTTTTTTTTTTTTTTTTTTTTTTTTTTTTTTTTCAAAACAAGAGAAATTAAATACAAAATAAACCATGGCCGTGGAAGAAGTATTTTACCACTTGATTCTTCACAACTTGTATCGTCTTGAAATCATAAACTTCAAAAATTCTCACCTTTTAATTTTCTTCGCTTTCATGAATAAGTCTTCATACTTGAATATAAAATTACCTCATTGTATTGTAAGTCTTCAACATATATGTAAAATCCGCTCTTTGTATGTTGCTTTACTTGTATTTGAAATTTGCTCTTTTTCTCGTTCCGTTGCTTGTAAACCTTAAACTTTTCCAACTTTCCTTGTAGATTTTGATGTCGCTCCTTGTTGATGATGAATGTGTTTCTATGGATCCGTTGTTGTCGAGAGAGAGAATGGTGCTAACTGCAAATCGAACTACAAGAAGGAAGCTTTCATCTATAGACGTCACCCTCATGATTGACAAAATTAGCACTCAAGAGATCAAAGAGTAGTGCTTCTATTGGTGGGAGGTTGGGTAGCTCACCATTCTACCCGGAATTAACGTACGGTGACACACACTCAAAAGAAGCTCTTTAGTAGATGGAAAATTTCTGGTCGGTGCCTCTCATGATATGAATACGGGTAGTCTCCACTAATGATTGATCAGCAACTCTAATAATGCACTTCTCCTTGCACCAAATTCGCATCACCGGCATGATTAAATCCATTATTTAACACTCAAACAAACAAGAAATCCGAATGTAGTTCTCTAACATTTCCAAGTTCAATTATGTCGGTCAAAATCTCTATGTAAACATACCTAGAAGTATGCTAGTGACTCTAAAATCTTTAAAAGTTGGAATTTTTAAGTAAAATTTTTTTTTTTTTTTAAAATTTTTTTTAATTTTTTTGTAATTTTTGTTTTAAAAACATGCTTAACCACTCCCCCACACTTAAACCTTACATTGTCCTCAATGTAATTGAATCCTCCTAGTAAAGTCAAGGTGGGAGATTTTAACATGATAAGAAACAAGAAAAAGAAATAACAAAAAGCAAAAAGATAAGAAATACAAAACCTATGGGTTGCCTCCCATTAAGCGCTTGTTTTAAAGTCGACGGCCCGACTTAGCTCTTGCTGCACATTACTCCTCCAGAGGGAGGAGTGCATCTCCAAATGAAAGTTCATCCAAATTCACATAAGCGATGTTCTCATAGTATGGCTTCAACCTATGGCCGTTGACTTTGGAAACCGAATTGTCTCTAAGACTAGTAATTTCAACTGCACCATGAGGAAAAACATTAGTAACAACATATGGTCCAATCCAACGGGACCTTAACTTTCCAGGAAATAGTTTAAGGCGAGAATGATATAAAAGGACTTTTTGTCCCACGATGAAACTTTTACGAGAAATCATCTTGTCATGAAAAAGCTTGGTCTTTTCCTTGTAAATCCGGGCACTCTCGTAAGCATCATTACGTATCTCCTCTAACTCATGTAGTTGTAACTTCCTTTGTTTCCCCGCTTCATCATACTCCATGTTGAATTTCTTTATCGCCCAATAAGCCTTATGTTCAAGTTCAACCGGAAGATGACAAGCCTTACCATAAACCAACCTATATGGAGACATACCAATCGGTGTCTTATACGCCGTTCTATACGCCCAAAGTGCATCATTGAGCTTAAAGCTCCAATCTTTCCTTGTGGTATTCACCGTTTTCTCAAGAATGGACTTGATCTCACGATTTGAAATTTCCGCTTGTCCACTAGTTTGTGGATGATAAGGCGTACCAATTTTGTGTGTTATGTTGTACTTCTTGAGGAGAGCGTGGAAAGCCTTCTTGAAATGTGAGCCTCCATCGCTTATCACCACTCTTGGTGTACCATGCCTATTGAATATGTTTTCCCTTACAAAATCACAAACAACTTGAGAGTCATTAGTTTTGGTGGCTCTAGCTTCCACCCATTTTGAAACATAATCAACGGCAAGAAGTATATAAAAATTCCCATTCGAATTGACAAAAGGGCCCATAAAATCAATACCCCACACATCAAAAATCTCAACGGTGAGAATTGGTGTGAGTGGCATTTGATTTCGAGCACCTAGATTGCCCGTTCGTTGACATCTATCACACGATTTACAAAAAACATATGAATCTTCAAACAAGGTGGGCCAATAAAATCCACTCTCGAGAACTTTGAGAGCGGTGCGTTTAGAACCAAAGTGGCCACCACAAGCAAAAGTGTGGCAAAAGGAGAGAATGGATTGAAATTCGGAATTAGGCACGCACCTTCGCATTATTTGATCAACGCCATATTTCCATAAGTATGGTTCATCCCACACATATTGCTTAGCTACCTTCTTAAGTTTCATCTTTTGGAAATTAGACATTGTACTAGGTACTTTCCTTGTCACCAAGTAATTCACTATATCCGCATACCAAGGTGTTGATTCTTCCATGGAGAAAAGTTGTTCGTCGGAAAGCGGTCATGTAATGGAAGTTCCTCTTGAGACATAACAAGTCTACTAAGATGATCCGCAACGGTATTCTCCACACCCCTCTTATCACGAATTTCTATGTCGAACTCTTGTAACAATAGGATCCACCGAATTAATCTTGGCTTAGCTTCTTTCTTCTTTATTAAGTGTCTTAGTGCGGCATGATCGGAATACACAATAACCTTTGTACCCACCAAGTATGATCGAAATTTTTCCAAAGCAAAAACTATAGCCAATAACTCCTTTTCCGTGGTAGAATAATTGATTTGTGCATCATTAAGGGTCCTAGATGCATAATAGATAACATGGGACAACTTGTCCACTCTTTGACCCAAAACGGCTCCAACCGCATAATCACTAGCATCACACATTAATTCAAATGGAAGATTCCAATCCGGTGATTTGATAATTGGCGCACTTGTCAACATCTCCTTTAATTTGTCAAAAGCATCCTTGCATTCCTTGTTGAAGTCAAAAGGTACCTCCTTTTGTAATAACTTGCACATCGGCATGGAGATTTTGGAGAAATCCTTGATAAACCGCCTATAGAAACCTGCATGGCCAAGAAAAGAACGGATTTCCCTCACCGAAGTGGGATATTGTAAGTTTCTTATTAAATCTATCTTTGACTTGTCCACTTCGAGCCCTCGAGAGGACACAATGTGACCAAGTACTATGCCGTGGTTTACCATAAAGTGACATTTCTCCCAATTAAGGACAAGGTTTGTGTCTATGCATCGTTTAAGAACTAGTTCAAGGTTATTTAAACAACCATCAAAAGAATTGCCATAAACACTAAAGTCATCCATAAATACCTCGATGATGCGCTCCACATAATCCGAGAATATACTCACCATGCATCTTTGAAAAGTAGCCGGCGCATTGCAAAGGCCAAACGGCATCCGTCTATATGCAAACGTTCCAAACGGACAAGTGAAAGTGGTCTTCTCTTGGTCCTCCGGTGCAATAACAATTTGGTTGTATCCCGAATAACCATCCAAAAAGCAATAATAAGAATGCCCCGCTAACCGCTCCAACATTTGATCAATGAAAGGTAAAGGAAAGTGATCCTTTCGGGTTGCGGAATTAAGCTTTCTATAGTCAATGCACACTCTCCAACCGGTTTGAACTCTTGTAGGAACAAGTTCATCGTCTTGATTTCGAACAACCGTGACTCCGGATTTCTTTGGTACCACTTGTACCGGACTAACCCACTTGCTATCGGAAATTGGGTAGATTACCCCCACACTTAGCAATTTGAGTATCTCTTTTTTCACAACCTCCATCATGGGAGGATTAAGCCGACGTTGAGCATCACGTACCGGCTTCACGTTTTCTTCCATTAGAATCCTATGCATGCACATGGATGGACTAATGCCTTTGATGTCCGCAATTGTCCACCCAATAGCCGTTTTGTGCTCTCTCAAGACTCTAAGCAAACGGTCTTCTTGTACCGGTGTGAGGTTCTTAGAAATAATCACCGGAAGCTCATCTCCATCTCCCAAGAAAGCATACTTCAAATGGTCCGGAAGTGGCTTCAATTCTAGTTTGGGCGCCTTCACAATAGATGGTACAAGTACTTCATCATTCACGGGTAAAGAAATATATGAAACATTACCCTTTTTAGCTTCTTGCAATGTCGCCAAAGCACCACACATCTCCACCAATTCCTTGGAGATTTCAACATCCAAGTTAGACAAGCCATGGACGTCCAATTCAATGCTCTTTTGCAACACCACATCAAGTTCATCCTCTCGATTCAATTCCACCATTTGTTTCGCTAATGAATCAACCACATCAATGGAGTAAACGGAATGCACATCACTTGGGTAGCGCATGGCTTCAAATATGTTAAAGTGTATTATCTCCTTGTCGAATTCCATAGTGAGTGTACCCTTATCAACATCAATCTTCGTCTTTGCGGTCTTCATGAATGGCCTCCCAAGAAGTAAAGAAGTAGATGATCGGTTCTCATTATTGTCCATATCCACCACGAAGAAATCCACCGGAAAAATAAGCTCATTTACTTGCACTAGCACGTCTTCTACAAGTCCCTTTGGATATATGTTAAACTTGTTTGCCAATTGGATAATAACTCTTGTCTCTTTCAAAGGTCCTAGATTCAAGGAGTCATATATTTCGGCCGACATCACACTAATGGAAGCTCCCAAGTCAAGTAAAGCATGTTCAAACCTTTGCTTACCAATAGTAATTGGCACCGTGAAACCACCGGGATCCGTGCACTTTGTAGGCATCTTCTTCAATAGCATTGCCGACGCACTCTCGCCAACTTTAGTAATTTTATTATCAAGCAACCTATCCTTCTTGATGCATAATTCCTTCATGAACTTGGCATACCTTGGAATTGTCTTAATGGCCTCAATGAATGGGATGTTGATTTCAATCTTCTTGAAGATATCCATAAGTGCCTTGTCTTGAGCTTCTTTCTTGGATTTAGCAAAACGACTAGGAAAAGGAGGTGGAGTAGTGAAAGTAGGAACCGGTTCCTTGGATTGATCGGTTGGTGTTGAGTTCTCCTTTGGTGCGGTTTCCTCCTTGTCTTTGACTACCTCTTCAATAGCTTCTTCATGATGACTTGGACCCTCCACTTGTCTTCCACTTCTTAAAGTAACCGCATTAACATTCTCTCTTGGATTCACAAATGGTTGTGAAGGAAGTTTTGTGGATGCTTGAGATTTCAATAAATTCACATCGGTCGCCAATTGTCCCATTTGAGTTTGTAAGTCCTTGATGGCCGAATCGGTCTTTGTTGGATTTGTTGGCTTTGTTGGAACATAGAAGTAAGACCTTGCATACCTTGCATTAACGCATAGAGCTTGTCATCATTCAAAGAATCACGCTCCTTGACTTGTTGTGGTTGGAATTGTTGAGAACCACCTTGTTGTTGAGGTTGGAAAGCGTGATTGTTGAAAACCACCTTGTTGCGCATATGGATTAGGAGCCGCCGCTTGCTTGTTTGCATAACTAAAGTTGGGATGATCCTTCCAACCGGGATTATAGGTATTGGAGTATGGATCGTACCTTGGCCTTTGATTTGGATATAAAGCATTCACTTGTTCGGTCTCACCATCCGGAATAATTACCATGGCCATCCTTTGCATCATTATCTCCATGTTACTCATCCTTTGATCAAGATGTGATGATGAATCACTAACTTCATGCACTCGCCTAACCATTGGTTCATCCCTTGTGTAGAATTGTTGCGAGTTTGCCGCCATACTTTCAATCAACTCTCTAGCTTCGGTCAAAGTCTTGTTCATTAGTGCACCACCACCCGCGGCGTCAAGAAGAGACCTATCACTTGGGTGGAGAGCTTCATAGAAGTATTGGAGTATCATAACATCACTAAATTGATGGTGTGGACAGCTTGCCACCAACCTCTTGTATCGCTCCCAACATTCATACAATGATTCTCCCACTTGTTGTTTCAATCCACAAATCTCCTTGCGAATTTGAGTAGCTTTGGATGCGGGAAAATATCTCTCGAGGAAAAGTTTCTTCATCCCATTCCATGTTGTGATACTTAGGAAGGCAAATAATATAACCATTCCTTAGCATTGCCCGCCAAAGAAAACGGGAAAGCTTTCAACATTGCTCCATCCGCATTAGTCTCCGGTGGAAGCATAGCCATAACTATGGCATAGAAGTCCATAAGATGTTTGTTTGGGTCCTCATTCACCATGCCATGGAACTTTGGTAACTCTCTAATCAACCCCGGCTTGATCTCGAAGGTTGAATTAGTTTGGATACACCATTGTTGTGTATCAAGCTTGTGAGAAGCTAGGTCCTTTAGTGTACGATCAGCCATTGTTTCTTCCTCTTTGTCCGAATCACTTGATGAAGAAGGAGGAAGTGGAGTGTTAATCGCACGAATGAAATCCTTTAGTTGAGTGCCGGATCGAAGACGTATTGGACTCGGTCTACCCTCTTTAAGCATTCACCAAAGGTATAACACCTGAAACAAGATTCTCACAAACTAAGTTAGATACGGTAAAGAATCTAACAAAGCAAGAATAAAGCAAAAAGAAAAATTAAAAACAACTAAAAATCGCCCGTTGCTCCCCAAGCACGGCGCCAAAATTTGATGCGTGTCGTAGGTGCAATCAAATTAATCAATATTTCCACTCAATTAAAAATAATATAATGGAAGTCAAGTTCGTTCCCACGAGGAGCAAGAGATCTTAGTTGTAAAAGTTGTCACGAAAGGGGGGTGTAAAAAGCAAAAGAAAATAAACAAAGCAATTAAAATCGAAAGTTGAAAGTTGAAAGCAATAAGAGAGACATGATCAAGGAATCCTTCTTTGTTTGAAACAATGAATCAAGTTATGTTCTATTCTACTTGTTATTAGTCACAAATTATCACCAACCGTAGGTAAAGCAGCTAGATCAGTGCTAAACCCCTAAATCCCTTGTATCACGGGACACGGAAGTTCTCGACTACCGGATTCTATTTACCAAACCACCTAGTAGTAGATCACTCTAGATGTAATTTAAAATAAACGCATTAAGATTTATGAATTTATTAGGTTAATATTAGTAGTTAGACTCTTAGATCAAGGTCTACTTGCTAACGTTGTTTTCACACACAATTGCTCCACGGAATCCCTCCGCAAGGTCTCGTGTTTGCTACTTATGTAAAGAGTCAAGAAACGATTACTTATCTCCTAACTTTCACTAGCTTTAGATCAAATTAACAAATCAATTTAGCGTGCACTCCAAACAATCTATCAATCAATCATGAATGAATAAACATTCCTATTAGTAAAAACAAACGATAATTATGTGAAAAACTTCAAGATAGAATTGAAAACAAAACTCAAATCATGTTAAGAACTAGGAATTCATCCTCAATCAATAAGAAAATTAGCTACTCATGCTTTTGAAATTCACACAAATAATAATAATTAAAAGAAGAATTTTCAAGTTCACACAAATAATTAAAAAGAAAAATCTTAGAAAAGCAAGCAAAAACACAAGTGTTGTGTGTGTAGAGAGGTGTGTAAAAGATGTAGAAAACTTCTCTATTTATAGGCTTCAATATTCTCCAAATCTTCCAAGGAATAGAATCCTTTTCCTTTAGCAATTCAATTTCCAAATTCAAGTCTTTCTCAACTCTTCATCTTCTCTTTCCAAATTTGAGCCTAATTCTCCATCCAATTCCTAGCCCAAGTCTTCACACCCATGAGAGAAATCCATAGAAAATTCTGGAATTTTTGCTCGCGGAAAAGCTTGGATTGTGGCGGAATTTCCGGAATCCGTCACCGCCGGCCACCTCAAATTTTCTCCGGTGGAATATTCGACGGAATATTCCGTCACCGTTAGGACTAACGGTAACGGTCAAACTCGTTAGTCAGTCGGGTCAAGGGAAGTGGGAGTCGGACCACCATAGTCAGCAAGTCGAGTCAGTGAATGGTCTTACTCGGTCTAACTCAAATGAGTCAAGTATTGGGGCGGCGGTCGGATTCGACTCTCTGGATCGATCACCACCGGCTCCGAGTTAACTCGCTGGAATAGCAATTTAATTGAGAACCTCCCCTGTTTCTGGGACTTACTCAGGCCAATTTTTAGGCCGATCTAAGGTCTTCAATTCCTGTAACAATTCATTCCCTAAAACATTCATCTATAACCCCTTTTAAATGAGCATCGACAAGCTTCGAGTCATCACAGACTCATTCTCAGCTCATCATAAACCCAGCAACACCAATTCTTTGCTTATCACCATAATTCCACCTTCTTGTTCTTGTAACAGCGGCATCTACTTTTCTGAATCTCAGTCACTTCACAGCAGCAACATCAATTCATTTTTCAATTTTCCGAACCCTTGAATCAAACCCATCTTCTCATTCGAACTCAATTCTCCCTGTTCGTTCATTGACCTGTTCTCTATCTGGTTGGAACCAACAGCACTGGCATCAAATTTAGTTCCACCATAAACCCAATTGCATCGAGAATCCCATCTTTTCATTCTTGCTTCTCATCCCATCAATAGCCACCATCACTGCCAACACAAACCAGATCCAAAGCTCATTTGATTCTTCTTCTAATTCAACCATAGGAATTCTCAGATTCGAACCCATCTTTCTCCATCGATTTCTCTGACCAACAGCAGCCTCATACCCATCTTTGTATCCGAGCTTCTCGATTCTGCTCTTCTCTGAATCAATTGCAAGATCGATTCTCAGCTCGACCACAGACCCATCTCATTTGAACTCTAATCGATCCACCAGCATCATCGATCTCGGCCTTTCTTCTCTCGGTTCTCAACAGCAGCAGCCGCTGCTCTTAATTTCAGGCGAAGGAAAAAAATGATTGATAGAAGAGAAAGACCCTCTTCTCAATTTATGAAATAGGGTTATAAACTGGGTTTGGATCCGGGTAGTTTATGGGCCGCACATTGACATCCCAAGCCAGCTTACATAGGTGCCTTTAACATTTGAATGGGCTTCCCCTTATCGTTAGCTGAACTGTCTTTAGTGCTCCTCCAAAGAAAGTTGCCCCCCTAACCATTACTGGGCTCCGGATAGTGTTCGCCCATGAATGACTATTTTGCCCTTTTGGCTCAATTAGAGCGATTCCTTCTTCTTTTCCTCCGTGTGACTCCAAAGTAGCTACAAAACTCAAAACAAGCGTAAAATACATAATTCACACAAAAAATAGCAAAGAAAGCATAAACTCTAGATAGTAAATAGGTGTATTCTACACCTATCAAATTCCCCCACACTTAGACTTTGCTAGTCCTCGAGCAAATCAAACTAAAAACTCACAACTTCAAAGCGTTCAAGCGTCCCAAGCATCCAAAAACCTATGAGGACATAAAGTTTCGCATTCTAGTAATAAGAAGTTAGAAATACTAAAGAACATATTCTCATTCTTAAATGTTGAGTGAGAAATAACCACACCATAATGAGAGAATGCGTGTTTGAGAAACGATCAATAAGCATTTCGCCTCGACTTCTTCCTCACCAAATAGGATTTTATGATAATTGCACTCAAAAAGACGGCTTTTTATGGTTCTCACATGTGTGCAGGTAGGAAATGAAGAGAGAAATCCTGCGACACGTTGAATGGTGGGAAGGACAACTTAGAAATATTTTTAAAAACCCACATCTTTTAATATTTTGAAAAACCATTTTGGACGATCTCTAAGAAAGGAAATCAACCATATATTATTGAGGATGAGATTACTTACTCACCTTCACATCCGATCGCCAATTATGATAACACCACTCTCACGTCATCCAATAGAAACGTCTTCCGCTCCTCGTTTTGATCTCCTTCGTCTTCGGTTTCAACTATTGATGATAAACCCTTGAATTTCATAAGTCCTTAACAATTTGTAACTCTTTCACCTTAAAATCCTTGTCGCTTGAAAACTTTCTTATAAATTTTCCTTCCCCACGGCTCATTCAATAAAAATAAGAACAAATATTTCTCTTTTTTTTTTTTTTTTTTTTTTTTTTTTTTTTTTTTTTTTTTTTTTTTTTCAATAAACAAGAGAAATTAAATACAAAATAAACCATGGCCGTGGAAGAAGTATTTTACCGCTTGATTCTTCACAACTTGTATCGTCTTGAAATCATAAACTTCAAAAATTCTCACCTTTTAATTTTCTTAGCTTTCATGAATAAGTCTTCATACTTGAATATAAAATTACCTCATTGTATTATAAGTCTTCAACATATATGTGAAATCTGCCCTTTGTATGTTGCTTTACTTGTATTTGAAATTTGCTCTTTTTCTCGTTCCGTTGCTTGTAAACCTTGAACTTTTCCAACTTTCCTTGTAGATTTTGATGTCGCTCCTTGTTGATGATGAATGTGTTTCTATGGATCCGTTGTTGTCGAGAGAGAGAATGGTGCTAAGCGCAAATCGAACTACAAGAAGGTGGCTTTCATCTATAGACGTCACCCTTATGATTGACAAAATTAGCACTCAAGAGATCAAAGTAGTGCTTCTATTGGTGGGAGGTTGGGTAGCTCACCATTCTACCCGAATTAACGTACGGTGACACACACTCAAAAGAAGCTCTTTAGTAGATGGAAAATTTCTGGTCGGTGCCTCTCATGATATCAATACGGGTAGTCTCCACTAATGATTGATCGGCAACTCTAATAATGCACTTCTCCTGCACCAAATTCGCATCACCGGCATGATTAAATCCATTATTTAACACTCAAACAAACAACAAATCCGAACGTAGTTCTCTAACATTTCCAAGTTCAATTATGTCGGTCAAAATCTCTATGTAAACATACCTAGAAGTATGCTAGTGACTCTAAAATCTTTAAAAGTTGGAGTTTTTAAGTAAAACTTTTTTTTTTTTTTTTAAATTTTTTTAATTTTTTTGTAATTTTTGTTTTAAAAACATGCTTAACCACTCCTCCACACTTAAACCTTACATTGTCCTCAATGTAATTGAATCCTCCTAGTAAAGTCAAGGTGGGAAATTTTAACATGATAAGAAACAAGAAAAAAGAAATAACAAAAAGCAAAAAGATAAGAAATACAAAACCGATGGGTTGCCTCCCATTAAGCGCTTGTTTTAAAGTCGACGGCCCGACTTAGCTCTTGCTGCATATTACTCCTCCGGAGGAGTGCATCTCCAAATGAAAGTTCATCCAAATTCACATAAGCGATGTTCTCATAGTATGGCTTCAACCTATGGCCGTTGACTTTGGAAACCGAATTGTCTCTAAGACTAGTAATTTCAACTGCACCATGAGGAAAAACATTAGTAACAACATATGGTCCAATCCAACGGGACCTTAACTTTCCAGGAAATAATTTAAGGCGAGAATGATATAAAAGGACTTTTTGTCCCACGATGAAGCTTTTACGAGAAATCATCTTGTCATGAAAAAGCTTGGTCTTTTCCTTGTAAATCCGGGCACTCTCGTAAGCATCATTACGTATCTCCTATAAATCATGTAGTTGTAACTTCCTTTGTTTCCCCGCTTCATCATACTCCATGTTGAATTTCTTTATCGCCCAATAAGCCTTATGTTCAAGTTCAACCGGAAGATGACAAGCCTTACCATAAACCAACCTATATGGAGACATACCAATCGGTGTCTTATACGCCGTTCTATACGCCCAAAGTGCATCATTGAGCTTAAAGCTCCAATCTTTCCTTGTGGTATTCACCGTTTTCTCAAGAATGGACTTGATCTCACGATTTGAAATTTCCGCTTGTCCACTAGTTTGTGGATGATAAGGCGTACCAATTTTGTGTGTTATGTTGTACTTCTTGAGGAGAGCGTGGAAAGCCTTCTTTAAATGTGAGCCTCCATCGCTTATCACCACTCTTGGTGTACCATGCCTATTGAAAATGTTTTCCCTTACAAAATCACAAACAACTTGAGAGTCATTAGTTTTGGTGGCTCTAGCTTCCACCCATTTCGAAACATAATCAACGGCAAGAAGTATATAAAAGTTCCCATTCGAATTGACAAAAGGGCCCATAAAATCAATACCCCACACATCAAAAATCTCAACGGTGAGAATTGGTGTGAGTGGCATTTGATTTCGAGCACCTAGATTGCCCGTTCGTTGACATCTATCACACGATTTACAAAAAACATATGAATCTTCAAACAAGGTGGGCCAATAAAATCCACTCTCGAGAACTTTGAGAGCGGTGCGTTTAGAACCAAAGTGGCCACCACAAGCAAAAGTGTGTCAAAAGGAGAGAATGGATTGAAATTCGGAATTAGGCACGCACCTTCGCATTATTTGATCAACGCCATATTTCCATAAGTATGGTTCATCCCACACATATTGCTTAGCTACCTTCTTAAGTTTCATCTTTTGGAAATTAGACATTGTACTAGGTACTTTCCTTGTCACCAAGTAATTCACTATATCCGCATACCAAGGTGTTGATTCTTCCATGGAGAAAAGTTGTTCGTCCGGAAAACGGTCATGTAATGGAAGTTCCTCTTGAGACATAACAAGTCTACTAAGATGATCCGCAACGGTATTCTCCACACCCCTCTTATCACGAATTTCTATGTCGAACTCTTGTAACAATAGGATCCACCGAATTAATCTTGGCTTAGCTTCTTTCTTCTTTATTAAGTGTCTTAGTGCGGCATGATCGGAATACACAATAACCTTTGTACCCACCAAGTATGATCGAAATTTTTCCAAAGCAAAAACTATAGCCAATAACTCCTTTTCCGTGGTAGAATAATTGATTTGTGCATCATTAAGGGTCCTAGATGCATAATAGATAACATGGGACAACTTGTCCACTCTTTGACCCAAAACGGCTCCAACCGCATAATCACTAGCATCACACATTAATTCAAATGGAAGATTCCAATCCGGTGATTTGATAATTGGCGCACTTGTCAACATATCCTTTAATTTGTCAAAAGCATCCTTGCATTCCTTGTTGAAGTCGAAAGGTACCTCCTTTTGTAATAACTTGCACATCGGCATGGATATTTTGGAGAAATCCTTGATAAACCGCCTATAGAAACCTGCATGGCCAAGAAAAGAACGGATTTCCCTCACCGAAGTGGGATATTGTAAGTTTCTTATTAAATCTATCTTTGACTTGTCCACTTCGAGCCCTCGAGAGGACACAATGTGACCAAGTACTATGCCGTGGTTTACCATAAAGTGACATTTCTCCCAATTAAGGACAAGGTTTGTGTCTATGCATCGTTTAAGAACTAGTTCAAGGTTATTTAAACAACCATCAAAAGAATTGCCATAAACACTAAAGTCATCCATAAATACCTCGATGATGCGCTCCACATAATCCGAGAATATACTCACCATGCATCTTTGAAAAGTAGCCGGCGCATTACAAAGGCCAAACGGCATCCGTCTATATGCAAACGTTCCAAACGGACAAGTGAAAGTGGTCTTCTCTTGGTCCTCCGGTGCAATAACAATTTGGTTGTATCCCGAATAACCATCCAAAAAGCAATAATAAGAATGCCCGCTAACCGCTCCAACATTTGATCAATGAAAGGTAAAGGAAAGTGATCCTTTCGGGTTGCGGAATTAAGCTTTCTATAGTCAATGCACACTCTCCAACCGGTTTGAACTCTTGTAGGAACAAGTTCATCGTCTTGATTTCGAACAACCGTGACTCCGGATTTCTTTGGTACCACTTGTACCGGACTTACCCACTTGCTATCGGAAATTGGGTAGATTACCCCCACACTTAGCAATTTGAGTATCTCTTTTTTCACAACCTCCATCATGGGAGGATTAAGCCGACGTTGAGCATCACGTACCGGCTTCACGTTTTCTTCCATTAGAATCCTATGCATGCACATGGATGGACTAATACCTTTGATGTCCGCAATTGTCCACCCAATAGCCGTTTTGTGCTCTCTCAAGACTCTAAGCAAACGGTCTTCTTGTACCGGTGTGAGGTTCTTAGAAATAATCACCGGAAGCTCATCTCCATCTCCCAAGAAAGCATACTTCAAATGGTCCGGAAGCGGCTTCAATTCTAGTTTGGGCGCCTTCACAATAGATGGTACAAGTACTTCATCATTCACGGGTAAAGAAATATATGAAACATTACCCTTTCTAGCCTCTTGCAATGTCGCCAAAGCACCACACATCTCCACTAATTCCTTGGAGATTTCAACATCCAAGTTAGACAAGCCATGGACGTCCAATTCAATGCTCTTTTGCAACACCACATCAAGTTCATCCTCTCGATTCAATTCCACCATTTGTTTTGCTAATGAATCAACCACATCAATGGAGTAAACGGAATGCACATCACTTGGGTAGCGCATGGCTTCAAATATATTAAAGTGTATTATCTCCTTGTCGAATTCCATAGTGAGTGTACCCTTATCAACATCAATCTTCGTCTTTGCGGTCTTCATGAATGGCCTCCCAAGAAGTAAAGAAGTAGATGATCGGTTCTCATTATTGTCCATATCCACCACGAAGAAATCCATAGGAAAAATAAGCTCATTTACTTGCACTAGCACGTCTTCTACAAGTCCCTTTGGATATATGTTAGACTTGTTTGCCAATTGGATAATAACTCTTGTCTCTTTCAAAGGTCCAAGATTCAAGGAGTCATATATTTCGCCGACATCACACTAATGGAAGCCCCCAAGTCAAGTAAAGCATGTTCAAACCTTTGCTTACCAATAGTAATTGGCACCGTGAAACCACCGGGATCCGTGCACTTTGTAGGCATCTTCTTCAATAGCATAGCCGACGCACTCTCGCCAACTTTAGTAATTTCATTATCAAGCAACCTATCCTTCTTGATGCATAATTCCTTCATGAACTTGGGATACCTTGGAATTGTCTTAATGGCCTCAATGAATGGGATGTTGATTTCAATCTTCTTGAAGATATCCATAAGTGCCTTGTCTTGAGCTTCTTTCTTGGATTTAGCAAAACGACTAGGAAAAGGAGGTGGAGTAGTGAAAGTAGAAACCGGTTCCTTGGATTGATCGGTTGGTGTGGAGTTCTCCTTTGGTGCGGTTTCCTCCTTGTCTTTGACTACCTCTTCAATAGCTTCTTCATGATGACTTGGACCCTCCACTTGTCTTCCACTTCTTAAAGTAACCGCATTAACATTCTCTCTTGGATTCACAAATGGTTGTGAAGGAAGTTTTGTGGATGCTTGAGATTTCAATAAATTCACATCGGTCGCCAATTGTCCCATTTGAGTTTGTAAGTCCTTGATGGCCGAATCGGTCTTTTGTTGGATTTGTTGGCTTTGTTGGAACATAGAAGTAAGACCTTGCATACCTTGCATTAACGCATTGAGCTTGTCATCATTCAAAGAATCACGCTCCTTGACTTGTTGTGGTTGGAATTGTTGAGAACCACCTTGTTGTTGAGGTTGAAAGCGTGATTGTTGAAAACCACCTTGTTGCGCATATGGATTAGGAGCCGCCGCTTGCTTGTTTGCATAACTAAAGTTGGGATGATCCTTCCAACCGGGATTATAGGTATTGGAGTATGGATCGTACCTTGGCCTTTGATTTGGATATAAAGCATTCACTTGTTCGGTCTCTCCATCCGGAATAATTACCGCGGCCATTCTTTGCATCATTATCTCCATGTTACTCATCCTTTGATCAAGATGTGATGATGTATCACTAACTTCATGCACTCGCCTAACCATTGGTTCATCCCTTGTGTAGAATTGTTGCGAGTTTGCCGCCATACTTTCAATCAACTCTCTAGCTTCGGTCAAAGTCTTGTTCATTAATGCACCACCACCCGCGGCGTCAAGAAGAGACCTATCACTTGGGTGAAGAGCTTCATATAAGTATTGGAGTATCATAACATCACTAAATTGATGGTGTGGACAACTTGCCACCAACCTCTTGTATCGCTCCCAACATTCATACAATGATTCTCCCACTTGTTGTTTCAATCCACAAATCTCCTTGCGAATTTGAGTAGCTTTGGATGCGGGAAAATATCTCTCGAGGAAAATTTCTTCATCCCATTCCATGTTGTGATACTTCGGAAGGCAAATAATATAACCATTCCTTAGCATTGCCCGCCAAAGAAAACGGGAAAGCTTTCAACATTGCTCCATCCGCATTAGTCTCCGGTGGAAGCATGGCCATAACTATGGCATAGAAGTCCATAAGATGTTTGTTTGGGTCCTCATTCACCATGCCATGGAACTTTGGTAACTCTCTAATCAACCCGGCTTGATCTCGAAGGTTGAATTAGTTTGGATACACCATTGTTGTGTATCAAGCTTGTGAGAAGCTAGGTCCTTTAGTGTACGATCAGCCATTGTTTCTTCCTCTTTGTCCGAATCACTTGATGAAGAAGGAGGAAGTGGAGTGTTAATCGCACGAATGAAATCCTTTAGTTGAGTGCCGGATCGAAGACGTATTGGACTCGGTCTACCCTCTTTAAGCATTCACCAAAGGTATAACACACGAAACAAGATTCTCACAAACTAAGTTAGATACGGTAAAGAGTCTAACAAAGCAAGAATAAAGCAAAAGAAAAATAAAAACAACTAAAAATCGCCCGTTGCTCCCCGGCAACGGCGCCAAAATTTGATGCGTGTCGTAGGTGCAATCAAATTAATCAATGTTTCCACTCAATTAAAAATAATATAATGGAAGTCAAGTTCGTTCCCACGAGGAGCAAGAGATCTTAGTTGTAAAAGTTGTCACGAAAGGGGGGTGTAAAAAGCAAAAGAAAATAAACAAAGCAATTAAAAAGGTAAAGTTGAAAGCAATAAGAGAGACAAGACCAAGGAATCCTTCTTCGTTGCAGAACAATGAATCAAGTTATGTTCTATTCTACTTGTTATTAGTCACTAATTATCACCAACCGTAGGTAAAGCGGCTAGATCGGTGCTAAACCCCTAAATCCCTTGTATCACCGGGACACGGAAGTTCTCGACTACCGGATTCTATTTACCAAACCACCTAGTAGTAGATCACTCTAGATGTAATTTAAAATAAACGCATTAAGATTTATGAATTTATTAGGTCAATATTAGTAGTTAGACTCTTAGATCAAGGTCTACTTGCTAACGTTGTTTTCACACACAATTGCTCCACGGAATCCCTCCGCAAGGTCTTGTGTTTGCTACTTATGTAAAAGTCAAGAAACGATTACTTATCTCCTAACTTTCACTAGCTTTAGATCAAATTAACAAATCAATTTAGCGTGCACTCCAAACAATCTATCAATCAATCATGAATGAATAAACATTCCTATTAGTAAAAACAAACAATAATTATGTGAAAAACCTCAAGATAGAATTGAAACAAAACTCAAATCATGTTAAGAACTAGGAATTCATCCTCAATCAATAAGAAAATTAGCTACTCATGCTTTTGAAATTCACACAAATAATAATTATTAAAAGAAGAATTTTCAAGTTCACACAAATAGTTAAAAGAAGAATCTTAGAAAAGCAAGCAAAAACACAAGTGTTGTGTGTGTAGAGAGGTGTGTAAAAGATGTAGAAAACTTCTCTATTTATAGGCTTCAATATTCTCCAACTCTTCCAAGGATTAGAATCCTTTTCCTTTAGCAATTCAACTTCCAAATTCAAGTCTTTCTCAACTCTTCATCTTCTCTTTCCAAATTTGAGCCAAATTCTCCATCCAATTCCTAGTCCAAGTCTTCACACCCATGAGAGAAGTCCATAGAAAATTATGGAATTTTTGCTCGCCGGAAAACTGGTATTATGGCCGGAATTTGACCGGAATCCGTCACCGCCGGCCACCTCAAAATTTCTCCGTCAGTGGAATATTCGACGGAATATTCCGTCACAGTTAGGTCAAATAACGGTCGTAAACTATTAGTCAAAGGTCAAGGGAAGTGGGAGTCGACCACTATAGTCAGCAACGAGTCAGCTGAATGGTCTTACTCGGTCTAACTCAAATGAGTCAAGTACTGGAGCGGTCATCTGACTCGTCTGGATCGATCACCGCCGGCTCCGAGTTAACTCGCCGGAATAGCAATTTCGGCAGAACCTCCCCTGTTTCTGGGACTTACTCAGGCCAATTTTTAGGCCGATCTAAGGTCTTCAATTCCTGTAACAATTCATTCCCTAAAACATTCATCTATAACCCCTTTTAAATGAGCATCGACAAGCTTCGAGTCATCACGGACTCATTCTCGGCCTCATCATAAACCCAACAAGACCAATTCTTTGCTTATCACCATAATTCCACCTTCTTGTTCTTGTAACAGCGGCATCTACTTTTCGAATCTCAGTCACTTCAACAGAAACAACATCAATTCATTTTTCAATTTACCGAATCAAACCCATCTTCTCATTCGAACTCAATTCTCCCTGTTCGTTCATTGACTCATTCTCTCTATCTGGTTGGAACCAACAAAGACTGCAGCATCAAATTTAGTTCCACCATAAACCCAATTGCATCGAGAATCCCATCTTTTCATTCTTGCTTCTCATCCCATCAATAGCCACCATCATCGCCAACACAAACCAGATCCAAAGCTCATTTGATTCTTCTTCTAATTCAACCATAGGAATTCTTTATTCGAACCCATCTTTCTCCATCGATTTCTCGACCAACGGCAGCCTCATACCCATCTTTGTATCTCGAGCTTCTCGATTCTGCTCTTCTCGAATCAATTGCGCATCGATTCTCGGCTCACTCCATCTCATTTGAACTCTAATCAATCCACTAGCATCATCGATCTCGGCCTTTCTTCTCTCGGTTCTCAACAGCAGCAGTCGCTGCTCTTAATTTCAGGCGAAGGAAAAAAATGATTGATAGAAGAGAAAGACCCTCTTCTCAATTTATGAAATAGGGTTATAAACGGGTTTGGATCCGGTAGTTTATGGGCCGCACATTGACATCCCAAGCCACTTACATAGGTGCCTTTAACATTTGAATGGGCTTCCCCTTATCGTTAATGAACTGTCTTTAGTGCTCCTCCAAAGAAAGTTGCCCCCTAACCATTACTGGGCTCCGGATAGTGTTCGCCCATGAATGACTATTTTGCCCTTTTGGCTCAATTAGAGCGATTCCTTCTTCTTTTCCTCCGTGTGACTCCAAAGTAGCTACAAAACTCAAAACAAGCGTAAAATACATAATTCACACAAAAAATAGCAAAGAAAGCATAAACTCTAGATAGTAAATACGGTGTATTCTACACCTATCAAGTACTCACTTACCTTCTCACCCGATCGGCAATTAACATCATACTCTCATAGGAACCATAGAAACGTCTTCACTCTTCGGTCTTCGGTCTTCAATAGCTGATGATGAACTTCTGAACTTCACAAAAACTTGACAAACATTTTTTTTTTTTTTTTTTTTTTTTAAGTACATAACATGACAATTACAATAAAACTCAATTTTTCACAAACTTCATTAATTCTCATCTTCTTTTCTTTTCTTTGTTGTTTGTAACCTTGGACTATATCAACTTTTCTTCAAATATTCTGATGTTGCTCCGCTTGCTGACGATGATGTGTTTCTATGGGTCTGATGATTGAGAGAGAGAGTGATGCTAACTGCAAATCGATATTTAGAAGGAGTTTTCATCTTTAAACGTCACCCTCATGATTGACAAAAACTAGCACTCAAGAGATCAAAAGTAGTGGTGAAAGTGGTACGAAGTTGGGTAGCTCACCATTCCTACCCGGAATTGACGTACGGTGACACACACTCTAACAAATGATTTTCTAGAAAGTTGCAAAAAAAATGGTGCCTCTTGATGTTGGGTAGTCTCCACTGTGGGTGATCACAATTCTACTACGGAATATCTAAACAGCACCTAATTCGCCCTCCGGTATGGTTAAATCCAACTTTAACGCTCTAATCAACTAAGAAACCCGATTGTGTTCTCCAGTACTTCCAAGTTCTGTTATTTCGGTCAGACTCTCTATGTAAACATAGCTAGAAGCATGCTAATGACTCTAGAATCTCTAAAAGTTGGAGGTTTTTATTTGTAAAAAGTTTTGATTTTTTTTTTTTTTTTTTTACTAAAAGATTAAAAAGACTAAAAACTCTATATGCAAATGCACCCCCAAACCTAAATCAAACATTGTCCTCAATGTGTCGACAGATAGAAAAAACTTAAACAGTCACATACCAAGAGAACTATGTTGAGTAGAGAAAAGGGAAGAGATTACCGGATGTTGGCGGGAGCAAGGTTAGAGCTTCATTAGTCAAGGCTAGAATCCAACATTCTCAACGGAGATCATATCGGATTAGCACAATAAATGCGCAAGAAGACTCAACCGTGGCAAGAGAGAAAATTTAACAAGTCCTACTGGATTATATACAATGAAAATTCACCGTACACCAATAATCTGAAGAGTTGAGGATCAACCCAAAAGATAATGTACAGAAACATCAACAGTCTTACAAAAATATAACATGAAAATGGGATTTGGTTTATGTGGGAATTTGGTTTATTGGGCTTTGGTTTGGTTATGAGCAGCCCAGCAGTGTGAAACTGCACAACCCAGTTGCACATCCCAGTATTTGGGCTTCAGTTTTGGTTTTTGGGGTTAGTTGTTGCAGAGCCTAGTGAGTGTGGGCTGTAAGTTTTGTGCACAGCCCAGCAGTGTGGGTTCAGTTAGCCCAGCAGCTGGCAGCTCAGGTTGGGGAGCTTACTGACCCAGGTATGTGGTCTTGGGCTTGGTCTTGTCTGACTCAGTTGTGTGAGCTTCAGCTTGTGCACAATTTTCACAAATTGACATTCCAGTTTCAGCACACAGGAGTGCTTTAAAAATTGCACAGCACAAGTCTAAGTGCAGCTAAGGTTGATTGCAAAGCCTAGGTTGTGTGCAGAGGTTGGCAAGTTGGCAGCCCAGTTAGCAGGCTTACACAGCACAGTTAGGCACAGAGTCAGGAAAACTCAATTTGGGCACAGCAAGGAAAACACAACTTGGCAAGGTGCATTGAGCAGCTGATGCACAGGTAAGTCACAGCACAGCACAGGCAATTAATTTAGACTTCAAACAGAAATACCCATAGTACACCAAGCAAGAATAGCACTCAAACAACCAATGGTTTTGTCAAGACAGGGAGGCTAAGCTCAATTGCATCAAAAGCTAGTTTTCAGGGTTTGCGCAAACTCATACACTTTATCACAGAACTAAACTCAAAAATTCACACACTCTACTCTTGGGCCTAAACACAGAGAAGGGCTTGCTGTTGGAGATTTCAAAGCCTTGCTCGGCAAGTTTATGCACTGAGTAAGTTAAAAGACACATCACGAGGTAATGTCTTTGGTTGGTTTTGCAAAGACGGTTTGGCAAGAGCATAAGATAAGCAAGAACTGAATGTGTGCACAGACTACAGGGCAGCTTATAAGGCAGAGCTTATGCACAACACAACACTGGTCAGATGATTTATGCTCAGGTTACACACAAGCACAGTTTGATGTTTGCAGGGCCAGTTGACAGGGTTTCAATAGGTTTGCAGGCTTAACAGATCAAGATATGCAAAGGTTCAGTGCAACCCACTCAGTTGATGTCACTATGGTTAGAGGCTAACTTGGTTAGCTAGGTTGCAACTGAGGCTCACAACTACGGTGGGCTGGAGCTTGGCTAACCTAGGCTAAAGGTTCACACGCATTGCAGATATTGATCCACAGATTTACGCAGTGCGGTCTGAGATATTAGCAGAGTAATGTGATTGACTCAATGTAAGAATAGGCTTCACAGATGCAGCAAAATAGACAGCAAATGAATAAAGCTAGTCTTTTACAACATGCTCAAGGTATCAACAAGTCAAAATTTCAGCAGGGGTCTGAGTATGCTTTCAAAAGTTTCAGAGTATAGAGTTCAGCCTATGACCTAGCCTTTAACAAGTGGGACTGGTAGCAAGTGAAGATAAGTGAGCCCTTGGTGCATTATAATTCATGCAAGGTTTGCCAATTAACTTGGCTCAACAGGTCACACTGGGAGTGGATGGCTCATCAGATCGGTTGCATCAACTCACCTCGGTTGATGTCAACGATCCGAGTTGACTTCAACTCGGATTTTCACAAGCTAGTTTCGGGGTTGACAATACAAGTGGGTATGCGGCTACAAGTGACTTCAACAAAGAACCATGTTAAAGCACATGCCTTGGGTATCTGTAACTCAAACTCACAGCTTCAGGGGGCCGGAGTTAAGCTCAGGGTTATGCTTGCAAACACAGGGTGTGCAGAGCTATTAAATCAATCTAGTTCGATTGACAAACAACTAGAGGGGATAAGTTGCGGCTCGAAACTTATGCACGGACAGCTCTTGTTGTGTGGATTTTAACATGGATTTAAGCAAAACACAACAGATGGCTTAGCTTAGTGCTCCGGGTTATGCTTAGAGTATGCAAGGTTCACTGAGTCCGTGGTAAACTCTTTGGTTTGCGTGGGCTCGTTTGTCCAAGTTCAATCTCACAACTACGGGGGCTTGAGGTCAATATCTCACGGGAAAAAATACAACCAAACTCGGCCAATGGTTCAATTGCATGCATTATACTACAAATTGCCGCAAATGATGCTAACATGTGTCATGTCAACTGGGTCAGTTGACCTCAACCAGCCCAGTTGATGTCAACAAGGCTTGCAACAATTTTTGTTAGCTAAGTTGGAGCCCTAACTCATAGCTGCAGGGGCTGGAGCTGTGTACAGGTGTTACTTAAGCTAAAAGATGAGGCACAAAATATGTTGAAGCTAAGGGTTACAGCTCAGAGCACACATATTTCATGTATATTTAGCAATGCAATTGGTTTAGCAGGCACACAAAGCACAGGACAGATGAAGTCTCAGCAGGTATCACAGGGTAATATAATGTGCTTGTTATGGCTCATTCACAGGCAGAGATGCTCAGCAGATTTTAGTGATGCACAGCTTAGCAGAATAACAGTGAGGTCAAACTCAAAGAACTAGTGACAAATTCATACAGGGGAAGTTTACAGAGCATACATGGCACAGAGCATACATGGCACAGGGCATACATGGGAAGTAAAACATGTATTTAGTGTGTTGGGGCTGTGCACGCAGAATTAGTGTGCACGCATGACTCAGAAAATATCAATTTGTTGGGGCTGTGCACGCAGAATTAGTGTGTCTCAGAAAATAGTACACATGACTCAACAGTATCAGCAAGTAAAACATGTTATTCAAGCAACACAAATTCATACATAACGGTACCAGGGGAACATGCTAGGTTATCAGGGAATATGCGGTCTATCATTCATCAAATATGAAGTACACTGTAGTTTTAATCTGACTAACCGGTTTTAGCTCCAATACAACTATGCTCTACTCCTCTACTTTCCTTGGTTTGCTTGGTTGTACCAAAAGCACCTGCTACTCAAGAAAGATATCTTAGTTCCCCATTTTGCACAGTTAAAGCAAGAGCCTCAAATTACAAGTACTGGAATTTCAAATCGATGATTCTGCAGTATGAAGATTAGGCAAGAATGCCACCAAAGTCAACTCTTGAAAAGACAGATACTAAATGCTAAATGCAATGACTAAATACAATGCAGAGATGCTAAAATGCAATGACTAATTAAATGCTAAAATGCAATGACTAATTACAGTGCACAGATGAGAATACTAAATACTAAATACAATGTACAAATGCAAAGACAGAAGCTAAATGCAATGATTCAAGGTTAATATGTACATGGGTGAGTGGAAATCAGTAAAGGAAGCAAATCATCAACTTAGCACACGCCAAGTCCCCGGCAGCGGCGCCAAAAACTTGGTAGGCTGGGAAGATGGTCTATTTTTTAGCCTACTTGTGATAACCGCAAGTGCACGGCGTCTACAATGTAGACAATGGCAAATACGGGTCGATCCACAGAGACTTGTGGTGTTGGGTTGATCTTAAGCTTTCTTCTACTGAATTCCTAGAGGCGTAACACAATTATGAGTTTTGTCGATGCGACTGAGTTTGCATTAGTGATTGAGATATTGAAATAAGATGTAACTAGTGACAATGGGGTACTAGGGTCTTCAATTCCACCACTAAATCATGCTATGTTGTCAACTAAGTTGAGCTTTCTTGTCCTGTGACAGATAAGGGCAGTGTGTCAATTCTACCACCTATCTAAGGAGTTTCTCCATGTAATGCTTCAAATATCGGTGAGGGTACTAACCCGAGAGCACTAGTTGTCTAATTAAGTACAACTAGTCAAGGGAGTTAGCAATTGTATCTAAGGTCCGAGGTGAGGTACTCTCAATGCGGTTGTAACCTAACTACAATGGATACAAGGCATCCATTGTGAGAGAAAAGCCTTGGGTACTAGACTTGAAGGCATCTTTATAGTTTAAGCATTCAAGACACTAGTACAAATCTTCACATTGGCCACACTTAATCACCGTGTCCATAGGCTTTTGGTCATGGATTTTTTTCACTCCAAAAATGTGGCATCAGGTGCCGTGACAAAGAGGCATCTTTATGGCTACATAAACTTTGAGTGGCTATAAAATATGATTTACCATGGCCATAACTCTAAAACCGTGTCTATATGGTTCTCATTATTTTATTTTTTTTGTAGTTAAGCATTTTCATTATCACCATGGCCATAGGATCCTTATAGACACACAATTTGATTTGACCGTGGCTAGAGTTTACCTTAAAGCCACATAGAATTTATTTTAACCTTGGCCTTTGTTATCAATTAGACACGTAAAATTTGTTTTATCGTGACCAATTCATGACTTATAGCTGCATTAAACTTGTAGCACCATGACGATAAACTTTCTAAGGACACACAATTTTTTTTAACGTGGCTATTGTATACCTTCGCGACACAGAGAACCAGTAAAACCATGGCCATAAATTTCTTATGGACACACAATAAGCTTAGAACGTGGATATTGTGTACCTTAAGGCCACATGGAGTCATTTTAACGGTGGCAGAGTACAATGTGGCCTATTGACAATGTATAGTTACGGGTGATATTTGGTACATCCATGGCTTAAACCTCGAAATTACGCTACTGATATATATGAATCCAGGGAACCGCTATTTCTTCCCCTAAAAAAATGTACAATTAGAAGAGAAAATATTCAAAACATCAAAACATTATTTATTTATTTATTTAAATAATAAAGGGTAGTTATATCACTGACCAAAGCCTCTTTAACATAAGGAAATGCGATAACAATGACCATTCATCCAGGGCTTGGAGACTTGGCATAAAATTGCAAGTATATCGACCATAAAGTTACAAGACCTGTTACCAAACTTACAAGCATAGAAACGAGCAAAACTTGAATACAATTATCAATCTATTATTACAGGAGTGGTAGTCCACTTAGCACTACACTGAGCAACAATGATAGAGTTGATAATAACATCAGTCGCTTCGAAGTAAACTTGGATCAGCTCCTGGTATGCAAGCCCATATGACTTTAGCTTCAGGCTGTTGTGCTTGGGATTTTTTGGCACCCTAGAAGTAACCTGCTGTTGTGCTTGGGATTTTTTGTCACCCGAGAAGTACCCTGCATAATAAGAAGACTTCAACCAATTCCAATAGTAAGATTTCAATCTATATAAAAGATGAGGCGAACATCAAGACATAAAGAAATTATATTTACCATGGTACCTGGAGAGCAAAATTGTGAACACATACTAGCCACAACAATGGCAACCTGTCAAAGTGAGGTATTCCGCTATTAAAACATCTCGAATCGACAAACATTACTGGAAAATTATAGTTCTGTTCTCAAATACTAGATGGTAACAAATCAAGCCAAATTACAAAGCAAAAGATTTAAGGAAAAATAAAATCTTACCCTTGAAGGTTTGAAAAAAATTTTGAACTGCCCTGGCAGTAACCTCAAAAGACGACAGCGAGAGCCAGAATTCATTGATGAACAAGAGATGGTAATGACATCTTCCTCTTTCACATGGATTATTGAAGATACCCTTTGATACGGTTCAGGAGTAATGGGATCATAATCAATTGATCCTTCCATTACTTGGGCAAGCTCCGCATCCTTTAACACCACCAAATCCCAAATCAGCAAAACCAAAAAACAAAATTTCTCTAAAGCACAAGAATTGAACAGAAAATGTACGAAAAATATGATTCCATTTTTCTTCGGTAAAATTCCAAAAAGAAAAATAAAGTGGGAATTCAATGAAAAAATTCTCTTTCTCAAACACGGAGAAGAATAAGGTTCTGAAAGAATTGATGCGAAATTTAGACTAGGGCTTGTAAAAAAGGGGGTTTTAAGAAATACTAACCCTGTATACAGAACCCAAAAGGAACCCATGTTAGGGCTTCTTCTTCTTATGAATCTACAAAGAGAAAACAACTATAAAATGTAAATCTATTGAGACTTGTATGTAGCGTGAAAAACAGTAGAGCGAGATGGACTAACTAACCTTGAATACCATTTTCTTGTTTGAGTTGCAGTAGCTGTAGAACAGCATCTTCTTCTACTTCGATCAGCCCATCGAGTTTTTCAGTTTTGATTCGTAAATAGCTTTGCCGATGAACTTTCTTCTCGGTCTCAATAGTTAACAGTGTTTTTAGATTTGATTTGGAGGGAAAGGAGAGGATTTCTGGGGAAAGTTAGAGACAGATCTTGCGCCGCTGCATACTGTTTTTTTTCTTTCATCTTAGGTTGCTGAAGGAGGAGAAAACAAAGCAAGGAGCAAATGTAATTTATGTAAACCTAATAAGAATGAATACTGAAAATGACGAAAATGCTGGATTTCAAAAACGCATCTTTACAATGTTTTGGTATTTTCCCATGGCTTCTAATGGGGGTAGCATATTGCTCGGGGGTGTACCAAACCAAAGGGAATTGATGTTTTGTCTTATTTGGTTTTGGGTACATCCCAAGCAATATAGCACCCCCATTAGCAATGTTGTATTTTTCATCAGAGTTGAGTTGGTTGACATAATTGTCAAGGCGTATTAAAGCATAGTGCAAAATACTATCCCTGTTTCAAAAAAAAAAAAAAAAAAATAGGCTGGTTTGTGTGCAAATTTACACACAAACCAACCTATTATTTAGAAATGGAGGGGGTACATTTTAACATTTTATCTAGCATATATGGGAATTTATTTTATTTTTAAGTTGGTTCTCTTTAATATTATAGTTTAACCTGGACCAGGATCATAGGGACAAGGACAAGGACGGTAACAGAAGACAATATACCAAAGGGTGTCTTGATATATCTCAGGTAGGATATCAAAAATAAGTACCGGATAAGACTATTTTCACATAAAACGCTAAATCAGAACCACCGAGAGGGAAACTAGACGTCGTATAGATTATCAAACCAAGCAGCAGGCGGAAGCTATCCAGGTTCATTCTAGACTACAATATGAAACCATATTGTCCCAATTTTTATGGACCAAATTGTATTAGCTGACTCCTTAAGCACAACATGTTCGTGTATAATTTCTTTCTAGTTTATTAATAACGTTATTTTATGCTTCAAAAAAATGCCAAAAATTATTTATACGGTTTTGGATTTCGTTCGATCATGTGTGATCGTATTGGACGCTAGATATCTTAGTGTGAATTAACCCAATTACGGATCACAAACTTCGATTAATCTTCTTACTGCCTTTTTTTTTTGATGGGTGCACTTTTATTGATTTTCTTCGACATGAGATATTGTTTCATAGGAGTTCATGAATTTTTTTAAAAAAATTCATAGTTTTTCTCAGCATACCAATTCATGTTTAAGTTTCACAATAATTTTCGATATGCATTCATATCTTGTATTTTTTTTCGATTTGCATGAACTAGATAATACTCAGTTTAACCGATCATCCACCAAAATCCATCTTATTCAATCCAATTATGCTCAACTTTCTTCGGCAATCACTGGATAATGCTTGAGTATCCACAAATTTATTCCTGTTCTACTCAATTTTGCTCAATTTCATTAAATCATACTTAAAATCACATGATCATGCTCATACTCATACTCAATATGATATATTATCTACCTAATTCCATTTAATTTAATCCAATTATATTCAACTTTTTTTCATAATCACTGGATAACGCTTACTTTGAATGGTTATCCACAAATTTAATCTAACTTTATCGAGAATTTTCCTTCAATCCATAAAATCATACTCAAAATTACTTGATGATACCTAATATGACCGATTATCCACCCAACCCCTTCAAGTTCGGACACATTGTACTCTCTTTTATCCCACAGTCATTGGATAGTGCTTATTTTGACTAATTATCCAGAAATTTAAGGATTCGATTACTGATCCACCTAACATTATTAGCTTCAGATTACTGGAGGAACAACTTTGCAAGTGTTGCTTAATTTAAATATATTTTGTTTTGGTATAAAAACTAAAAAAACAACCAAGGAACCGGTTAGAATTAGATTTCATCCAATTGAATCTAATTTTACTCAAGTTCACTGGATCTTATTAACTTCGGTCTCACTCAATGACACCTATTATTCATCAACTTTGGACTTTGAATTTTATTTCAGCTAGCCCGATTTCTTTTGATGCTTAAATATTTACTTTTTTTTTATCGTTTAAATATTTATATTTTTATTCAAGTACAAACTTCGTCTAGACTCACCCCATTCTAAATAATTTATTAGAATTCGTCGACATACTTCGTTTGATCTCTCAAAGTTATTAGTCATACATCGACCTGCAGTAAGAAACCACAAACTTGGATCACATAATCATCAATTTGGTCTCCCATTTTTTTTTCTTCTTCTTGTTCTTCTTTTTTTTTTTTACAAAATTGAACATAGGTTAGTTATATATTTCGACAAATATATTTTTGACGTGGTATGTGGTACCAATCATGATATGACATGTGGTATTTAAGTCACAAAAAATATAATTTGTATGGTGTTTATTCGACCAATAGAAAATCAAAATCTTTAATCGAACGAATATAAATGCAAACACAAAAACTGGATCAATCTTACACAAAGGAGGGAAAATTGCGATTTTCATGGGCGGGAACAACGAAATTTTGGCGCAATATTTCCCCCTAAAATTTCAATAGTTTTTTTAACCTCAAAACCCTAACCACGTCTTATCATATTCCTCCGTCTTTAGTTACTCTTTTTCTCTTTGGAAGCTCGAACCCTCCGAGAAAACTAACTTCACCACTAAACCACCAAAATATCAATAAACACAAGAAGCAGAGTACTATTTTTCTCAACAAAATCAGAACACAATACCTCTCCGAGTGGTTAATCAACCATAAATCAAAATCAATCTGGTAATCTAAGATTTTCTCTTATAAGTTATTGATTTTTCAGAGATTTGAAGATGGGGAAAAAAGATGATATATCGATTTATCTTTTTTTTCCAATAATCGTACACTGATTTTGGAGGTATGAAGATCTGTTTTTCATTATTAATTATGTGAATTATTATTTGATTGGATTCATATGAATCGCTCAAAATCAATAAAAGCTAGGTCTTTTTATTATTCTCATATTGTTCATGGTTGATTATAGATTTGATTATTCGAGTTTTCAGATTATGGGTATGATTTGATTTAAAATTTATTGACTTGCTGAAAGGTTACTTCCATGTTCATTGTTTCAAGAGATGGGTCATTTTTTCTTATTTAGAAACTTGCCGAGTACAAATGAGTGTGGTTTCATGATGGTTTGATTATAATTAACAGGGCTTGTGAAGTGTTTAAGTTCTAAGTTCTTGTAGTTAAAAGTATAAATTGGTTTGAACTCCTGTAGAATTGTTGGTCGCAATTAGTGAATCGTTGCATTTTTGGAAATATTGTCAGGATAGGTTTAAAAACATGAGAGGGGAACAAGAAGCAGACAATAAGAATGATAGCTCCCAGGTGGAGTCCGCCAGGGATTAACAAAATTAGTAAACAGATTCATCCCAGAATGAAGGTACATCAAACTTTCACTTTTCAGTAGTTTATAATTAAGACTAGCTGGATTGTGAAGTGTTTTGAGATGTGATTGCTTGCAGGAAACAGGAAAGGGACCCCTTATTGATTTTTCAGAGATTTTGAAGATGGAGAAAAAGATAATATATCAATTTATCTGAAGAAAAATGCACCTAAGATCCCCCAACATCAGTTGTTAAACGACAAAGAAAGATGTTGGTAATGAAATGGCTTTACAGTAGTTATAAATTATATTCAATTTACCTTGAGTTTCTTAGTTAAGTTCGTGCATAATCCCTCGGATGAGCTATATATTTCGTTGTAATATCTGCAAGATACTCGCAGAGGGTCAACTTTTCCTAAAGAGGAATCATTCTGGTTCAGCAGCGACTTATTTGCCTAGACACGTTCATGCTGCTCCACCAGGTACCTTTGTTGTTTAGACTCTCTGAAATCATTGGAAGGACTCTGCCTAAAATGACATTATTTTGGTTGAGGGTTGTTGAAGAAGCATTATTCTAATTATCTGGATATTTATGAGCAGGATGTTTCAACTTGGGATTTTTTTCCCTTCATGAGTTTTAACGGTTTTGATTGAATAGGTCTATAGCTAACCGATTTCGCCTTGATGTCTCATGCCATTCAATTTTCACTGAAATTAAGGAAAGTCTGTCGTTACAAAAAAAAAAAGAAAAAAGAAATTGAAACTTCGAATTTATGTGATTGTGGTGAGCAGTAAGAATCCCAGTTCAGAAGTTCTTTGACTCGAAATGCATTATTTGTAATGGTAGCTACAACCCAATTCCTTAGTTTATTAAGACCGGCACTAGAATTAACCTTCAAGTGTGTCTTTTTATTTGTTTTGTGTGAAAGCAGATTTATCTGTAGATTTATTCCATTTTTTTTGGAGTTTCAACTCATTTTGATAATGTCAGTTTGATTTTAGGATCATTTGTTGATATCATTATATGTATCCATTTTTGTCAGGCTGGCATAGCTTCTCGGAAAAACCTGTGAAGGAAAGCACATTGATTTTGAAGATGGAGAAAAGAAGGTATACCCATTTACCTTGTTCCCTGTAGTCACACATTGATTTCGGGGTTGTACTAATTTGATTTTTTTATTATTATTTTGAATTTGGAGGTTTCCTAAGTTATCTAATTTTATTTAGTGACTACTTTGGTTCAGGAGTTTACCGTGATGGATGCAACTGCACAAGTTGTTCTAACAATGTTGAGAACAAGATCTCTAGGCAAGAGTCTGTGGAAGCTACTTTGAAGCGGTAATCCGAATGCATTCCGGCCAAAGATTGCTAGTAGTTCTCATGGAGTTCGTGACATTAAGGTATGTGGTGTAACTCATTATGTCTTTAAAAAACGTGTCCATGGGTTATTATCTTTCATGTTCGTGAATGGCTGGTTCAGAATTGATGAAAAGTATTCTGTAGTGACCATCTTGTTTCATAATTATTTTAGGTGTATCATCCTGTTCAGCTGAAGCAAACTTGAGTTATTAATCTAGAGATATTTGTGAGCATAGGATTTCTACTGTTCAGTCTTCCCTGAACAGTGTTGTCATCTAACATATGTTCTTAATGGTAAATTTTGACACACATCTATTATTTTGTTTGTTGTATCTTACAATATTATCGAATACATGGTTACTTCAAAATAGGTCTTTGATTGACAACCAATGTGTAAATAACTAAATATAAACCCAACCTTCCCATAGTTCCATGTCTGTGTTGCATTTTGCTAGGTTTAACAATTTAACATGTAAGAAACAGACGGCATGAGAGAATGAAGTTGACTAATTTCAAATATTGCTAGATTCCCATGTTCACATTCCCAATTTAAACAGTTATGTCTATGAAGAACTTCACACTAAAACTTGCTATTCGCATATTCCCATTTGCTAGATTGTCACTTTCTCTTGCTGGAAAAACATGGACTGTCTAAACCCAAATAATTAGGAGGAAAATGGTGAAATCTCAATGATCGCAAAGCACCATAAGGGATGACATTGCAAGAAATTAGGATGTCTTAAGAAATACCGCTAATGCTTCCAAGGAAACATTCTTTCGTTCTGAAAATGGTAAATGCATGGACTGCAAGAACTACACTGGTAGTGAAGAGAGACTTGCTCTCTTCCACAAGGATCATAGTAATCATAGTAATACCTTACAGATGAAGCAGGTAGATGCCACTGCTGCACTAACTGGGGTTATTGAATCGTCTGGCTATGAGATCACCATCTATATCCAAGAAAATGAAGCTTTATGAAAAAAACAAAGCAATCACTTGTTCACAGGCTTGCTCTGACTTCCTGAGTTTGTTACATATATTCCCTGTGAAGATGTTCACATTTTCATTGCTGGTGATATACACAACACATATTTTCCATAGCAAGTTTTCACCAGATATACTCCTTTTAGCTCTAAATTGGTAATAGTGCCATCGAATATTTTTGCTCAGCCTTAGAATAACTTTCTTGATTTTTTTTGACTACAGGACTCCAAATTAATTATGCATCTGACACCATAAGATAATTTCTCATTCTATCTTATGGAAATCCTTAGTAGCCATGATTGATTTTGACCTGCTGCTGGGATGGATGCTGATGGTCTTGCAGCATGAGCTGGTGGTGCTGGACTAGAGATCAAGGAAGTTGACTATAATGGATTTATTTACTTCTTGGTTTACTGGATTTTTCCTTGCAATCTTCTTCATTTCGCATTTCATATTTCTGCGGACTTGGCTTGAGTCATCTAGAGTAGTCAATCTTTATTTAAAGAATTTTATTAATTTTTTGTCGTTTAATTTGTTCTGCGGAGATGTTAGTTTTGGCAAAGCCGGTGATGATGATGAAATTTACTTCCTGCAAAGATGTTAGTTTTGTCAAAGCCATTGATCTTGATGAAGTTTTCTCTTTGAAAGAGTATTGTTAATGCTTTAACACATGATGTGACAGCATCACAGGATTCAGTTCACCACAACCTAAATGGTGCATAGTTTTTGCTTAGTGACTAACACCGTTTTCATTAAATATGCCCACTACATGATAAGATTAACTGATCAAGATCCCGATTCCTAAATTGGTAAGCTACTCAAGATGTCAAAGGATGAAAAAAAAAATAACTACTCAAGATACTTGTGGCGCAAACTATACTCATGTACGTGGGTATACAAATCCGTATAATCCTTGAACCGGTGCGATCAATGCTTTGGACATGTAACATGTCTATGAACCCTACATTTTGGACACATGAAAAAAATCAAAAGTGGCTAAATAAATTCACTAACAGCCTCGACTAAATAGGCGTGTCTAATGCCACCCAAAACATTAGACACATACACAATTGGTAAATGTGGCCACATACTCATCTATGGCTACGGGTGATGGGTTTAGACTTAAACCCATGACCAAAAGGTGCCTTATGGCTACAGTAGAACGGTTTAGGTTTAAACCCATGACCAAATGGTACACTATGGCTACAGGGTAACATAAAACGTAGCTATAGTTATACTTATGACCAGTAGCCACGCAATTAATCTAAAACGTGGCTAGGCTGTAAACCAAAAAACGTGGCCAATGTGAAGGTTTGTACTAGTGAGAACAGTTCAACAGAGTTTAAAACACAACATGGAATTAGGGTTTCATTGAAACCCTAGCAAACTATATTAGAACATCAAAATAACAAATAACACAAATTAAACTAGAGTGGTGCTCTGGCTAGCCCAGGCATGAGTTTCTAACACACACAATTCTTCTATTTATACATGCATAAACTCAAAACCCTAGTTCTCTATAAAACGGAAATTAAATGCAAAATACTCTCACCCACGTCTCTGAATCGTGCTCCACTCTGCTTGTGCGGCTTTGATTTGATGTTACCTTCCTCTGCTTGTGAAACCCTAATTTCATTTATCTCCTACATAGCCTCTAGGGTTACAAGAGAGGCTAGGCGAGAGATAACTAAAACTAGAGGTGGCGGTTGGTGTTGTTGCAGGGGCTAGTGGTGATGGCGACAGGAGATGGAGATGGTGGTAGTGAGGTGGTCTGCCATGGGTATGGAGGAAGAGAAGGGGATGGCTTTTGCAGAGGTATGGGGGAAGAAGAAAGAGAATATGGAAAAGAGAATGGGGGAGTTGGTCGAGAGGGTATAGGGTTAGGATGTTTCGTTGTGAAGCGAGGCACAATGACGGACGATGGGAAGGATGCGGCGAGCGTTGGATGTGGCGGGTGAGATCCGAACGGCCGAGGGATGATTGGGGTGATTTGGTGTTGAACGGGAGCGGCGAGGCGATGTGAGCGAAGGAGCGACCGTATGATGTAGCTAGGTGAGATCTCAACGGCTCGGGGTGGATGGGCTCGGATCCGGGTCATGGTTAGCTCAAGCCCATGTCTTGTAAGTTGGGTTGCGGCCCGATGCGCGTGCGGGGCTTTGGCTTTCTGCTCCATAGACGCTCGACTCCAATTCTTTGCTCTTTTGGCTCCTCAATTTTTCCGAGCTTTATTTATTACCTAAAAACACAAAATTAATTAGTATAAATATTTATTCTTGAAAACAAAGAAAACTCAGAATCTGGGATAATATCTGATTTCTGAGCACAAAAGATGAGTAAAATGCCAATAAAAAGGTGTAGAAATATGCAATTTCTGGCACTCATCAGTAGTACCAAAAGATCTTAACTCATCCATATGCATTCTAATAAGAAAAAAAGTAATATGGAAAAGATTAACTGAGGACAATTTGACTTTAGCATTAACTAATAACAATGTGAAATGAAAATATTACGCCATACTTACGTTCTATACGGGTCAATTACTGCTTTGTTAAAAAGTACATATCTATGAGCGATCTTTAGCATTTCACTATCGATACACACTGGAACACCTTTAGAAAGAGGACGCCCTGTCGTTGTGAAATTATGTTGAATGTCTTCATCACGGCTCTGATTTACTTCTCCTTCACCGCTTTGTGCGAATGAACATCGAAAACTCGACGCACTCCATTCCCAGGTAACACTCTGCTATACATGCTTCGAGTTGTGTGTAATTTTTACGTATTCTTTGAATGTCTTCATATACCTGCGACATACCAAACCTTTAATTATTCTCACCAAAATGAAACAATAAAACATAAGTATATCCGCTAATGAAACAAGTAATACCTTTCAAATGGATACATCCAACGATATTGTACGGGTCCACATAAACGCACTTCTCGAGCTAGGTGAATTATCAAGTGTACCATCACATCAAAAAATGATGGAGGTAAGTGCATCTCCAACATACACAAAGTCACAACAATTTCTGCTTCAAGTTCTACTAATATATCAAGATCAACTGCCCTTTGGCATATTTCGTAAAATAAGAACACAACCGATTAATCGCAGTACTTGGCCCATCAGGTAAAAGTCCCTTCAAAGCGACAGGTATTATTTGTTGCATAATAACATGGTAATCATGAGCCTTAAGGACACCCAAGCAACCATCTTTCGAGAAATGCCTCCTAAGATCAGAACTATACCAAATATTATGTCGTAGTAACAACTCCTAAGGAAGAAACATAACATAAAAAGTATGAGCATGGCACGTGCATGGAGGGTAGTTAAAAATGATAGGTTCATTATCTCTGCATGTCCGACATAGAGTCTATTTACATTTCTAATTTCACTCAAGATAGTGATGGCTAACCTTATCTAGCTCATGTGATAGTAGACAGTGGAACTATTAAAACCTTCATGAGATGATCACACTCTCTTAATGTTAAAACAGAGAAGAAACATATAACAATACTATTGTTATCATACTCGAGTGACATCCCAACAACTACTGTGTTAAAAATGATGCACTTACGATCTATCTGAAACACGGAGTTTAAAAATGATGTCAACAGTTATTCATTTATTGTTCTATAAAATGTCACCAACATCATATGGTCTAATGTGTTAACATGGAGTTTCAGAATGAAGAAAAGATAATTAAGAGAGTACATCATTCTAATTCGGGCTCTAAAAAATTAAAAAAAAATATTTATTTGAAAAAAAAAAAAATAGACGGTTATGATATAAACACTTCTGCTAAATTTTTTTAACTTCTGCAAAAAAATTCTCTTTTCTGCTAAATTTTCGCACTTCTGCTCAAAATTTCTCACTTCGCTAAATTTAGAGTTAGAACCACTTCAGACATACACTTAGGGTTTGGGGTTCGATCGTATAAGGTATAAACACATTTAGAGTTAGAAACGACACATGAGCTCCAGTTTTACGATTTTTTCTGATATATTCTTCTAACTTTAGAGTTAGAACCACTTAAGACGTACACTTAGGATCTAGGGTTCGATTGTATAAGGTATAAACACATTTCAATTTAGAAGGGACACATGAGCTCCATCTTTACAAGTTTCTATGATATCGCCTGCTAAATTTAGAGTTAGAACCACTTAAGACGTAGACTTAGGGTTCAGGGTTCGATCGTATAAGGTATAAACACATTTAGAGTTAGAAGTGACACACGAGCTCCACTTTACGATTTTTTCGGATATATTCTCGCTAACTTTAGAGTTAGAACCACTTAAGACGTACACTTAGTATCTAGGGTTTGATCGTATAAGGTATAAACACATTTCAATTTAGAAGGGACACATGAGCTCCATCTTTACGAGTTTATATGATATGGCCTACTATATTTAGAGTTAAAACCACTTAAGACGTACACTTAGGATCTAGGGTTTGATCGTATAAGGTATAAACACATTTCAATTTAGAAGTGACACATGAGCTCCATCTTTACGAGTTTGTATGATATAGCCTGCTAAATTTGGAGTTAGAACCACTTCATACACTTAGGGTTCATGGTTTGATCGTATAAGGAATAAACACATAGAGATTGTGTGTTACAATGGTTTTATGGTAATTATTTTTAATCCAACGAACCAAATTTAAGGAAATCAAATCATGGCCAATCTAACAGTTGGAAGCTGTGTTTGGTTTAACTAAATTTCTCAATCCGTATGCACTTTTTAAACCAATGGGATTGTTTAAATTTTGATCTAACGGCTACAAATAAAGTCATACGGATTTTGTGTTTCCCCCCAAACACCCCGCCTAAATTTGGGCAAATCCTACTAGAATTTTTTTAGTCAAAACCCTAATGTAATCTAACGGTTTCATAAGAAAATATTTCTTTTAACGGACACAGATGAACATCACGTGTCGCCTTCCCTACGAAAACAACATTCACCTTCCTTAACGAGTTTCATTCACCTTCCTTTTCATTTCTTTCTCTTCTTTCTCTCTCTATCTCTACGAGAAAAAAAAGCTCTGCAACTAGGGTTTCTGAAATCAAACCCAATCAAGCAATAAGAAATCAAACCCAATCAAGCAATAAGAAAACAAACCCAATAGGAAATCAACCTCACCTCAAACCCTCCGCCGATTTCTGATTTAAACCTCAATCTTAGGTATAAATTTCCTGATTAGGGTTTATTTTCTTCTGTTTTGTTTAATTTATTTATGATTTTTGTATGATTTATGTATGATTTAGAGTTCTAATTGATATTGTTTTTTTTTTTTTTTTTTGAAATTAGGGTTTTTGTTTGATTTGCTGAGTTTTTCGCTAAACCCAAAATTATGGGTTTTTATTTTGATTTTTTTACTCGTTAATATTATAGAGTTCTAATTTGATTTTCCCTTAATTCGAGTTCTAATTTAATTTTTCCATTTAAAGCTGCTTCGTTCTTGTACAAAACTGGTTTGCTTTGGCATGGATTGTAGAAATTTGACTTTGATGTTGTTTGTATCGAAAAAGATACGGATTTAACATCGAAAATTGAGGTTACTGAAATAACAGATCCCGGTTGGTGAAAAATTAGGCTTAATACAATTATTGTTTCTAATTCTTGGGATGTTTCAGAGAGAAATCTCGCTCTTAATTTGAGTTAGTGGGTAGTTATTTCTTGGTTCACCTCAGTTTGGGTTTTTATTAATGGTAGTAACAACTTCTAAATGAGCTAATGGAAATAGGTTATACCTCGTTGACTGTCTTTACCTTTAGCAGTTCGTAGGGATGTTCCCAAGTTGCTCAAATTCATTTGGTTGTGTTGCTAGGGTGTTGGTTTAGCAGATAATTTAGATGTTAAATGTGAAATGAAGTATTTAAATGTAGAAATATATCATATAAGTTTCCATGATTTTTATATTAATTGCAGGAATATATCATAATAATTAACAAAAGCAACTAATAAATGATTTGTTCTTAACAAAATTAGCTTAGGATTTTCTATATTAGCTTATGATAGGTGTAGAATACACCATATTTACTATCTAGTAGTTACGCTTTCTTTGCTATTTTTCTTGTGAATTTTGTATTTTACGTGTATTTTTGAGTTATTAGGTACTTTGGAGTCGCACGGAGGAAAAGAAGCGGAAATCATTCAAATTGAGCAAAAAGGGCTAAATTGTCATTTCAAAGCAACAACGAACACTATCCAGGAACCGAGCCACGGTTAAGGGGCATCTCTATGGGCGAAAATATCATTTCAAGGGCGAATCTTCACATGAGCCAACCCAAGGAATTAGGGGCTGCCATTTTAGTGGCCTATATCAATTTATAAGGTGCTTATATCAGTTTTGGTTCTTACCTAGCCCCAATTCAGGGTATCTCAATCATTATCATTATGTTCTCAAAATCAAGAGAAAGACTGGACGGCTGCTTAGAGTATATCGGATTGTGATTCTTTGTCAACGATCGAGAGATTCGGGGGAGATTGAAGGTGTTCTTTGTTGAGTTAACGAGATCGAGAAGAAGAATGAGAATCTGCTGTCATTGAATACGAAATGAAGAAGATGGGAAGATCGGTCTTCTTCTTTGTGGTTATTGTGGGTGATTTTAGGGATTTAGAATTCGTGCTCGAAGGAAAGAAAGGGATTGAATGAATGTATGGAGGTGTGCAAGAGATGGGTTGGAGGTTAATTTGTGATTAGTTCAAGAATGGAGATGGGAAGCTGTGAAGTTATCGACTCAAGAATGGTGTAGAGGAATGTTAGGGTTTTGGAGGAGGAGTTCTGCTTGTTAAGATGACAAGAAGAACAAGAAAGGGAGTTCAACGGAATCGAGCTCAATCTCAATATTAAGAAGGTGGGTTTGAGGATTAATTGGATTCTGATGATTGAAATTTGTCGATTTTGGTCATTGTTGCCTCTTGAGATGGATTGAGATTTGGAAATAGTCTGGTGGAATTGCAGAGCTGTGCTGAGCAATTGCAGGATGTAGAATGCTGAGTCGGGTGAAGCACTGTTGCAGGTCATGGGTATACCTTGGTCTAGAACCCGATGATTGTGTGGTTTGTTGTTCAAGGTTGCGGGTTACGTGTGGTCTTGAGAATTGGCGGCTAGTGTTGGCTTTGACTGAGACCGAGATTGAGGTTGGGCTGGAACTTAAGCTGAGAAGAGCTTGGATGTAGCTCAGGTCAAGAGACAAAGAAACATGGAGCTTGAGTTAGCTGAAGTGAGGCTCATGGCAGCAATGTAAAGTTTGAGTTGCTGAAAGACTCAAGGAACAACATGGATGGGATGGCTCAACTATTGAGCTGTAATGTGAAGTGAGGTGCAAGAATTGAGTAAGAAAGTTGGAGTACCAGCTGGTTTTGTTGCAAGTGGTAAGTATGGTTTAGGGAGATGAAACTGGTGATGAATAAGTCTAGGATCTGAGGCTGATGATGGATCTTTGAGATCGAGTTGATCGATTCTGAAAGGAGCTTTGTATGAATGAGTAGGTTGCAGCCAAGGTCAGATTGGATGTTGGTGTTGCTGGGACTGTGTTGGAGCTCGGATAACAGGGAATTAAGTTTGTGGTGGTTGAGATGGCTGTGTTCAAGAAATTGATGCTAATGGTGATGATTTTCAAGGGTTACAATGGCTATGAGCTTGGGAATGCAGAATTCTTGCCACTGCAGTGAATTACAAAAGCATGGGTGGTTGTGCTGCAGGTTATTGCAGGGGAATGATGCTGTGCAATTGAGCTGAAATTGGATTGTGAGGGTTGGAAGTAATGTCGTTGCTGTGGATTTGAGATGGGAAAGTAAAGCAGCTGGAGTTGTGTAGCTGCAATCAGTCCATGGTGGTTGATGTGGTGAACTGAAACGAGGTCAGGCTGAATCTCAGGAGTCTCAAATGACAGTGTGAGTGAGCACCAAATGGTGGTGAGGCGAGGTTGTCCAGATGACAGTTTGTTATAATGAAACTGCAGGCATTGGAGTGAATGGCCCGAGCTAGTTTTGACGGTAGCTGGCAATTGAAGTTGGAAATGGGTCTGTGAACCGGAGCTGTTTGCCGGCGACTTTCCGGCCGATTTCCGGCCACAATACCAGACTTCCGGCGACCGTTTTTGGGGCGTATTTTCTACACGGGTTTCTCTTTCTTGTGGGCTTGGTGAATTCTCACCTAATGGACTTTGAAGACTAGACCTAATTTTAGAAGTTGGAGAAAAGCTATAAAAGGGAAGGTCTTCTACATCTTATATCATCTTATTCTTGAAACTTTGGAGAGCCGTTTTTGGTTGCACAACTAGGGTTTGCTTTTGTTCATCTTCTTCTTTATTCCATTGATATCTTGTGATGAACTCCATAGCTATGAGTAGCTAAATTCTCTATTATTGGTTAAGGATGGAGTCCGATTTCTAAAACTTGTGTGTGCTTTATGTATTAGTTTTCTCTCTTGTTTATCGTTCAATTCTCTGCGGTTTTTATGATCACATGATTGAAGTATTGTGATAGGATTATGGTGTTTGATTAGTTAAGTGGCCAATTAATTGAACTTGCATCTTAGTCCATAGCTATTTTAGGGTTTTTCATCAAGCGATAACCTTGAATACAAGTAGCATGATATGTTCACGGTTTGTAGTGATACACTCTCGTAATCATATGTAGAGTTTGACCATTGTCCGAATTGTTTTGCACAACGCATGACAATTGCATTGATTAGCCTATTTCTGAAACTTAATGCTCCTAGGAATTGAACTTGATTAGCGCAAGGCGTTAGGTTATTCTTTAGGTAGAATTCACATACGCAGCCCTAATGTGTGTGTTGATGAACTTGAGAAATTAATAGATTATCTTGCTTTCTTGATTCTCTAGGCTTTTGATAACACAAGAGATTAAATCGTGATTCTAATCATATATGCACGCACATGTCTAAGTTTGAAGATGAATTCCTTGACCAATATCTCTCTCCATTGATTACTTTCTACAATTTACTTTGCTTTTAATTTGTTTTTATTGTTTAAATAGAAATAAGAAATCCCCCCAATTGGTTACTTTAAGAAATTGATTACGAAATAACTACAATCGCCTCTCTGTGGATACGAACTCTTTCTTATCACATACTTTAGGAAAGTGAAATTATTTTTGACGCATGTCGACAAATGATCGGCTTATAAACGGGAAGGTCAAGATCTTCAGAGGATTTGGAAAGGTCTTTTTTCTTTTCTTTTTTGAATCACAGTATTAACAAAAACAACTAGCAATGATATGTTTCTTAACATAATTAGCTTAGGTATTTTCAAATATTAATGTATAACTTAATGACAAAGATTTTGAAATATTAAACCCTTTCATGTATAGTTCTCATATGAGAAATTGATTATTTTACTTTGATATAAGTTAGTGTTAGACTATTAATAAAGATTGATCAATTCTTTTCCTCTGATTCTCTTTGTACCTTATGTGCATATATACTTAGCCCTTTTCATGCTTTAAAATTTACAAGTTCAAAATCAAATATATGCATTAAGCCTGAAGTTACAGGACACATAAACACAAACAGGAGGACTTCACTATGTAGTTCAATTTGTTAAGGTCTAGTTTGAATTTCAAAACAGAATGTAATGGTTAATGGTAGTTGATGTTACTATATAGTGACTTCACTTTATACCTTGGATGAAGCTGGTTATGTTTATTCATGATGAATCTACTAATTAAGCCACAATGCTTGTGTTAGTACTTTTGAATTAATCATAGAAGAAATTAGGCCATAGCATTTTGCATTTGTTAAAATCGCAGCAGTTATTGTTTCTAATTTTGGACATGTTTTTGTAGTTGTACGTGTTCAAAAATGGTGAGGACCGAGTTTTCTGCGATGGCAAAGAATAAAGTAAGTACATGCTTATCTTTATGGTTCACTGTTTAAAATATAAGTGGTTTGTACTTACTTATCTTGAAAGTAGCTTATGTAGATACAGAGATGTGAATTCGTTTGCATATATATCTTGCAACTTAGTTCTTTACTTCCACTATAATTTATGGTTTCTCCATTACATTGTTGCATCTGTTCAAGTTGTCTGCATCATCGTCTTATCATTTATCTAAGTTCTGCATTTTATGTTGCAGGTAAGCAAGGCTGCCAAGACTAAGGCAGTCCCATCACCAAAGAATAAGGTAGTAATACAATCTCTTGATTCAGTTTCTTTTATTTGTTTAAGTCAATTTATTTACCACTCTCTTTATTAACTTAATTTAGTTGCAGATAATCTTGGAAAAGGAGAAGAGTCCGGAGCGAGATTTAAGTCTTATAACAAGAAAACAACTCCTAAGAAGACGAAGAGTTTGGAGCAACCTGCAATTGGAAGACTCCAAGTGAATCACCAATCGAGCTCGAAAAGAAACCTAGACGGTCATCACCTAGGTTTAAGAACAGGTCATCACCTACTGCTGAGAAGAGTGTTGCAACACGATCATCACTTGGGAAACGGAAAAGCTTAGCTGAACTGGAAAGTGTTGCACCATCTCAACCATTGCAGTCCACATCAGGAGCATCTTAACCATTACGGTTCACATCTAAGGAAGTTATTGAGAAGCAAAATACAGTGAGGCGGAAATTGTACCAATCAGCAGTCCCATGTCCCAATATACAACTCAGGAATCCGAATGATACCTTCGCTGATATGGTGGAAGATGATGAAGATGAAGATGAACCTGAGGATAATGTTGATGGTGAAGAGGGGGAAGGTGGAGACAAAGAAACTGAGAATGACGGTGACAATGACATCGCGGCGAATATAAGGAAACAGAAGATGAGGTATAACTCCTTATGTTGCTGCTTTAAGTGGTTTCTTTATTTTAGTTTTTCAATCCTTGTTTAATAACTCTTTTGCTTAAAACACTTAGGTTTCGAAAGGAAAAGAGAAGAGAAAGTATGTTCCACGCGGCCCAGTGATGACTGCCATTAGAAGACGTTATCACGCACGTGGCTCTAATCACTGAGCTTAAGCCCTAATTTATTTGAGCTTAAACCCTAATTTATTTGTTTTTAGGATCTCAAATATTACTTTAATATTCAGACACATACCATGATTTGACAACATATTAGTGGATATCATGGCCGACCAAGAGATCAATTTTGGTCAGAGTAAAGCCCAAAAGGAGTTCACGGTTTTATATAAAAGAATATTTACTTTTCGGCAGATTTGTTCAAATTCCTATTTTTTTATATATACGGATGACTTTGATTTTTTTTTGTATCTGCATGTACACGGAACATAGCTATATGCCTGTTCTATCCTCCACGATCACGTGAGCAGAAGTATACCAAGGAGATGGATAATCAAAAGTGGTTGATTCCATGAATTTATATCCTAACCATTTTTATTTAACTGCTATAGAATTTTTATTTTCGTATCTAATACATATGTTGTGGGTAATCAATTTTTCCACGGAAGCTTGATTTCCTTTCTTCTCTAATATTTTTCATAGAGAACAGAAAAAAAAAAAAAAAATCCATCGAAAGATGGTTTACAGTTTCTATTACCCTATCTATTGAAATTGTAATCACCAAAAATTGATGTTATCGCAAATTGATTACCTTCACGGTAATTATTCACATGCATGGTTGAAAAACCTACGTCCAATTTAATTGGTATCTTTGTCCATTAGACAAAGATCATGTGAGTAATGGGTTTCTATTTTTCTTTTTTGCAAGAAACCATCCATCAGGTGACTATGCGATATTAGACGACAATATTTTTTTAATTTGTCGACACAATTTTGTTAATTGCAGAAACCAATTGATATTGGTTTTTCTCCGTCAACTCTCCTTCATGACATGTTAAAATAGGCATTCTAAGAAATTTTAGCCAAATTTTTTCTTCTTCATAGTTTGACGATAATCGTTTAAACAAACCTGTACCAATCATGGTTTTATTTTTCCTACTAATAAACCATTGGTTTCCATTTCTTACGGGAAACCATGGATTCCTTAACAACGAAAATGATCTCTTTATTTTCTTAAAAAGAATCATATAAGCCAATTAATTTGGTTTTTCACTATTGATCCTAAAGGGATATATAAAGTATCGTTATTATGATATTAACAATTGCAAACACCAAAAGGAATTGTTGCATTCTTAAGGGATATTAAGCATTTTTTTTTCCTCATGGTAAATCTCCAAAATTAAAAATAGTTCCACTTGTAGTTGGAGTTGGACACTAAAGATCAAAGGGTGCGCACCCGGCTTGTTAGGCCATATAATTAGTCCTTGTGTGACTATATCAATCTTGATATAATTTCTTTTGACAAAGAATGTGTCCATAAATTTATTCTCAATAATTAATCTTAGGTCACAAAATTATTATTTTATTTCATATTTTTTGACAAAGAATGTGTCCAATTTTTTAGGATAATTTTTTGGGAAAATTTATTCTCAATAATTATCTAAGAAATATATCAGGAGAGAGAAAAGAACTGTTAAATGATGAATATCCCACAGGTCACAAAATTATCTTCTTTAACCAAGTGAGAGATTTTATTTTCCTTGTAATTCATGGGTTCAATCCACCGAAGATTTTCATTTTCAAAATAATTTTTAGTGAGTTTTGAATCTTTTGATTTTTTTAATTAAAATCTATGGTTGATGTTATATTGTTTGATGAAAGTCCTCCCAGTTGAAAGGTTTGAACAGCTAATTAAAAGTCCACATTCTCTATCGAAACTTTTTAGGATAACTTTTTTATGGATATTTTTGGGAAAGTCATTATCTATCTGCCATACGAAACACCGGAAAATGGTAGGTTTAGGGGTGGGTCAGCCGGTCAAGTAAAAAAACAATCTGATAGCATATATAATTGTTATTAATGAAGTAATCCTATGTCTTGCAAGACCGGAGTTTGGTGGTGAATCAAATTCTGTATCCTAGAAGATGTAAAACAAGGCGTCCTCGATTAATTTTCACAGCAATTTCTTTAAGCTACAATTGATACAAATTTTTCCTCTTTTTTCGATTAAGGGTAATGAGATGACAATATTTACCTCATTTAAGTTTGTAATCTGTTTCTGTACGGGAAAATATGGACTATCCTATTCTCTTTGCTATTAAAGGTTGGACATTAATTTAAGTTTTTTCTCTTTCCAGGAAATTGGTTTATATCACAGGACCAATTTTCTCCCATCATGTTCAAATTGAAAAATGGAATTAATCGGATAATACTTTACGATTTTTTTTTTTTCGTATATGAGATGACATTAAATGGGGAGACTCTATGCTATTAAAGGTTGGTGAAAGAATCTCATTTAGAATCTTTCTTTCCAATAAGCTTATGCCGTTTGAAAAGGCAAATCCAATCATATCACAAGCATGTAGCATTTATATATAGGCTACAAATATGCTCCAACAAAATCCATGATAATACGATTCACATTCTCAAAATTCATATCCCCTCATTTGAATAAAAGGAGATTATAACGCCCATGGGCATTGGTACGGGTAAATTTTGAATTTGTCAAAGTATGCATACATTTGGGAATTATGTGGGATCGTAGTAAGCTATAAATTGTCGAATATTCGTTTATATTAGCTTTTGAAATAATAAATTATGGTGGTTGTGAACCCCGACCTCTGCAGAGGGATATCGACATATGTGATTGGTTGGCATGTAATCCATATTAGATTGGATTATTATAATTTCTCGATTAACGTAATTTTGGATCCAAGACTTAACACCTTAAAATTGCCAAGCCATTACTTACAGGTTGGTTTAGTCGTAATGCGTTATACGAGAAATACATTCGTTGTAAAAACGATTTGAGGGTATTCTTTTTGATCAGACCCTAGGATTGGTTCAACAATTCTTCTTCTTATAAGACACATTTAGCGTGGTAGTCCTTGAAGGACTCGTATGTGGTCGGAGAACATATTCAAATTTTTAATTCTTGTAGGATTCAAATTATATTCTGGTAGTCACTTGACTTGATTATGTCAAGTTAACAATCCTTCATGCGTTTTTTAGAAATTTGGTACAAAACCAAAAATCCGGATTAATTAGTTGAGGTTATCAACTTTATGGGTCTCTTGAGGATTCCTTAAAAACACAAAAATCCACGCTTTAGCAAAGCATGAATTCTATTTTTTTTTCTTTCTTTCTCAAAACTGCAGTTGGAATTATGCTAGCTTAAACTAGTCTTTGAAATAGACTAGAGTTATTATTTTGATGCTTTCTTTTGTAAAACTCATATAGTTGGGTTAGCATCCATATTTATGTTAAAAGTTGTACTCTTTTCCCTTTATTTCAGGTTTTATCCCATGTGGTTTTCCTGACAAGGTTTTAACGAGGAAACATCTCGTTAACGTTTGATTTTCTTTCAAAAATGTTGATATTTGTGCTCTTTTTCCTTCGTCCAAATTTTTTCCCACTGGGTTTTATTGGCAAGGTTTTAGTGAGGCAATTTATTCAACATGGTGGTCATCCAAGGGGGAGCTATATCAATTTTGGTTGTTTAGTGGATGCCCACATTTGATTTAACCAAATCAACTTAATCATATCATAATAATTTGGATTTCCTTCTCACAAATACAATTTTTGTTCCCATATGATAAGATTTTCATATCTTGGCACTTTGTTGAAGAAACTACATCAACTATTTCTGCAAATCATCTCCAAGAAATTAGCAATATCCAAGACACACATACTTAATGTATTGAAAGAAACATGAAGACTCGAGAACATTACTATTGGAAGACTAACACAAAAGAAGACTTCAAAGAACTAGAAGATTTAAATGCGAAAGCATTGCTATCTCATACATTCGAGAAATTCGTTTATCGAAATTGGGAAGTGTCAACTCGAAGATTTGCAAGCCAAGATTTAACTGAAGTACTTATCAGGGGGAGCACAATCATCAAAGGTGCATTTACCGGACTTATCGCGTTGTACTCTTTTTCCTTTGTCGAGGTTTTGTCCCACTGGGTTTTTCCTTGTCAAGGTTTTAATGAGGCAACATTTGCGTGTCAACACATTTCAAGTTTTTACGTGCTTGTACAATTTCAGTTTTCTCTTTTGAGTTTTCCTGATATGTTTGTATTGATTTAGCCACTGTGGTCATCAGGGGTAGTGTTATAAACCATTATTTATTTACTAAGATTAGGGTTTCTTCTATCTATATAAATAGAGGCCTAATCTCTTGTATTCAAAACACATGAATAAGAATTTCTCTCTCTCTTCCCCCTACTTTGTGTCTTCTTCTCCTCTTATTCTATATCACAAGAATTTTTTATTAGCTCGAACAATTTTATATACCAGTAAAAATAAAAACAAGGTTATCAAGGTTACTTATTTTAGTTTCATTTTTTGCTTGAATAATTACTTAATTTGTCAACAATAAAAATAAATCTTAAATAATTACTTAATTGTTAAGTAAAATAATTTCTTAACAATCATAATGATAGTGATAATTAGTATGAACATTAATATTATATAGTAAAAAAATTAATTATTTTTAAACCCAATAAAATTGAATTAAACTACCATCAGTGATATGTCTGTTTTTGTCATTTGTTACTACAACAATGGTTGAATCTGAAATTTTACCAAACACATTTTGATTGCTTTTTTAATCAAGCTTCAAATTTAATTAATATTTTACCAAACGTCTAACTGCTTTTTTCTCACAGCACAGCACAACAACGCACAACAGAAAAATGCTTTTACAAAAGCTGCAGGAATACCAAACTAATTCTCTTCTCCTCCTTCCTTCTTTCTTCCCTCTTATCTCTTAAAAAATCTACAGAAGCCCTCAAGAAAATGGTCAAAAGCGGCACAGCCTGCTCCAACACCATCTCTAACAACCGATGAAATCTGTCATCATCGCTATTCACAAACAATCAGAACTAAAAGCCAACTCCCGAGGCACCTATTATCTATCAATTAAGGTAGTTTATAAAGAAAACTAATTGGGGATATGAAAACTAATTGGGGAATATAGCTACAAGACAAAATAGGAGTCCCAATAGCAATTCTGGGTCACCCCTTATGTAATTATTTTTTTAATTCCTAATTTACCCCTCACTAATTAGGTTTAGTGGTTAATAATAATTAGTAAAAATCTTAAGTATTTGGGGGATAGATTAGTGTGTATTTTTATTTGTGTTTGGGTGAGAGTAGAAGGAGGGAAAAAAATATTTGAGAGGAATTTCTTTTTTTGAAAATGAAAGATGATTGTGATGAGAGAATTACCGCTAATAAGAGGCTGAAAAATTGATTTTTTTTCTTTGAATCCACCACTGTTGCAGCTGAAAAAGATTGGTGTCGGCATGATATTCAACCAAAAACCCATGCGGGCAATTGTTGGAAATGTTCATAAATTGTTTGCCACTATCCGGGGGGTTTGGGAGGGCGTAGCCCCCCCGAAGGGCGTAGCTCTCTCGTTACGATTTTTTTCTGGTTTTGATCTTCAGAATGTTGATTTTTTTCTGGTTTTGAACAGGTACCGGCATGGTAATCTAGTTTTCGAGCATGCTTGGTACATGTTAAACATAGTATTTTGCTTAAATTTTTATGCGGGAACAGGATGAAAAGTATCCAGAATGTTTTTTTTTTTTCACTTGACTACCAGAGGCATTGATAGGAAATTCTCGAGCATGCCGGTATCATGTTCCAAGCATATGGTCTTCATCAATTCCGGCATGGTCTTCATCACTTCCGTTTTGAATTTTTTCTGGTATTGTTTTCCGGCATAGCATGTTGTTTTATTTTCTATGCCGGAAAACAATACCGGCATGGTCTTCATATCAACTGTCCATGCCGGCAGTGGACTGATTAATACCAGAAAAATTCAAAACGGAAGTGATGATGACCATGCCGGAATTGATGAAGACCATATGCCGGAACATGGTACCGGCATGGTCTTCATCAATTCCGGCATGGTCATCATCACTTTCAGCATGATCTTCATCACTTCCGAATAAAAAAAATTGGTTTCCAAAGTGAGGAGAAGAGAATTTGATATAGAGTGGGGAGAGTTTAGAATTTGAAAGGGAATGGTAAATATTTGGGTTTCAAAGCTCCACCCCAAAATAAGATTAATAAGAAGTGGAGATGGAAATGGGGGATATGATTTTGTTTTTTGATTTTAAGTTTTTGATTTTTATTTTGTGGGAAGGGTATTTTAGTATTTTCATAACCAATGGTCACCCCTTTGCCGAAATCATGGGTTGGGGGAAGTAATTCATATCCCCAATTAATTCCCATATCCCCCAATTAATTATTCTTTATAAACAGATAAGCAGGAACTCGAATTGCGAATTTGAAGATTCTGCAAGAGACTAATTAAAATTGTAATTCAATGTTTGCAAGGTTACAGATCAGTAAAAAATTAAATTACAGCAAGATTATGAGACTAAATTCACTAAATTACATTTCAGTCCAGTAGCCTCTAGTCCCAACCTGAAACTGTTGTCAGTGCTGGTGTTTTATTTGTTCGGGGAAGTTCCACGCTGACATTGAAGGCTAGTTCACCTTGCTGGAGTTGAGATAGCATAAGGATTCCAAGCTTGATGGCGCATGGGCGTCCGCATACCAATATGCAGTGGCGTTTCTCCTCCTTGATCTCTCATAGGAGTCATATATGGGTGCAGTGGAGTTTGTGCTCCACGCATGGGTGTCTCACTTCCAATACCACGTTGAGGTGGTTCACTGAATGAAGTGAAAACACCCGCGTCAACAGATATCTCCTCACGTTTAACTGTAATAGTTTTCATCTGAGACTCCAATTCAACTCTAACCAATTGACCATTGCGGCTTACAACACGGCCACTGCATCCCTTGTAATTACCAAGACGGATTTTCACCATGCTACCAACAAAATTATCACGCCCTCCTCGCCCAGCAGCTACATTATGTCTCCCTCCAGAGTCTGATGGAGGTCCTGTATTATATCTTCTTGGTGAAGGGGGAATATAAGCTGCCTGTTTAGAAGTTGCACATCTTGAAGGCAGGGAAACCTTAGAATTTGTGCCTCCCATTAATATACAAGACTGTGATTTCACGCAAATAAAACCAGAATGCTCCATGTGATGGCGGTCATTTATGAACAGTATACCTTTCTGTATATGTTGGACAGGGCCTTGTTTCCCTTTGCAAGGACCCATGAGAATCTTCACAACATCTTTCACAGACACGGGATTGTGGTGACGATCTGGGGCAGTATTCCTCCTCTGATCTATCTTGTATTTGATCTCCCTCAGCTTCACTACTGCAACCACAGGTCTATCTGGATCTCCCTTGAGCACTTGAAGTGCGTCACTCTCCACACGTATAATTACCCCAAAGCTCATGTCGCCAAGCATGACAAGGTCATGTAACTCATAATCCCCAACTCTGGTAGTAGCTCCAGAAGTTACTTCAGAGCTGTCCACGACGTTGTCAGCAAAAACACTGATATCCTCCCTAGTCGCATCGGATACTATAATGAGCACATTACTGTTAACCTTAATTACAGTGCCGGTTTTACCTTCATGAATACCAGAAACAACCTTCACATGATCCCCGACTTTGAAGTATTTCCAAACATATTTTTCATGCACAACAATTGTTGTATGCAGGTCCTTCCTATTTGGTTTGATATAGAGGTTAGCTTCTTCAACTTTCTCAACCCGTCCGCTCAGATTTATGAGATCTCCTTTGACTACAATAACAGAATCACCCTTCATATAATGGCATTTTTTCCTGTTTTCGAGTGAAGTGGACATACCAGACTCACAAAATCTTTGAAGCTCATCAAAAGATGGTTGAATATTTTGATATTCAATCGATTTCTTCGATACCGTTTTATATAGGAAACCATCTTTAAACGTCTTTCCATCAATCACATCGAAACTTGTCCTAGTGCTTCGTTCCCTCCTCGAGTCTACTGGTATGTTAAGGTTCCTTGCTTCATCTGAATTCACAAGACGTTGAGGTGGAACGATTGCCTTCTTGGCGACTTTTCTACCATCTAATTTGTCAGCAACAGCTTGTAAATCAACCCTTGGGATTAACTTAAGCATAACCCTTTGTCGCATATCAGGCACACTGACAACTTTGGCGATATCCCCTTTATATATTCCAATCTTCATCCGCACCCACATATCGTTAACAATATCAACAGCTTTCCCTTTTGCTGTAACCACATCTGTCATCTCTTTAATCGGCACAAGCACAATTTTTCTTGTATCTAGCATTTTGAGACCTTTGCAAGCCTCTCTGACATGTGCCTCCCTATCAGCTTCGACGTAGATGTAGTTCTGGAGATAATCAAGAGCGATGGCAGATCTTATATGCATCCCAGGAAGATCATAACACTTCTGCATCAGACAAAAAGCTGCCTCTCGCTCACGACCAACCGCACATTTCACTGTCCACAACTTGGAATCCTTAACTGATGGCAAACGAGATTGCTGCTCGACATCTTTGATATCTGTCTCATCAAATTCTTCCTCATAGCTTTGATAACGTTGGTGAACTCTTCTCGCAATCTCTTCGATATCTTCTTCGTCATCAGAAAGAAAAGGAAGCTGACGTCCATGTCTTGGCTGGTGTCCATGTCCAATCCTTCTGTCATCATCTTCTGGCAATATTTCGTCATTAGGAACTATAAAGGGATCTTCTCCTTCTCCTTCATCAGTCGACTCCTCTTCATCACTTCTAGCTTCAATGGTTTCATCATCAACGTATGGATTTTTTCTCATCTTCTTTCTACCTTCTCCATAATACTCATCATCTTCCTCTGATTCTTCTTCTTCATCATCTGCTTCTTCAGCAACATCATCTATAAATGGATTTCTCTTTCTTTTATTACTCGAACCACCCCTACTTTTACTCCCACCACCACCTAGACCACGACCACTTGCTTTGCTTCTGCCTTGAATTTCATATTCTTCTTCTTCTGAAAATTCCTCATCATCATCACTGCGATTCTTAACAAGGCTTTTGTTTCTCGCCATTCTCCTATGCTCTGCAACTTCTAAGAAAATTTTCTATCAGTAAATAAATTTGTAAGGAATTGGAGTGTCTGGGATGTTATATTTATAATTGTCGGAGGCGGTTTCCTTATTCAGAACTCTTGATTTGGAAGCCGACTTAAAATGTGTTTCTATATTCAGAACTCCTGAAGTTCTCCGCTACCTCATAAATCAAAGAAATCCCACAAAATAAATAATGGATGAACCTTATGTAAACATTGAGCTGTATTAATCAAGTACATTCTGCACTAGAAAATATTGGAGTGCATTCAAATAAATAAGTCAGTTATGTATGTAGGTGCATTATCGAGTTACGACTTACGAGAACAAAAACTCAGGTTTAGAAAGTACATTACGCATACGCATTAATGTCTCTCTGTAGTAAGTAGAGAAATTTAGATGGTGGAGAAAACTAATCAACTATATATTCAATAATGAACCCAACTCTATTCATTAATCTATGGTACCTTCTTCATTAATTGGCACTGGTATTAAGTTAAGAAGCCAATACCACATATCCATGCAACGGCTATATTTCTTAGATTTTCTATATTATATACCTAAGTATCCGGAGTAAAGATGGTTGGTTGGGCTAAACACATGCTAATAATATTTCTCCAAAACAAAGCAAGAAAAATTAAATGCACTCACCGGGGATCACGCGTTACTGAAAATTAGGTGGTTCATTTATATTTCCGCCCTTTCTCCATGTTGTAGAGAAATCAAAGATAAAAAATATAAAAATTCGATTGTTGTTTGTAAGGTTTAAGAAATTAAATCACATAAGACTTGATTTCTTTTCTCGTCTCTCTATTTGAAGCAAAAAGACTTGGAAAAACATAATCAGATGTAAGAATGTCAATCACCACCTATTTTATTGATAATTATTCATATCAATTCTCTGTTTGTTTGTTTTCTAAAAAACTTGTCAGCCCTTTTCTTGCTCTCTGCATGGGTTTGCTTAGAGGTGTAAATTGGGCTGTGCCAAGACGAGCACAAATTTCAAAGACAAAGACGCTAAAATTTGAGCACAAATTGACCCAAAGACGTGATTTAGCCCAAAGACGACACAAAGACGTTAGTTAAATGGGACGTCTTTGGGTTTGACTAATTGGCATGAGCACAAAGACATACGGCGGCACGGATAAGCACGTGGCCCAGATTTCAAGACAAAGACGTTAAGAGAGCACGTCATAACATGTACAAATATACCATATAACAAGGCATAATACATCACATTTTTTATATATTTCACAAAAGAGTCACTATTCTGGCTAGTTTTTAACATTTTATGTTGGCTTATTTATAACAACACATATAATACCTTAATATATTTGGAAAATATATTTCAATATCGTTGTTATAATGTCGTCACCTATATTTAACTAGAACATTAATTTACATGACAATAATCCAATTTTATATTTGATGGGCTATTTATTTTTATTGAATAAACTTGTTAATTTTACTTGAAATAATTTTAGATGATATGTTGTCTAATTAAATTCTTGTGTTAATGTCCGACTTAATGTATACATTAAGTGATTTCAAATTGTTTATAGCACGTGTGCCAAACGACGTGACAAAGAAAGACACGTTTATTCGTGTGTTGTGCTCGTGGGCATCTTTGTGCCTAGCTTTTGACTAGTAAAGCACGAAGACGGCACAACACGTTTAAATCGTTGGCACAAAGACAAAGACGGCACATGGCACGTGAAGCACGCGATTTCGTGTGTCGAGCATTTGCATCGGGCCTAAGACGTTTACACCTCTAGGTTTGCTTCTTGGTTGATAATTTTGTTGAATTTGTTTTTGCAGGATGGCTAATTAAAGTTCTCTGTGAAAACACTGCACAATTACCACTGCTGAGATAGTTGAACCACTAGCAAATGTAAGTCATGACGTGCCATCAATCTAATCTTAGATATAGGAACGGTGAAAACTTTTTGCAAGCAGCGGCTCCCCTCTGAACAGCCATGAAGTCCCAAATACACATTTTTACTACATTATGGCATTTATTTGGGTGATGTTTATCCTAATTTGATTGGGGACCATCTTAATTGGGGGCCTTGACATTTTATTTGCACCCCAAATTTTTCAGGGGCGTATTAAACCGATTGTGAAAATACAATTTTACCCTTCACTAAAAATAAATCTTAAAAACCTATTAACCCTTAATCCTAAGCCTCAATTCATTTCTAGTTCTAAACAAAAAGATCACTCCCTCCCCTCTCACCCTCTCGACTCATCTCTTCTCCTCCATTAACCCCAATTCATTTCTAGTTCTTAAAAACCTATTAACCCTTGAACCTTCTCCAACATCATTTCCCCTACTTGAATTACTCATTTCTATAAACCCCAAGTTTTCCTCTAAAACCTCTTCTTCTTCTTCTCAACTCACAAAAAAAAAAAAAAAAAAAAAAAAAAAAAAGAAATCTAAAATCTGATTTTAATCTTACATAATCTAACCACACTAACCAAATTATTAAGTTTTAATACTAATCATTCAGGGGTAGTTTAGGTATTCAGAAAAACATTGCTAAGGGGTGACCCAAATTAGGTTTGGGTGACCTTTTTTGTCCTCTAATGGGAGGCCCCGATTAATATATTTGGCCCCAATCAAATTAGGATGTTTATTTGTCCACCATTTTTACTACACCAAGGAGAGAAATCCAGGAGGATTCTCGTAAAACTCTGTCGGGGTTGCAGCTTGTATGTCCGAGTGTATATTTAGTGAGGACAAACGCCAACATGTTACTCATGCTCGATCAAGTGATTGTTTTATTGATAGGTTATAAGAGTGACGTGGAATCATTTCCATCAAAATTAAATGGATGTTCCGACCAAACATCATGACCCAACTCAATCACACAAAAGGGCTGGTAGTATCATGTAATTATACATATTTCGGGCAGGTGGAAAATAAGTAATGGATGAATCTCATGTAAACGCTGAGATGAATTAATATAAGTAAATTCGTCTGCACTTAGAAACATATTGGTATGTTCAAACCAAGAAGTCTATTATTAATGTACGTGCATTACCGTGTTAAGAGAACAAAAACTCAATTATAGTAATAAGTACACACATGCATTAATGTCTCTCCTAAAAAGCAGGGAAATGGAGATGGTGGAGAAAACTAACCAACTAGTGCTGACCAATGTTTAGAAAACCAGCCCGGCCCGGCCGGTTAGCCCAGTAAACCGGTGACCCAGTCACTTTTTCAGGCTGGTTCATCACTGGCCCAGTTAATTTGCCAAAAACCGTTTTCTTTTGTATGAACCAGGTGACCTGGCCGGGTTGACTCGTGATCCAGCCGTACCAGCGCTGTTTCAATGGGTCGAATCAGTAAAGGAAAAAACGAATGCAAATTGATTTTTGAGTTATAGAAACAAACATCCAGTCTTGAATCAGAAAATAACTATCTCACACTTTGATTTCTTGAGTGATTTATTAGTGATCTGTTTGTTTTGAGGAGAGTACTCTTTTTCAACTTCAAGAGCTCCAATAAGCCTGTGTTGGTTAACTTTTCGGTAATGAAAAAACACCAAGAACCTTTACTAATAATACATTGATCACTTTATTGTTGTTTCCTGCACTCTCAATAAATCTTTGATTTCTATTATTGTTGCGGCACTCTAAGCAAATCTCGATGTGATCAATAAGAAATGGTTAGGTTGGAATACGGAGGGAGATGTAGCAGGAAAGAAGACGCGATGCTTTAAAAGGTTAGGGCTTGAGTCGCGAAAAATGTAGAAAGTTAGAATAGTAGGGGCAAATAACGAGTGAGAAATGTGAGGTATTTTAAGTCTTGGTCCCTGAATACACTTATTTTAGTTCATATCTTGCTAAATAATTTCTTTTCTATTGACCCGGGTTTCCGGGTTGAACCACTGGTTAAACCAATAACTCTTGACCCAATAATTTTTCCGGTTCGACGTCCGGGCCGGTTTTCAGAACACTGGTGCTGACGCGGTTCTATCCATAAAACTTTCACTATTTCTAAAACAGTGAATTTTCAGTGATAAGGATGATTGCGAGAATCACGACGGTCTCCCGCAAATATTAAGATCTTTTGCTATATTTTGGTTTTTGTGTGGTGTATAGTTCCTTCTGTGACCGAATCAAGACCTAAAATTAAGGAGAGCTAAAACAAATGGCGGACCATATACTAAATATCTTGCGGTCACTAGTTCCTTGATATGCAACAAATGTTAACCCCAGTAACAAGATTTGTCAGTGAAGAATAATATTGAATCTTCTATGTGCATTACCATTAATTTCTGTACTAGTAATTTCTATGTTTATGAAAGTGTGAATAAATGTGCACTACTTGGATATTTTGGATTGTTACTGATAGTTTATTTTTGTGCTTGAATTTGTTAAAAAAAATTATTTTTTATAATCACTTGTATTTAAATCACAAAATTGGTCAAAAAGACCAAAATCAACAATTCCTGGGTGAAAAAGACACTTAGGTTTTGATACTGTTTAAATTGCCAAAAATTAAAAAGATACTGTTTAAATGGACAAAAATTTAAAAATAGGCAGGATGTAACCAGTTTCATACTGTCCATTTTCAAATATCTTTTTCTTATTTTTATTTTACACAGGATGCATCCAGTTTCATCCTTGCTATTTTTTTTAAGTATAATCCAAGATGAATCCAGTTTCATCCTTGCTATTTTTTTTTGGCTATTTCACCCGTACTTTTTTTTACTCGTCCATTTGAAAAGTGTTTTAAATTTTTTTGGACAAATGACTCATTTTCTCTATTTAAATGATGTTTGATGAACAGTACAACTACAAATCTATAGATAAAGAGTTCATTGGTTGTTGATTCGCATTGTTCAGATGCTACATTATTCAACTTGTTAAAATATTTGACCAGTACATCTGATAAATAGTATAACCACATGATTTTTTTTAATTTTTTTTTCTTTCTTTCTAATAGCTGTATTTTAAGGTCTTGAATGAACGCGAAATTGAGGGATATAAGAAAAGGACAAAAACTGGATCCAGGTATCAATTCGGGGTCACCTTTATCTAAGTATTTTTTTAAATCCTAATCTACCCCTCACTAATCAGGTTTAGTGGTTAATAATAATTAGTAAAAATCTTAAGTATTTGTTAAATGATTAGTGTGTATTTGTATTTGGGTGAATGAGATGAGAGTAGAAAGATGGAAAAAAATTTTGAGAGGGAACTTTTTTTGGTGAAAGTGGAGGATGATTGTGAAGAGAAAATTGTTGTTAAGAGGTTGAAAAATTGATTTTTTTTCTTTGAATCCACCATTGTTGTAGCTTAAATAGCTCGGTGCCGGCAATGTATTCAACCTAAAAAACCATACCGGCTTTTGTTGGAAATTTTCATAAATATTTGCCACTATCCCAGGGGAAGCTGATCGATTATTTTGGTTTTAATCACCCACTGGGCCAGCCTGATCGGTTAATTATCGAGCATCTGTACCTATGCCGGCATTTTATGTTGCTTAAATTTTTATGACGGCACATGATGAAAAGTATCCAGGAAACTTCAATTTTTTTTCACTTGACTACCGGCGTTGATAGATTTCTATCGAGCATGCCGGCACTTAGTTACGGCATTGAATGTTAGTTACCAAGCATGCCGGCACCATTTTCCGGCATGGTTCTTCACCAATTCCGGCATGGTCTTCATCATTTCCGGCGATGTAAAAAAACATTCCGTTTTGAATTTTTTCTAGTTTTAATCAGTCCAATTCCGGCACAATTAGTTAATTCTCGAGCATGCCGGCACCGGTTTCCGACATAGTATGTTGCTTTAATATTTATGCCATCACATGATGTAAAGTATCCAGAAAGTTGAATTTTTTTTTTTTCACTTGACTACCGGAATTGATAGATTTCTATTGAGCATGCCGGTACTTAGTTACGACATTGAATGTTAGTTACCAAGCATTTCGGCACCAGTTTCCGGCATGGTCTTCATCAATTCCGGCATGGTCTTCATCACTTACAGCATGATCTTCATCACTTTCGAATTAAAAAAAAAAAAATCATTTCTAAACTGAGAAGCCGGCAGAGAAGGAGAAGAGAATTTGAAAGAGAGTGGGGAGAGTTTAGAATTTGAAAGGGAATGGGGAATATTTGGGTTTGAAAGCTCTAACCCTGAAAGAGATTAATAAGAAGTGGAGATGGTAACGGGGGATATGATTTTGTTTTTTTATTTTAAGTTTTTTGATTTTTATTTTGAAGGGAGGATATTTTAGTATTTTTGCACCTGAAAACCACCCCTTAGCAGACACCATGTGTTGGGAGAAGTAATCAATATCCCCCAATTCCTTTTTATATCCCCCAATTTCGCGTTCTTTTGATTTTGGGGAAATTGAAAAAGAGATAGTGAGACTTTGTTGGTTTAGAGTTGTGTTTGGTAATGTATGCTTGGAACAACGGAGAAGGGTATTGTTGTAATTTTTCATTAAGAGCATCTTTTTATCAAATATCATAGCGATAAGACTGTAAAATCTTGTAGCACATTTGAATACCAGAAACAGGAATTAGAAGCAAATTACTTTTGCTTCACAAAAATCAAACTACATCACCAGCACTTTAAAATACCGGTTTACCAATTAGAATTTACAGTTTGTTAATTGCACAGTGGTTTTTAAATCATAGTTTTCCAAACGTCATGCCGATTTATTTCCAAGCACAGCACAACAGAAAAACACTTTTCTAAAACTCACAACAATACCAAACTATGATTATTCCGTGAGTGATCCAGGAAGATCGAGGTTAAACCTTTAGATGAATCGAAGCAAAAATCGAGGTCAAACCCATTTGGCAAAGTGTGTGCAGGTTCAGAGAGCTCATAATCTTCTGGTACTGAAATTGTTGGACAAGGTTAAAATAGGGCACCCAAGTGTAGGGTATAAGCAACGGGTTTTTTTGGGCGAAAGCAAATTGGTTCAATCCGTGGATCTATGTACCATCTCATCAACAAGTTTGGCAGGTTGCAACACAACGGACTCATAAAATACCAAATTATGATTTTGGGCTGTATATGAAATAACTGGGAAAAACAATCACGGCTACATTTAGCTAATTACACAAAAAGAGGGAGCTATATTTAGTTTGGGTTGTATTTAGCTATGTTAGGTTGAATTTACACGACAAGCGGCATTCTAAAGAGAAAAAATAAAAATAAAAATAAAAATATTCTTAAATTTTGGGGCTTATCAATGTGAGAGGCTCTAGAGCCTAGGCAATAGCATAACTTCTCTGAACTCAAAACGAGGGAAGAGTAAAGTTTCGGTGGAAGTCTGGAAGAAGAGGAATTAGTGATAAACAAGAAGAAATTAAGGATTGGGTTTGGTGATTTGAGGATTATCAATCTATGTTTTGAACTAAATTAGAGAACGAAGTGAGATCAGTGGAGGAAGGGCATTGGGAATTAGCTTTGGGTTCTGAGAATAGATGATGGTGAATGAAAATAAAATTGATAGTTAGGGTTTGAAGTGATGATTCAGAAGTTCAATTGAGGCAAAACAAGAAATCAAGATCATCTGCTTCAATCTAAGAGTTTGGTTTAAGGTAAACTGTTTGCTCATTTGTTTTGGTTCAAAAGATGATTTTTCTCTTTTCAACAATGAATATGTCATGTGTGTACTGTAAACTTTCATGCACAATCCTTGATTCTACCTTTTGATTTCATCGATCAAACTTGTTAATTTTTCTTTGTTAAGTCGTTGAAGGAGAGATTTATTTGCAGAAAACTTTTGAGCAATTTTACTTCAGGCACTGGTAGAATATTAATGCTCATTTCTTGTTTTTCACTTCAGGCACCTACGAACTATGAAGGTATAGATTTTCAAACTCCTGCACTGCAGCATAGCAACCATGAACTTACGTGGGGCGAAGATGAGCCACAACGTATTAAGAACCATTTTTTAGGGACCATGTTTTTTTTTTGGGGGACCATGGTCTTATTAGGCCACCTACCTAAGGGTGCACACGGTACGGTTCGGCTCGGTTCTTGACGAGACCGAGTACCTGTACCTCCCTAGCCTCGGTTCCAAAATTTTGGACCGGTACCTGTACCTTGTACCTCGGTTCCGGTTCCATTCGGTACCAGGTACGGTACCAGGTACGATACCGGTTCCAGTCGGTTCTTTTCGAGACAGAAATATGTCTTTTTTCTCTTAACAATCTAAGTACCTGTTTTTTACCTGTTTTTCAATATATTAAGTAATACTAATATCTCAAATTCTCATTCAAAGCAACAACTAATAAGTAGCACTCAAACCGACAAACACACACATTAAAGTCTTGAAAATCCGAAAAAGAACAAGTAGCAAGAGCGAAAAACACACACACTAAGTATTGAAAATGAGAAAATGAAAAAGAACAACTAGCGGTAAGGCTAGTGCTGCGGTAGTCTTGAATCTTTCCATGTCAGGATGTCGCAGACTTATGTGTCATCGGTGTTGATAGGGCCAAGTAACGCCGGAAAAAAAAAAAAAAAAAGATAAAGGGTGGACAGGCATAGACAAAGACAAAACCTTATTTCGTGCTTCCGTAAAGAGCACAAAGACCAAACCCTATAGTATAAAGGACAAATTAAAGGACAAATTAAAGAAAATCATTAATAAAGGGTGGATGGGGCATAGCAAGAGTAAACTAAAGTACCAAACCGCTCTAAGCCTCTAACAGGAGCTATTAATAAACAAATGAATGCAAGTTTAAGGCATACTGAAATTGCAAAGAATACATACAGATACAATGCATGATAGATTTAGATGAAAAGGATTTAGAAACCCCGTAAAGAGCACAGCACCACAATGCATACCAAACCCCGTAAAGAGCACAAACAGCAAACCCTATAGTCTAAACTAACAGACCCCACCCTATAGTCTAAAGGACAAATTGCCTTCTCATCCCATTAATGCATACCAAACCCCGTAAAGAGCACAAAGACCACAATGCAAATTGTCTTCTCATTCCCATTAAAACATACAGATACACCAATAGTCTGTTTCTATGATGATTCTTGGAAATAAGCGCATAAACTAGTGAATAATCCATATTTAGTCCAAGATTCCAAATTGGCAAACAAACCCACAATCCAAAGAATCATCAAATTCACATTGACACAAATCTACAATATCCCCCTAATTTCTAACACCCTAATTTCTCAAAATACAAACACCCTAATTTCATTAATGAAATAATAAAAATCAAAAGAAAAGATTAAGAAGAATAGAAGATAGAATTATTACCAAATCCAAGCCAAATCAATCAACTCTTGCAAATGATGAACAATTAATAATTACAAATCTGAAAAATCAAAAGATTAAAGGTAAAATTATTAGATTCAAGAGATTCTTAATTATTACAATTCTTAAAATAGAGAACCGAATAAGAATTACCGCTTTGAATCAACACTTACCCTAGTTTCATAAGAGAAGATTGTCGTCGCTCGCCTCTCGTTAATGAAGATCTGTTAAAAAAATTAATTCGTCTCTGTTACAAATTTTAATTACAAAACCCTAGTTTCAAAATATCTAAATAGGAGAACTGATTAACTGAATCAACACTTACCCTTTGAATCAACACTTGTAATGGAGAAGAGAAGATTTTCGCTCGTCTGTCGTCTCTGTTAATGAAGATCTTCAGTTCAGTTCGCCTCTTCTCCTTCTCAGACAGAGAGGAGACGGAAAAAAAGAAGAAGAAAATGAGAAGAGAAACTGAGAAACCCTATAATGTTTGCTTATATACCCCCCTCTAATCTAACGGCTAATACTATCCCTTATCCCCTAAATCTAACGGCTCTAATAATTCGGGACTTTCGTCCCAAGACAAGACGGACTTTGTAATCGGACCGTGCACTGCATTCCCTGCACTTGTTCCTAGTTTTTGGTACCACTGACTGCACCTTGTACCTCGGTTCGGTCCAAAACCAGGTACGGTTCCACCGGTTCCGGTTCGGTCCGTCGGTCCGGCTCGGTTCCTGTGCACCCTTACACCTACCCTACAATGTTAAGGATGTCCTAAAATCATGAGATTACTAATTTGCCCATTACCCTAATTGAAATTAACCTTAATCTAATAACCTCCCCTAATTTAATCTAAAACAAAAACAAAAGAATCCCTAAACCTAGCCGCAAAAAAAAAAAAAAAAAAAAAAAAAAAAAACAAAAAAAAAAATTGAGGAGAAAATTGTTCTCTTGTTCTTCTCTTCTTCCCCAAATCGAGTATAAAAATGGTTCTTCAAAAGAAAACCCCAAGACTTCCTGGAAAAGGTCCCGATTTAGCACATCTAGAAAATCAGAAATCATCAAAACCCATTACTTTTAATTGAATATAAATCATCAAAATAGGGTTCATATGGAAGTTACAATGCCTTGTTCGGTTAGGACGCGTTGCACAAAAACCCTGGTTTCTTGACCGAACTTCTTGAAAGGAAGAACATGAAGAATGCAGTTCAATAGGATTTAAAATTAGGTTGCTGAACTGCGATTTCGGTTGGTTCGCAAAAATTTCTAAAAATATCTAGTAACCGAACTCTACCCATATTACAAAAAAAAATAAAAAATCCAATGTAACCAAACTGTGTTATTTTTCCCACTATGTTGAGTTATGATTTAACCGAACTTTTCCTACTCTGTTCGGTTGGTTCGCAAAAATTTCTAAAACTCACTACTAACCGAACTCTACCCGTATTACAAAAAGAAAAAAAATTCCAATGTAACCGAACCGTGTTATTTTTCCTACTATGTTGAGTTTCAATTTAACCGAACTTGTCCCACTATGTTCGGTTTGTTCGCAAAAAATCTTGACAAACCGAACTCTTCACAAGTTGCATACATGTGGAGTTCGGTTAGATATGTTGTTGGGTTAAAGTTTGTGAACCAACCAAACATTACTCTGTAAATCCTATAAACAAAGTTCGGTAACATGTCTGTTAACCGAACGCCTAAAAACCTCCATTAAAGAGCAAGTTCGGTAACCTGCGTGTTTGGAAAAAGTAATTGAACTACACTTTCAGATGAGTTCGGTAACCTGTTCTTCACATAAGGTAATCGAACAAGCCCAAATCTACTCTAAAAGTTTACATTTTTTTGAAAATTTAGAGCAATTTAACTAACATTATCTAAGTTTGAAGCATACCTGGTGTTTATGGGTGAAAATCGTTTCTGCTGATTTCGGTAATTTCGGTGGGTGAGTGAGAAATTGATTCAAACCCTAAACAAATGTGCTGCACGTGAGCACTTTATAGATTCGAGAGATCGATCTGTACAAGTCCGGCCTAAACCAAGAAATGGCCGTTCCAGGACTTGCTTCGGTCACAAAGTGGAGGAGAAGGGTTGATTTGGGGAGGGAAGCAAAGAAAGGTGTTGAGGAGAGTACTATCTCGACTTGTATCGAGAAAGTGAAAGCTTAGGAAGCTTGCAAGAGATAGAAGCTTTTGGGAGAGCTTGCAAAGTTGCCTTTCCGAGAGTGTAAGTGTAGTATATTTCATGACCGAGACTTGTTGTCCGGTGGAAATAGGTAAGACCTATTTATACAAGTCGAGATTGAAACGTGCACTCGGCCTCATGAAGGAAGAGAGTAAAGGGTGAAATAATGGGAGGAGGTGGTAACCGTATGGTTTAATGGGCGAAAACGTTTTTCACCATTATTTCCTCTTTTATTTGACCGCTTTATTCCTTTTCACTTTCTTAATGTGAGCGTAGTGTACGTTGCATCTTTGTGACCGCCAAACCAAAACCCTAAAGAAGCATCCCCAGTTTGTGTCGATGTCTCGAGTGTTGGTTGCATCTTGAGTGCAAGTGGCGTTTTGCTAGTGGCGCGTGTGGCATGTGCCAATGGCATGTGCGGAATGCCTTGGTGGTAGGTTGCACGGTTTGCAAGTTAGGTTACCAGTGTGTGTTTGGCATGTGCCAATGGCATGTGCGGAATGCCTTGGTGGTAGGTTGCACGGTTTTGCAAGTTAGGCTACCAGCGTGTGTGTTTGGCATGTGCCAATGGCATGTGCGGAATGCCTTGGTGGTAGGTTGCACGGTTTGCAAGTTAGGCTACCAGCGTGTGTGTTTGGCATGTGCCAATGGCATGTGGGGAATGCCTTGGTGGTAGGTTGCACGGTTTGCAAGTTAGGCTACCAGCGTGTGTGTTTGGCATGTGCCAATGGCGCGTGCGGCCATGTTCACCTAGTTGCAAGTCTTGCAAACCTAGAGCGCTATGTTGGGCGTAGGCCAAAGGCATAGCGGCTTAGAAATATGGCTTGCGGCACGTGTTGGCATGTGCCAATGGCACGTGCGGCCATGTTGACCTAGTTGCAAGTCTTGCAAACCTAGGGCGCTATGTTTGGCGTGGGCCCAAGGCATAGCGGCTTAGAAATATGGCTTGCGGCACGTGTTGGCATGTGCCAATGGCACGTGCGGCCATGTTGACCTAGTTGCAAGTCTTGCAAACCTGAGGCGCTATGTTTGGCGTGGGCCAAAGGCATAGCGGCTCGGAAATATGGCTTGCGGCATGTGTTGGCATGCGCCAATGGCACGTGCGGCCATGTTGACCTAGTTGCAAGTCTTGCAAACCTAGGGCGCTATGTTGGGCGTGGGCCAAAGGCATAGCGGCTTGGAAATATTGCTTGCGACACGTGTTGGCATGTGCCAATGGCACGTGCGGCCATGTTGACCTCGTTGCAAGTCTTGCAAACCTAGGGCGCTATGTTGGGCGTGGGCCAAAGGCATAGCGGCTTGGAAATATGGCTTGCGACACGTGTTGGCATGTGCCAATGGCACGTGCGGCCATGTTGACCTAGTTGCAAGTCTTGCAAACCTAGGGCGCTATGTTTGGCGTGGGCCCAAGGCATAGCGGCTTAGAAATATGGCTTGCGGCACGTGTTGGCATGTGCCAATGGCACGTGCGGCCATGTTGACCTAGTTGCAAGTCTTGCAAACCTAGGGCGCTATGTTTGGCGTGGGCCAAAGGCATAGCGGCTCGGAAATATGGCTTGCGGCACGTGTTGGCATGTGCCAATGGCACGTGCGGCCATGTTGGCCTAGTTGCAAGTCTTGCAAACCTAGGGCGCTATGTTGGGCGTGGGACAAAGGCATAGCGGCTTGGAAATATGGCTTGCGACACGTGTTGGCATGTGCCAATGGCACGTGCGGCCATGTTGACCTCGTTGCATGTCTTGCAAACCTAGGGCGCTATGTTGGCGTGGGCCAAAGGCACAGCGGCTTGGAAATATGGCTTGCGACACGTGTTGGCATGTGCCAATGGCACGTGCGGCCATGTTGACCTAGTTGCAAGTCTTGCAAACCTAGGGCGCTATGTTTGGCGTGCGCCCAAGGCATAGCGGCTTAGAAATATGGCTTGCGGCACGTGTTGGCATGTGCCAATGGCACGTCGGCCATGTTGACCTAGTTGCAAGTCTTGCAAACCTAGGGCGCTATGTTTGGCGTGGGCCAAAGGCATAGCGGCTCGGAAATATGGCTTGCGGCACGTGTTGGCATGTGCCAATGGCTCGTGCGGCCATGTTGACCTAGTTGCAAGTCTTGCAAACCTAGGGCGCTATGTTGGGTGGGCCAAAGGCATAGCGGCTTGGAAATATGGCTTGCGACACGTGTTGGCATGTGCCAATGGCACGTGCGGCCATGTTGACCTAGTTGCAAGTCTTGCAAACCTAGGGCGCTATGTTGGGCGTGGGCCAAAGGCATAGCGGCTTGGAAATATGGCTTGCGACACGTGTTGGCATGTGCCAATGGCACGTGCGGCCATGTTGACCTAGTTGCAAGTCTTGCAAACCTATGGCGCTATGTTTGGCGTGGGCCAAAGGCATAGCGGCTCGGAAATATGGCTTGCATGCACGTGTTGGCATGTGCCAATGGCATGTGCGGCCATGTTGACCTAGTTGCAAGTCTTGCAAACCTAGGGCGCTATGTTGGGCGTGGGCCAAAGGCATAGCGGGTTGGAAATATGGCTTGTGACACGTGTTGGCATGTGCCAATGGCACGTGCGGCCATGTTGACCTAGTTGCAAGTCTTGCAAACCTAGGGCGCTATGTTGGGCGTGGGCCAAAGGCATAACGGCTTGGAAATATGGCTTGCGTCACGTGTTGGCATGTGCCAATGGCACGTGCGGCCATGTTGACCTAGTTGCAAGTCTTGCAAGCCTAGGGCGCTATATTTGGCGTGGGCCAAAGGCATAGCGGCTTGGAATTTGGCGTTGTTGTCATGATGCGCAGGGTGCGGCTTGGATTGGCATTGTTGCCATGGTGGTGCGAGATGTGGCTTGGTTTGGCATTGTTGCCATGGTGCTAAAGATGCGGCTTGGTTTGGCATTGTTGCCATGGTGCGCAGGTGCGGCTTGATTTGGCATTGTTGCCATGGTGCGCAGATGCGGCTTGGTTTGGCATTGTTGCCATGGTGCGCAGGTGCGGCTTGATTTGGCATTGTTGCCATGGTGCGCGAAGATGCGGCTTGGTTTGGCATTGTTGCCATGGTGCGCAGAGATGCGGCTTGGTTTGGCATTGTCGCCATGGTGCGCAGGTGCGGCTTGGTTTTGGAATTAGGTTCCCGTGTTGAAAACCCTAACTGTATTTTGAAAAAATACCCCTATTAATTATTTACACCTGAGTTAAATGCTCTTAGTTAATTTGTTGCGGGTAACACTAGGTCATGGGGTTTTACGATTTCACCCCTTGTCTAAAATCCACCATCAACACCTGGGTGCCCAAATACTCTTCCTCTGGTTGTGGTTGGTAAAATCCATCGTTTTTCATGTTTTCCTTCTTCATCTTCTCTAACTTTACTCTCTCAATAATTCTACTTCTTTTTTAAAAAAAAAAACATCTGATTATTAATCTCACTAATTATCTTTAACTTAATCGTTTCACTAATCATTACACTACCTATTATTAACACTAACTAATCATTACCCAAAATTAATCAGAAGGGTAATTTAGGCATTAATATAAATATCTAGATAAGGGGTGACCTAGATTTACTTATAATTTCTTATCCAGAATAAAACTATGGTCCCCAAAAAAACCATGGTCCCAAAAAACAAGAATGCTAATGGGGTGCCAGGATTGGTGGGAGTGTACCAATCCAAGGAAAAAATTGTTTTGTCCTATATAAAAACTATTTTGTCTTATTATAATTTTGGTACACCCCCACTAATCCTAGCACCCCCATTAGCAGCCTTGCCATAAAACGGTTCCATATTAAGGTCCTGAAACAATTTTCAATGCTGACCAGGTTGGTGAATATTGCGAAAATGCTAGATAGCCCCCGGTTTTTGACACCAAAAATTGACACCGCCTATGTGTCAACGTGTGGTTGGTCCATTCTTTAAAACAGGCCCCCCTATTTTCCCTTGTGGGGTTGGTTGGGAAGAGATCAATGGTAGATGTAGGCGCCACATAGTGGTGTAAAAGGTGGGGTAAAAAAGCGGGGTCCCCGTAGCACTGTCGTTAAATATTGTTATCCTACTCCCTCCGTCCCACATATATAGGCGGAGAGAGACAATTCTCTTAGATTAAGAAAATTGCATGAGATTCATAATTTGATATGTTTTTTCTTGTTTTACCCTTTGTCTTATCTCCAACACAATTACCTATGTATAATAAATATGGATATATATGGAAAAATTCATCTTGAAAAGCAAAATCGGCCTATTTAGTGGGACAAACAAAAACCAAAATTCCGCCTATATAATAGGGACGGCGATTTGGTTTGGTTCAGTAACTTTGAATTTTACAAGACATTTGAGGTATTAAACTAGTTTGTGTAATTTAATGATTAAGGTCACCATGTGGGTTTCTGGTCCATGTATAATTATGTAGGGACAAGTCATTTCATGATAATCTGAAATTTAAATTCTGCACGGGACAAGAATGAGATGCTTAACTAAAGTCCCATTTTAAAATTTCCCTAACATTAGCTATATATTTATTCCTAAAGCTATGCTGACAAGTGATATCTCGCTGAATCGGAGATGAATGCGTATTTAGATTCTGATGTAAGTGATGATGATGAAGATGAGGTCGACGTTCAGGATGACCAATCTAAAGAAAAGCTTACTAAAGAAGAGAAGTATCGGGTTCTCTTTGAGAGGGGTGATGAGGGTTCAGATATGGAGGAGATGATGATGAGGATGGAACAAGGATATGGAGGTTACTTTCAATACTGGATTAGAAGACTTAAGTAAGCGCATTCTTGAGAAGAAAAAGGACAAGGACTCCGAAACAGTGTGGAATCAATATCTTAGAAAGAAGAGTGAGAAAAAGAAGGCAAAAAAGAAGGCTTCTAAGCACTCGTCAGAGGATGAGAGTAGTGGCAGTGGTCGAGATGAAGCTGAACAGGATGACTTTTAATTTGTTTTGATGAATCAAAATGTCCAATATATACTCACAATTGAATGCTGAATCAAATCCTGTTCAATAAGAATTAAGCTGTTCCTTTTGATGACAAATCATTCTTGAGCATTGGAAGGGATGTAACCCTTGCTGGGTTGTGATCGTCAGATAGAGTAGAACTCTGCATAAGTATATGCCCCAGAGGTGCATAGCATGCACTTGTCCCACTTTTCTATGTGTCTCGTTATATACAACATTGGACCCTGTCGTGTATCCAAGCTAGTCTTCTTCTCATTGAACTGTATTTGTAACAGTTTGGTTTCTAAAATTGGTTCTAATGGACAAGAATTTGGATGGGTTTTGCAGAAGTGCAGCTTATGCTCGTCAAGTGGGAACATAGAAGCAAAATGGTGTCCATGGAGACTTGGGCAACGGGGAAGAATTGATACCACAAGCTCAATTGTCCTCAAAGTCTCAAACAACTCTGTCCCTGGAAAAAAAAAGTGGAGGATGACTTGAAATCTGAGGAAATGCCAAGCTCTTTAAAGAAAGAGAAGTTTGAGCTTTCATCCGTGGTCCGATCTCTTAAGAGAAAGTCTCAATAAGCTCAAATTCCGTCTTCCTCCGATAAAAGATGTATAATGACAAAATTCGCGACTAGAATTTCGCGTTTTATATATCTACAGTTGCATATGTCTTGAAGTTGGACTATGTATACTGTATGTTGAACATGTTTGCTATTAAAAACAAGTCAGTGCCTTAAAAGTCAGCCATGAAACTGAAAATTGTCAGCTGGAGAAGTGCAAAGATAACTGAGCCAAGATTGGTTACTCATTTTTAATTTTTGCACTCATGTTGCAGGAAACATTCATTCGCATAATGTATTAAATTTTTTGTTCATTTGTAAAGAAGCTAAGCAGAGTAAGGATTGAATTAAAATATTTTTCATTGACGCATCAGGCAATAGTCGTCTACATAAAATTTCCAACTTAAAAAGTGCCAAGCATTTATTTGTTTGTTCGTCCGTGAAGGTAGGTTCCCCTTGTGATGGAGGAACATCACTTCCTCGGCATATCAACTAAATAAAGTTTCAGTTAAGGACTTGGTTCAACTGGCGCAGGCCTGGGTGCTCCTCGATGAGCCCGTGGCGATGGTGGTGGCGGTGGAGACATATGAACTGCAAAAGGGGATGGTGGCGATTGTTTTCCTCCGGTTATGGATGCACAATAGCCCTTGACTACATTTGGGTAAGCAGGGTTGAATGGTATTCCTATTCCCCACCCCGAAACCGATGAGAAAACGGCCGGCAAGCAAGTTTCACTAAGGTTGATGATAGCTTTGCAACATGCTGGACCTAGTCGAAGCTGAAATGTAAATAGAAAATTCAATATCTCAACCTTGCAGCCTTCGATATCAACAAGAGTTGACCAGCACTTCTCGATGTCTGGATTGTATGGACCTGGTAGTAGTGGTGGAAACAACCCAGGGATCCGAATGTTATATACTAGTTGGGTGGGAGCTAGAGGTTGGGATTCAGCTATGCCCATTGCAACAGCTGATGCGACAGAGGTGGTTGGTGGTTCAACTGATGCAGGATTGGGTGATTCTAGAAGAACCCGTGGTGGTGGCGGTGGAGACATATGAACTGGTAGCGACATTTTCCCTCCAATTATGGACGCACAATAGCCTTTGACTACATTTGTGTAAGCAGGGTTGAAAGGTATTCCTCTTCCCCACCCCGAACCCCATGCGAAAACGGCTGGCAAGCAAGTGTCGCCGAGGCCAATGATAGCTTTGCAGCATGCTGGACCTAGTTGAAGCTGAAATGTAAAAAGGAAATTCAAAATCTCAGCGCTGCAACCTTCAATATCAACAAGAGTTGACCAACACTTTTCGATTTCTGGATTGTATGGAAGTACCGGTGGAAAAAACCCAGCAGGGATCCCAATTGTATCTAGTTGGGTGGGAGCGAGACGTTGGGATTCAGCTTTGCCCATTGTAACAGCTGATGCGACAATCAGTAGAACCAGAACTGAAAATTGGCCCACCTTCTTAATCGACATCTCTTCAAAGTTCAAACTCTTCATTTTTACTATTTATTTTTCTTGCCAATACTGTTATACTATTTACACTACTGAAAAGTACTTATATAGTGTTCTGAGATATGGTGAAACTGTTCCACTCTTTTATTACAGCTATTAATGTTTAGGTTTTATGACCATCAGTTTTCTTATTTACCTCTTAAGTAATTCTTACCGTACCCATTTTTAATCTAGACTGCACTAAAATCTAATTAATGCAATAACTATTTCAGTTGTTTTCCTGCAATGAATGAAAACATAACTTGCATTTTCACAAAACAGTCTACACTATAGGGCCATCATGGCCTTGTAGCCACTCTCAAGTCTAGAGTTCCTAATGAGTTTACCTGGGCCAGTAGCATTTTTCTCGATCATAAATAATACCTTGAGGATTTGTTACTGTGTTTTACCATTCGAAATGTGCAATATGAATTTTAGCACAAAATTTTATAGCAATTTGAATACATTTTTATTAGGGGCCAAGTTATATACTTTTAATTAATGGCAGAACAAATTCTTCGGATCTCACCTTGTGTACCAGTTTTCATTTCAATGTTACTCATTTTAACCATAGACCGACCAAACTCCACACTGAATCTCAATCCGCTCAAGCCTCTAAATGGACCTGAAAAACGTCGAACAAAAGTTTGTGTTGTAGCATCATTCCATAACTTCTGATCAGACTCTAGAACTGCTCTTCCATTCCTCAAGTTTGTGTATGTAGTTGCAGGAAATCCCACAACTACACCCCTATTAGAATCTACAAATCAGTCTAAGGAAACTCCATGAAAATCACAAGAACATTCATTAAAATCTTCAAATTGGATACAAAGTTACAAACAAAACCTAACTTGGGAAGCAAATAATCTCTCTCTCCTAAATATCTTGTCTAAAACTCTCCAAAAGCTCTCTCTCATACAAGGTCGCTCGGCTCATTATATAGGTGTTTACAGAGTGGATGACAGCTAATAAAGCCCATATTCTCGGATCTGACGTGCATTATTAACGCACGCTTACATTGACTTTTATCGCACAAACTCTATAACTTCGCACAATCCTTCGCACTTTCCTTGTGATTAGGCTGACGTCATGTGGTGCGTCACTTGGATTAGCTATACGCAATTGTCTTCGCTCGGTCTTGATGGTTATACCGCACGCTTAACTGGTGTGCAATATTTTGTATCTATGGTGTAATAACTTTGGTCGAATCTGGTTTCGCTACCAGTGTCTAGTGCTACACGTCTAGATCTATCTCCGTTTTCTGGACAAAGATTTTGTAAGGTAGTAAGAAATGTTGGGTTGATTGTGGGATCGGCATTTCCAGTTCCATTGAAATTGCACAATCTATTGTTGAAGAACTGACAAGCTGATGTGTCGATTGTATGGGCACCTAATAAAACGACAGTATATAACTGATATTAGCATAACGGCTAAGTTTAAGATAATTTCATTACATAAATTTATAGTTACTGTATATACATGTAGCCATATATCCTTACCAACTAAAGTAACAAGATCTTGAGTATTAAGTCCTTTATCATCAAACTTCTGTATTTGCCTTTGAATAGAGTCTGTAGCGCGATGTAGCTCAGCGGTCTCTGATGCTAATGATAGCCGATCTGTTGGTACGGACCAGCTTGCACCTCCACTCTGCATTATCAGATAGGATTATTTAGTACATTAAAAATTGTCAAAAATCTAAAAATTATCAAATTTTAATTATAAAGAATGGTCTAGTTACCACGACAACAGAGTCACGAGCAGCAATGGCAAGAATATCAGCACAAGAAACGATGTTTGGGCAAGCAGCTTCAAGCTGCGTTTTTGCATCATCAATTACTTCATAACCTGGAATTAGATTATTAGCTATAGAAGTTTTTTCCGTGGAAGTTCCATCAATAAGAATAGATGCATCACAACCTTGAACAAAGGAAGCATGAAAATGCATTATAAGTAAACCAGGAGCAATGGTAGGATCTGACTAAAAATGGGTGTTGATTGTTGATCGAATAATCGCTTCAGCTCTTGGACAAGAACTCGAGTAAAATCCTACTCGGGTTTGTGCTTGAACAGAAATAATGTTACTGTTCAACATCATGAAAATGTTAACCAAAATATAAAGGAGTGCAAGAAAAGTGTGTGTATAGTACGCCATTACTATGCAATGTGTAAGTCTCCAAATTGAGATAAACAGATGAAGGGAGTTGAAGAGAGTTTGTGAATGCTTGGCCGCTAAGGGTATATTGACTATTGATATGAAGTGTTAGGAGGCACGGAGTGCAATTTATAGGAATTGCTTAAAGAAGAAAGTGGGTAAGAACTGAAAAGTAAGTTAAGACGGCTGAGTTGACATCAACGAAATAGTCAAAAACGAATGATCGAAGGAACGCTGAGATGAAACAGTGATGCTACGTTGACCGCGGTTTTCACCGTGAATATCACCGCACCTCACAGTCCCTGGGACCCTCTGGAGCTTGGAGGGGTGGGTTATGGGTCCCACTGTTTTGTTATGTCTTGCGGTGATATTCACGGGATTCATCACCCGGGGAACATAGCATTGCTGGAGATTAAAGGTGGAGTCTTGAGGATTCACAATGTTGGGTAAAAAAGCTAAATTCAGAATAAAACACAAGCGCACGTATTACTGAGCCTGAAACCGGTACAGTTTTAATTTTTGCCTGGTAATGGAGTGCAGATTTAAAGCCCTCCTGTGCCAAATTCGAATTAAAAGGCTCGTGCACATTTGTTTTCAACTCCAAAAATATTTAGGATTTCCTAAACTGCATTGGCCCAAGTTTTAGTGAAACAGATGATAAAAATCTCAGATGTAAAGTTTTGATTCTCTTTTTATTTTGTTTAATGTAATTTCAACTATAATCTGCATGTGGATCACTCATGTTGTGCATGCTCTGTCATAAATTGTTAGAACTATGATATTAGTATTGCTCATATTCTTTCAAACTGCATTCATTCAGTGTGCAGTGAACGGCTGTTTTTATACACAAAAAATGCTAATTTCCACTGAACTTTGCATTGCATTGAATGGTTGTTTTCTTAGTTACTTATCTGCAGTACCAAGTTTATAGTTAAATTCAGTCTCTGGTTTTTCAAAAATCTTCAATGGAGAAGATGAAGAGGAGATTTCCTCATTCACAACTAACTGAAACTATGGTAGCCTTTCTCTTACATAGATGTCAAATGAAACTGGATTTTCAAAATTCAGTCTCTGGTTCATGAGGAATTAGCACTTGTTCTATTAAGTTGAGTGTTGGGATGAGGTTCACAAGGGTTAATTGAAAATACACAAGATTTGGAATTAGCACTCTGGAATTTTCTCAAGTAGTATAAGAAGTAAACTAGCAAAAGTTTGGAAGTCGATCTAGACAGATAAGCGAGAATTCAAATTGGGAATTTGAAGATTCTGCAAGAGACTAATTAAAATTGTAATTCAATGTTTGCAAGGTTACAGATCAGGAAAAAAATAGATTACAGGAAGATTATGAGACTAAATTATTTCATTAAATTACACTTCAGTCCAATAGCCTCTAGTCCCAACCTGAAACTGTTGTCAGTGCTGGTGCCTTATTTGTACGTGGAAGAGGACTTCCCCGCTGACATAGAGGTGCTTTATTTCACCTTGCTGGAGTTGAGATAGCATAAGGATTCCAAGCTTGATGGCGCATGGGAGTCCGCATACCAATATGTAGTGGGGTTTCTCCTCCTTGATCTCTCATAGGAGTCATATATGGATGTAATGGAGTTTGTGCTCCACGCATTGGTGTCTCACTTCCAATACCACGTTGAGGTGTTTCACTGAATGAAGTGAAAACACCCGCGTCAACAGATATCTCCTCACGGTTAACTGTAATAGTTTTCATCTGAGACTCCAATTCTACCCGAACTAATTGACCATTGCGGCTCACAACACGGCCACTGCATCCCTTGTAATTACCAAGACGGATTTTCACCATGCTACCAACAAAATTATCACGCCCTCCTCGCCCAGCAGCATTATGTCTCACTCCAGAGTCTGATGGAGGTCCTGTATTATATCTTCTTGGTGATGGGGGAATATAAGCTGCCAGTTTAGAAGTTGCACATCTTGAAGGCAGGGAAACCTTAGCATTTGTGCCTCCCATTAATATACAAGACTGTGCTTTCACACAAATAAAACCAGAATGCTCCATGTGATGGCGGTCATTTATGAACAGTATACCTTTATGTATATGTTGGACAGGGCCTTGTTTCCCTTTGCAAGGACCCATGAGAATCTTCACGACATCTTTCACAGACACAGTATTACCATCACGATCTAGGGCAGTACTCCTCCTATGATCAATCTTGTATTTGATATCCCTCAGCTTCACTACTGCCACCACAGGTCTATCTGGATCTCCCTTGAGCACTTGAAGTGCGTCACTCTCCACACGTATAATTACCCCAAAGCTCATGTCGCCAAGCATGACAAGGTCATGTAACTCATAATCCCCAACTTTGGTAGTAGCTCCAGAAGTTACTTCAGAGCTGTCCACGACGTTGTCAGCAAAAACACTGATATCCTCCCTAGTCGCATCGGATACTATAATGAGCACATTACTGTTAACCTTAATTACAGTGCCGGTTTTACCTTCATGAATACCAGAAACAACCTTCACATGATCCCCGACTTTGAAGTATTTGCAAACATATTTTTCATGCACAACAATTGATGTATGCAGGTCCTTCCTATTTGGTTTGATATGGAGGTTAGCTTCTTCAAATTTCTCAACCCGTCCGCTCAGATTTATGAGATCTCCTTTGACAACAATAACAGAATCACCCTTCATATAATGGCATTTTTTCCTGTTTTCGAGTGAAGTGGACATACCAGACTCACAAAATCTTTGAAGCTCATCAAAAGATGGTTGAATATTTTGATATTCAATCGATTTCTTCGATACCGTTTTATATAGGAAACCATCTTTAAACGTCTTTCCATCAATTACATCGAAAGTTTTCCTAGTGCTTCGTTCCCTCCTCGAGTCTACTGGTATGTTAAGGTTCCTTGCTTCATCTGAATTCACAAGACGTTGAGGTGGAACGATTGCCTTCTTGGCGACTTTTCTACCATCTAATTTGTCAGCAACAGTTTGTAAATCAACCCTTGGGATTAGCTTAAGCATAATCCTTTGTCGCATATCAGGCACACTGACAACTTTGGCGATATCCCCTTTATATATTCCAATCTTCATACGCACCCACATATCGTTAACAATATCAACAGCTTTCCCTTTCGCTGAAACCACATCTGTCATCTCTTTAATCGGCACAAGCAAAAATTTTCTTGCATCTAGCATTTTGAGACCTTTGCAAGCCTCTCTGACATGTGCCTCCCTATCAGCTTCGACGTAGATGTAGTTCTGGAGATAATCAAGAGCAATGGCAGATCTTATACGCATCCCAGGAAGATCGTAAAACTTCTGCATCAGACAAAAAGCTGCCTCTCGCTCACGACCGATCGCACATTTCACTGTCCACAACTTGGAATCCTTAACTGATGGCAAACGAGATTGCTGCTCGACATCATTGATATCTGTCTCATCAAATTCTTCCTCATAGCTTTGATAACGTTGGTGAACTCTTCTCGCAATCTCTTCGATATCTTCTTCGTCATCAGAAAGAAAAGGAAGCTGACGTCCATGTCTTGGCTGGTGTCCATGTCCCATCCTTTTGTCATCATCATCATCTTCTGGCATTATTTCATCATTAGGAACTATAAAGGGATCTTCTCCTTCTTCTCCGTCAGTCGACTCCTCTTCATCACTTCTAGCTTCAATGGTTTGATCATCAACGTATGGATTTTTTCTCATCTTCTTTCTACCTTGTCCATAATACTCATCATCTTCCTCTGATTCTTCTTCTTCATCATCTGCTTCTTCAGCAACATCATCTATAAATGGATTTTTCTTTCTTTTATTACTTTTACCACCACCACCTCGACCACGACCAATTTCTTTGCTTCTTCCTTGAATTTCATACTCTTCTTCCTCCGAAAATTCCTCATCATCATCACTGCGATTCTGAACAAGGCTTTTGTCTCTCGCCATTCTCCTATGCTCTGCAACTTTTTCTAAGAATATTTTTTCTACCAGCAGATTTTGTTTGTAAGCAATTGAAGTGTCCGGGATGTTTTATTTATAATAGTTGCGGGTTTCCATATTTAGAACTCACAAGTTTGAGTCGGTGTATTATTTGGAAACCGAGTCCTATTACTGCATGCTTCTGTCTAAATAAGGAAATACATAAAAATTCGGGCCTAAGGCGCGCAGCTCGGACTCGTAGCAGGCCTTAAGAGTTCAAATGCACGGCCCACAGAGCAGCAAACTACGGTACTCGCAGAAGTTGACCAGTTTAAGAACTAAACCACGAAACCCTATTCTTGACAACCAAGTTTTAATATAAACCAACAAGGTTCTTTTTTTTTTTTCTTTTTTTTTTTTTTTGTAAATTCTGTTAGCTAGCTTTTTTTTCCTATTTTTTTCTTTTTAATGGAGAGGAAAAGTAAAGGAATGAGCAAGGAGGAGAAAGAAGCTAGGTGGAAGGTGATAGTTGACTACACTGATTTCTCTAAATACATCTCGGGAGAAATAAGGGAAAAGCGGAGAACAATGCCTAATTACGAAGCCTATCGTAGTCGTAAGATTCGTAAGTTTCAAAAGAAAGGTTTTGAGACTCTTAAAGGTGTACAAGCTTGGGTTGAGAAGGAGATGGAAGAATTAGTACTACTCCCACAAACAAGAACCGAACACGACGAGGCTACAAAAACCAACGATGACAGACCACCGGAGAAGTTGACAAAGAAGAAAAAATGTTCACAACTTAAAGCGCTTAGTACCTCACCTGGAACTCTGCCTGTGCACATTCATCGAACCATTCAGATTCAGGGACTAGGTGGTACACCGCCATTATGGTTGGCGTGCAAGGCGCTAACTTACAGTGATATAAATCCAGGACAAGGGCGCCTCTTGCTGCCACGTTGTGATGAAGCATGGCAACAAGTTTTGACTAGCGAGGAGCGGAAGAGTGTTGTGGTTACAGAGAATAAAAAAGATTGTGGGCTGAACGTTAAGGTGGTTGATCCAAGAGGAGAAGTTTGGGATTTGGATTTTAAGTATTGGAAAAGTTTTGAAGGTTTTGTTTTAACTGGCAAGAACTGGAATAAGCTAGTTGGCGAAAACTCTTTTGATCCTGAAACAGATATGGTGCATGTATGGTGCTTCCGTTTATCGCCTTCGGCTGAGCTAGGTTTTGCCATCCACATCGAGAGAAGCTGAAGTAAAACATTGCGGTATATATTGATAGGAATGGCAATGAACTTTTTCTTATTGATCTTTATATTTTTTTTTTTACTAATGATCTTTATAGTTTTTTTTTTTTAGTTTTTTGTACTAAACTTAAGATGTAATTATCATGCTACTTAAGTGTATAAACAATGAACGATTGCAGCTAATTCGATCTGAGCTATGTCTTCACACTGTTTTAGCTCTAAGAACTGTTAGATCTTACAATGTCCTGCTTTATTCGAACTATTATTCGAACTATGCCCCGTTTTCTGACAGGTAATTCAAGACAATAAAGAGAATCGACCTAAAATCACATAATTGAAACAAATTGCTTCAATTTTAAGATCTGAAGTGCTTTATGTAGTTAACAGTTAATATTTGGTTGTGCAGAAACAATTGCATGCGCACAAACCCACAAACATATGCAACAGCAACAGCAGTTCCACTAACTGCTTCATAAGTACAATAAGAAAAAGTTTACGAATTACCAAACTATCACAAATATCTGACATATCTTGAATAGCATTCCAGTTTGATAAACATCTACAAACTGCAGCTACGAAAGAAACAAATTCATCAAAGAAAACAAGTGCACAAAACCCTGGTGTCGTCTTTTTTTCCTTCATTTTGTTCTCAATGTGTCTTCCTTTTCATCGCCATCGTCATAACTAGTACCAGCAACAGCAGCACCAGTACCACCGCCATCCTCCTCCTCATCCTCGACCTCCACTTTCTCATCTTCTTTTTCTTCTGAGACATCTTCATCTACTTCACCCCATTGAAATTTTCCAAGATATGTGCCTGTGTCTAGTGAAATTAGACTCTCTACGTAGACAGAAGTAGGGAAAGATGAAGTTACTAAATCATCATGGACCTTAAGAGTTCTAGTGGTCTCATGTTTCAGGTCATACAAAACGAAATGCAAACAAGTTGAGTTGTGTACTCCAAATAAGATCTTTCCATTCTCTAAAATCTGTAAAGGAATCAAGTCTTCCACAAAGTCAAATTTATCTAAGTCAATACTGAAAGAATGGTTCCATGATTTCTTCTCCCCATTCTCCTTCAACTCCCAGAATTCAAGACTACACCCACATTTATTAAGAAACCAAAGAGACCCTCCTAAAACACACAAATGCTGATCATCATTGACTTTGTCAGGTAATGATATCTGGCCAAACTCTTCTTTCTCAAAATCAAAGCGAATAATGTGTTCCCTGAACCCCTCCATGTGCCTTGTTAACGCTTTCCAGTGAAAAGCTCCGTGAACAGGTGAACAACACATATCAGGTTCACGAGAATTATAAAATATCATATTGTCAGGGATGTCCTCAAGTCTTCTCCATGAATTTGATCTTAGCGTATACACCTGAACCTCACACCAGTTATCAAAAAGTTCATATGCTATACATACAACATTCAAATCTTCAATCTGTTGATCATAACAAATTCCATATTCTTCAATAACCATTAGGCTCCATCTAGTTGTTGGATATGGTAACTTCTTACATTCATTGGTCGATGGGTTCCAAAGGATGAGTACAGGCGAACCTAAATTATAAATATGCCTTAACAAAACCAAGCCATTACAGATTCCAAGAACATTAATGCCCTTACCAAAAAGGTTTAACAGGGTATCTGATATGACCAGAGCTCTCACATGTGGACGATGATGGATCATAACTAAAGGTATATATACCATTGTGATTATGAAACATGAGATTAAATCTATTCAGCTCAACAGCATGCTTATATTGTGTTTTAAGAAATTTAGAGTTTCTCAATAAATTGCACCACGCTTTGTTTACACACCTGAATCGTGCGATAGACTTCGCAGGCAACCGAACAAGTATGTCCGATAGAATATCCCATGGTAAGTTGACCATTCCTGCAGTTCAAACAAAACATTTTTAGCGTTATTCATACTGAGACCTCAATAAACACAACTAAAAACAAGAATAACCCATCATTCTTTAACTTCTAATCCATTTCACCATTGTGCAAGACCTCTTTGTGTCTAATCTGAACAGTTCATACATCTATCTGGTAACTCGATCTACATACCACTGTCCATTACTGGCTCCGTGGTTCATTATCAAACCCAAATGAAATGATACAATATCTATATATTAGGTGCCCTGCTAACTTTAGAAGCAGGAACACTGACAATTATACAAATCTTGGCTTTTTCTACCTCTCTATTTAGACTCTCAGATTAATTCATTGACAAACAAACTCTTGGATGTAGAAGTTCACCCAACTGATAGCAGCAGCTAAATATGAACAACCATACACCTATGAACACCAAATCCACAATTAACTAGCACTGTTACGGCGCAAATTCAACAACATCGATCAGGCGATACATTTACACAAGAACAAACAACTACACATTACGATGTTCTGCATAAGATCTGAACTACAGAAACCCCTAGTTTGAAGTCGTTCCACTCCCTTACTAAAAGACTCATTTTGGACCTGAAATTGCAATAATCTTTGATTTCTAGCTCAACGAATTATAAAAACAAAAGCCAACCCATGTTAATTCAGTTGTCGTTTTTTCCTAATTTTTCAACCAAAATGAGAAATTCAAAAACAAACACAGATGAAATTGAAAATTAGACAGAGAGAGAGAGAGAGAGAGAGAGTACCTGCAAGAATGATCTGAAAGTGCAATTTTGCATAAGGTTAATCTCTAGAGTGTTTGGAAGGGTGAGAATTTCAGGACTTGGGGTCTCTTAATGGAGGTTTCAATTTGGGGGAAACGAGAGTAGCAGAAGAGACATACAGCAAAAGGAGAGATTCGAACTAATGACCTTTCATAGTCGGTGCCGTATTTTGGTTTTGAGTTTTGACCTATCATGACTAGTTGTTTATGTGCCTGGCGGAAGCTGATTACCGAAAAGCAGTAATTCATTATTTTTTGTTTCAATTTCGGACTGAATTTCATTTTGGAGAGCAATTTTACTCAAGTTTTGAAAAACGGGTCACGACTCAGGTCACGGACACTAGGCGTGACCGTTATAAAGCGTTTTGACAGGTGTGAGCACGTTTTGGGCTAAAAACGCGTTATATAGTGAAAAACGCATTTTTTTGAGTTTTTTTTAAATAACGAGCGTTATAACGGATAAATAGAAAATTAAAAAAAAAATTATGATCTGAAATTCCTATGTAACGGTTATAACGTACGTGAAAACGTTTTAACGAGTCTAAAAAACGTTGTTACTAGGGTTTTTTTTCTTTTTAAATACTCCCTCCGTCCATAAATAGATGACCTATTAATTTTTAAATTTTGTCCCACTAATAGATGACCTATATCATTAAGAAATGGGATATTTCTAATGCTGTCATTTTAATTGATTATTGTTAGTATAAGAAATATGTATAATTCGATAGTCATGTTTATGTTCCTTACATAGGTGTTTTAAAATGCTTTTCACTATATAATTTACGAAAGTTTGATAAAATTCGTGGCGGTCAATTATAGCCACTAAAATTTCATCGGCAACAATTATGCAATACATGCGTAAGAAATGTGACGAAAGAAACAATCACCAATCCAATTTAAGAGAGTGCATATCCTAGTTAGGTATACCTGTCCCTTTATTAATTTCCATCAAATACCAAGAAGTCGGCAGGGTCTAACAAGTCTATAGGTTACTAGTTTCTAAAAGTCAATCATTGAATGCTTAAAAAACTCAGTAAAGTAGGCAGTGCATGGTGACTTAGGGTAGATTCAATCAACCCATTGTCGGGAAAAAGTCGATTCTTCTGTTGGACGTTTTTTTCTATGCCAATGATATTCCTTCCAATATGGCTAACTCAAGTCAGTACACGAGGCATTCAATGCAGTGGAAAATTTCGGCCAATCCTATAGAGTTCCATCATCTTTTAAGTTGTCGAATCCCTATTAACTTCAGAAAAACAAAGGATTGAAAAAGATGTGGTGTCTGTCCAACGACATTATTGGAGAGAATATGGATGTATACTCATGTCTGATGGTTGGAAAAACAAAAGCAACCGTGCGATTGTAAACTTTTTAGTTTACAGTGGTAGTGGAATTACGTTTTTGAAAAGTGTCGACATTGAACATAATCGGTTGATGACAGAATATTTAATTACTTTGTTCAAGCCCGTTATAGATGATGTCGGTCGAGAAACATTGTTCAATTAGTAACAGATCAAGGATCCCAATTCAAAGCTGCAGGTAACTAAGAATAACTTCATTTTATTTTATACTTATATATTAATCATTAACTTCTTTCTATTTTTGTTTGAATAGGTAACAGATTGGCATTAGAATATAGCACATTTTTCTGGGTACCTTGTGCTTCTCATGTATTGGACTTGATGTTGGAAGATATGGAAAAATTCCCCTTTGTTAAAGATGTGATCGGAGAAGCAAGACAACTTAGCAAATTTATTTACAATCATGGTTGGGTTCTTGCTAGACTTTGACAACATTCTGCAGGACGCAATCTATTGCGCCCTGGCTTAACAAGGTTTTCAACGAATTTTATTGCAATCAAAAGCATCATTGATCAACGAAATGCTATGAAAATGACCAAACTACCCTTATCAGAAATAAGTAAGGTAAATATTACATACTATGGAAATGACTATTTTACCCTTCTTTGAAATAAGTGTAATAAATATTCTGGAGACAATGAAAATGATCGAGACTACCCTTGTCATAAATAAGTAAAGTAAAATATTATAGATCATGAAAATGACCATATTACCCTTAACGAAAATAATCGCAATAAATATCATAGAGACAATGAAAATGACCAAACAACCATTATCAAAAATAAGTAAAGTAAATATTACTGATCGAAAATTACCATATTACCCTTCTGGAAATAAGTGCAATAAATATCATGGAGACTATGAAAATTACCAAACTACCCTTATCAAAAATAAGTAAAGTAAACATTACAGGACTATGAAAATGACCACTTTACCCTTATTGGAAACATATGCAATAAATATTATGGAGACAATAAAAATGATCAGACTACCCTTATTGGAAATAAGTAAAGTAAATATTACAAACTGTGAAAATGACCATATTACCCTTACTGGAAATTACTGCAATAAATATTATTAAGAGTGTGAAAATGACCAGACTACCCTTATTAAAAATAAGTAAAGTTAATATTTCAGACTGTGAAAATGACCATATTACCCTTACTAAATGACCAAACTGCCCTTATCAAAAATAAGTCGAGTAAATATTATAGTATGTGAAAATGACCATTTTACCCTTACTGGAAATAAGGTTAATAAATGTAATAGAGACTGTGCAAATGACCAAACTACCCTTATCGGAAATATGTAAAGTAAATATTACAAACTATGAAAATGACCATATTACCCTTAATGGAAATTAGTGTAATAAATATTATAGAGACTGTGAAAATGACCAGACTATCCTTATAGGAAATAAGTAAAAGTGAATATTATAGAAAGTGAAAATGACCATATTAAATAAATACAATAAATATCATGGAGACTATAAAAATGACCAAACTACCCTTATCAAAAATAAGTAAAGTATATATTACAGACTGAAAATGACCATATTACCCTTACTGGAAATAAGTGCAATAAATATCATGGATACTTTGAAAGTTACCAAACTACTCTTATCAAAAATAAGTAAAGTAAATATTTCAGACTATGAAAATGACACTTTACCCTTATTGGAAATATATGCAATAAATATTATGGAGACTGTGAGAATGACCAAACTACCCTTATCGGAATAAGTAACGTAAATATTTCAGACTGTAAAAATGACCATATTACCCTTACTGGAAATTAGTGCATTAAACATTATGGAGAATGTCAAAATGACCAGACTATCCTTATAGGAAATAAGTCAAGTAAATATTATAGTCTATAAAAATGACCATTTTACCCTTACAAGAAATAAGGTTAATAAATGTAATGGAGACTGCGATAAGGGTAAAATGGTCATTTTCACAGTATATAATATTTACATAACTTATTTCCGATAAAAGTAGTCTGGTCATTTTCTTTGTCACCATGTATTTATGGCACTAATTTTTAGTAAGGGTAATTTGGTCATTTTCACCGTCAGTGATATTTACTTTACTTATTTCCGATAAGTGTAGTATGGTCATTTTCACAATATCCATAACATTTATTGCTTTTATTTCCCCTAAGGGTAAAATGGTCATTTTCTGATTATACTACTTACTTTACTCATATCAGAAAAGGTGGTCCGGTCATTTTCACGATCTCCATAATATTTATTGCACTTATTTCCAGTAAGGGTAGTATGGTAATTTTCACCGTCAGTGTGATATTTATTGCACTTATTTCGAATAAGGGTAGTTTGGTCATTTTGACAGACTCCGTAACATTTATTGCACTTATTTCCCCTAAGGGTAAAATGGCCATTTTAGCAGACTGTAATAATTACTTTACTCATATCCGATAAGGGTGGTCTGGTCATTTTTACAGTCTCCAAAATATTTATTGCACTTACTTCCAGTAAGGGTAAAATAGTCATTTTCACAGTTTATAATATTTACTTTACTTATTTCCAATAAGGTTATTATGGTCATTTTAACTGTCTCCATGATATTTATTGCACTAATTCCTAATAAGGGTAATATGGTCATTTTCCTTTATCTATGTGATATTTATTGCACTTATTTCTAGTAAGGGTAATATGGTCATTTTCACAATCTGTAATATTTATTTCACTTATTTCCGATAAGGGTAGTATGGTCATTTTCACTATCCCCATGATATTTATTGCACGAATTCCTAGTAAGGGTAATATGGTCATTTTCACTGTCTGTGTGATATTTAGCGCACTTATTTCTAGTAAGAGTAATTGGTCATTTTCATAATCTGTAATATTTATTTCACTTATTTAGATAAGGGTAGTCCGGTCATTTTCACTATCTCCATGATATTTATTGCACTAATTTCTAGTAAGGGTAATATGGTCATTTTCATAGTTTTGTACTATTTATTTTACTTATATCCGATAAGGGTAATATGGTCATTTTCTTAATCTGTAATATTACTTTAGAGTAGTCAACTCGCGGTAGTCATTTTCATTGTCTGGATGGTTTCTTCGTTTTTACCAAGTTTCTAACTTAGAGTAGTCAACTCGCGGCCAGGTTTCGATTTAAGAGCCTTGTATGCATACATTTATGCAGAAATAGGGTTTGTTTAAGGTTTCGAAGAATATCTAGAGGAAATCTTACATGTAAATGGATGGATTCGTCGTTCTTACCGAATTTCTGAATTACAGTAGTCAACTCGCGGCCAGGTTTCGATTTAAGAGCCTTGTATGCATACATTTATGCATAAATAGGGTTTGTTTAAGGTTTCGTAGAATATCTCGAAGAAATCTTACCTGTAAATGGATGAATTCGTCGTTCTTACCGAATTTCTGACTTATAGTAGTCAACTCGCGGCCAGATTTCGATCTCGGATCTTGGTACGCATACAATATGCAGAAATAAGGTTTTTTTTAAGGTTACGTAGAATATCTCGAAGGAATCTTACCTGTAAATGGATGGATTCGTCGTTCTTCCGAATTTCCGACTTATAGTATTCAACTCGCGGCCAGGTTTCGATCTCGGATCCTGGTACGCATACAATATACAGAAATAGGATTTGTTTAAGGTTTCGTAGAATATCTTGAAGGAATCTTACTGTAAATGGATGGATTCGTCATTCTTACCAAGTTTCGACTTAAAGTAGTCAACTCGCGGCCGAGGTTTCGATCTCGGATCCTGGTACGCATACAATATCTTGAGAAATAGTGTTTTTAAGGTTTCGTAGAATATCTCGAAGAAATCTTACCGTAAATGGATGGATTGATCGTTCTTACCAAGTTTCGACTTATAGTAGTCAACTCGCGGCGAGGTTTCGATCTCGGATCACTGTACGCATACAATATCACGAAATAGGGTTTTTAAGGTTTCGTAGAATATCTCGAAGGAATGTTACAGTAAATGGATGGATTCGTCGTTCTTACCGAATTTCGACTTAGAGTAGTCAACTCGCGGTGACTTTCGATCTCGGATCTGGTACGCATATAATATACAGAAATAGGGTTTTTTTAAGGTTTCGTAGAATATCTTGAAGGAATCTTACCCGTAAATGGATGGATTCGTCATTCTTACCAAGTTTCTGACTTAGAGTAGTCAACTCGCGGCCAGGTTTCGATCTCGGATCCGAGTACGCATACAATATGCGAAATAGTGTTTTTTTAAAGTTTCGTAGAATATCTCGAAGAAACCTTACCTGTAAATGGATGGATTCGTCGTTCTTACCAAGTTTCTGACTTATAGTAGTCAACTCGCGGTCAGGTTTCGAACTCGGATCCTAGTACGCATACAATATATAGAAATAGGGTTTTTTTAAGGTTTCGTAGAATATCTCGAAGGAATCTTACCTGTAAATGGATGGATTCGTCGTTCTTACCGAATTTCTGACTTAGAGTAGTCAACTCGCGGCCAGGTTTCGATCTCGGATCCTGGTACGCATACAATATACATAAATAGGGTTTTTTTAAGGTTTCGTAGAATATCTTGAAGGAATCTTACCTGTAAATGGATGGATTCGTCATTCTTACCAAGTTTTTGACTTAAAGTAGTCAACTCGCGGCCAGGTTTCGATCTCGGATCCTGGTACGCATACAATATGTAGAAATAGTGTTTTTTTAAGGTTTCGTAGAATATCTCGAAGAAATCTTACCTGTAAATGGATGGATTCGTCGTTCTTACCAAGTTTCTGACTTATAGTAGTCAACTCGCGGCCAGGTTTCGATCTCGGATCCTAGTACGCATACAATATGCAGAAATAGGGTTTTTTTAAGGTTTCGTAGAATATCTCGAAGGAATCTTACCTGTAAATGGATGGATTCGTCGTTCTTACCGAATTTCTGACTTAGAGTAGTCAACTCGCGGCCAGGTTTCGATCTCGGATCCTAGTACGCATACAATATACAGAAATAGGGTTTTTTTAAGGTATCGTAGAATATCTTGAAGGAATCTTACCTGTAAATGGATGGATTCGTCATTCTTACCAAGTTTCTGACTTAGAGTAGTCAACTCGCGGCCAGGTTTCGATCTCGGATCCTTGTACGCATACAATATGCAGAAATAGTGTTTTTTTTTAAGGTTTCGTAGAATATCTCGAAGAAATCTTACCTGTAAATGGACGGATTCGTCGTTCTTACCAAGTTTCTGACTTATAGTAGTCAACTCGCGGCCGGGTTTCGATCTCGGATCCTGGTACGCATACAATATGCATAAATACGGTTTTTTTAAGGTTTCGTAGAATATCTCGAAGGAATCTTACCTGTAAATGGATGGATTCGTCGTTCTTACCGAATTTCTGAATTAGAGTAGTCAACTCGTGGCCAGGTTTCGATCTCGGATCCTGTACGCATACAATATACAGAAAAATGGTTTGTTTAAGGTTTCGTAGAATATCTAGAAGAAATCTTACCTGTAAATGGATAGATTCGTCGTTCTTACCGAATTTCTGAATTAGAGTAGTCAACTCGCGGCAAGGTTTCGATCTCGGATCTAAATACGCATACAATATGCGAAATAGGGTTTTTTAAGGTTTCGTAGAATATCTCGAAGGAATCTTACTGTAAATGGATGGATTAAAGTCGTTCTTACCAGAATTTCGACTTAGAGTAGTCAACTCGCGGCAGTTTCGATCTCGGATCCTTGTACGCATATAATATGCGAAATAGTGTTGTTTTAAGGTTTCGTAGAATATCTCGAAGAAATCTTACCTGTAAATGGATGGATTCGTCGTTATTACCGAATTTCTGAATTAGAGTAGTCAACTCGCGTCCAGGTTTCGATCTCGGAGCCTGGTATGCATACATATATGCATAAATAGGGGTTGTTTAAGGTTTCGTAGAATATCTCGAATAAATCATACCTGCAAATGGATGAATTCGTCGTTCTTACCGAATTTCTGACTTATAGTAGTCAACTCTTCGATCTCGGATCTTGGTACGCATACAATATGCAGAAATAGGGTGTTTTTAATGTTTCGTAGAATATCTCGAAGGAATCTTACCTGTACATGGATGGATTCGTCGTTCTTACCTAATTTCTGACTTAGAGTAGTCAACTCGCGGCCAGTCTCTGGAATGAGAAACTCAGGTCCAACTCTAGTAATCTATGAACCTGAGATGTTCAAAACTGATATATTTCTTCTCCAGTTCGTCCAAATGAGAAACTCGGGTATAACTCTAGTAATCTTTGAACCTGCGATGTTCAAAACTGATATATTTCTTCTCCAGTTCATCCAAATGAGAAACTCGGGTATAACTCTCGTAATTTTTGAACCTGAGATGGTCGAAACTGATATATATTTCTTTTCCAGTTCATCCAGATGTGAAACTCAGGTCTAACTATAGTAATCTTTGAACCTGCGATGTTCGAAACTGATATATTTCTTTTCCAGTTCGTCCGAATGAGAAACTCAGGTATAACTCTAGTAATAATCTTTGAATCTGCGATGTTCGAAACTGATATATTTCTTCTCCAGTTCGTCCGAATGAGAAACTCAGGTCTAACTATAGTAATTTTTGAACCTGGGATGTTCGAAACTGATATTTTTTTTCATCAGTTCATCCAAATTAGAAACTCAGGTCTAACTATAGTAATCTTTGAACCTGGGATGTTCAAAACTGATATATTTCTGATCAAGTTATCCAAATGAGAAACTCGGGTCTAACTTTAGAATTTTTGAACCTGGGATGTTCAAAACTGATATATTTCTTCTCCAGTTCATCCAAATGAGAAACTCGGGTCTAACTCTAGTAATCTTTGAACCTGCGATGTTCGAAACTGATATATTTCTTCTCCATTTTATCCAAATGAGAAACTCGGGTATAACTCGAGTAATTTTTGAAATTGGGATGTTCGAAACTGATATATTTCTTCTCCAGTTCGTCCAAATGAGAAACACGGGTATAACTCTAGTAATCTTTGAACCTTGGATGTTCGAAACTGATATATTTCTTCTCAAGTTCATCCAAATGAGAAACTCGGGTCTAACTCTAGTAATCTTTGAACCTGCGATGTTCAAAACTGATATATTTCTTCTCAAGTTCGTCCAAATGAGAAACTCGGGTCTAACTCTAGTAATCTTTGAACCTGTGATGTTCGAAACTTATATATTTCTTCTCGAGTTCATCCAAATGAGAAACTCAAGTCTAACTCTAGTAATCTTTGAACCTGCGATGTTCGAAACTGATATATTTCTTCTCCGGTTCGTCCGAATGAGAATCTCAGGTATAACTATAATAATCTTTGAATCTGGGATGTTCGAAACTGATATATTTTTTTCTCCAGTTCATCCAAATGAGAAACTCGGGTCTAACTCTAGTAATCTTTGAACCTGTGATGTTCGAAACTGATATATTTCTTCTCGAGTTCATCCAAATGAGAAACTCAAGTCTAACTCTAGTAATCTTTGAACCTGCGATGTTCGAATCGAAATATTTCGATCCGGTTAAATGAGAATTAAAAACTCGGGTTTAACTATAATACTCTTTGAATCTGGGATGTTCGAAACTGATATATTTCTTCTCCATTTCGTCCAAATAAGAAACTCGGGTCCAACTCTATTAATCTTTGAACCTAGGATTTTCAAAACTGATATATTTCTTCTCTAGTTCGTCCAAATGAGAAACTCATGTCTAACTCTAGTAATCTTTGAACTGCGATGTTAGAAAGCGATATATTTCGATCCGATCGTCAATGAGAAATGTGGTCTAACTATAGTAATCTTTGAACACGGGATGTTCAAATCTGATAAATTTCATCTTGATTCATTGAATGAGAAACTCGGAGTCCAACTCTAGTAATCTGTGAACCCGGGATGTTCAAATATGATAAATATCATCTTGATTCATCCGAATGAGAAACTCAAGTCCAACTCAAGTAATCTTTGAACTCGAGATGTTCAAACTCGATAAATTTCATCTTCAATTCATCCAAATGATGTTAAAATCAGATCTATCTTTACTAATCTACTTAACTTTTTGACATCTCCCGCTAATCGAAACTCTTCGGCACCAAGATCTTTACCGACATGAAAATAACACATGCTTCTCACACACTTCCCTTAATCCATATGAGAACCCCAAACCAAATACTAGCCGTTCAGATTTTTACACGATCCGCATGATAAACTTTAGGTTAATCTGAACCGTCGAATGCTTCTATCAAAATCCAAAACTCATCTTCTCTCGCTTCATTCTCCCCTTTCTATCTTATCTTATCTCTTTCTCAATTTCTCTGGTCTCTCTCCAGAGGAAAAAATAAACCCTAAGTTACCATCAACACAGCCGCGGTCACCTTCACTCAATCACTCGCTACCACCACTGTAATCCCTCATCCCTGAACTAAAAATCTCTATGATTCTTTTCCTTTTGCTTTATTTGAATTGAAAAAGATATTCCTGATGGAGAACAACTACAACATGAACTGGATGAAAGAAAAAACCAAATCCCAATCGAAATCAAGGGTTAGGGTCTTTTCTCTTTCCTTCTCTCTCTTTTTGGTATTTTTTTCCTGTATTTTTTGATGGTTAATTTGAATGATGAAGTGATTGTTTTGTTTGTGTAGATGAAGAGAAAAGCAAAGGTAAAGGTAAAACGAAGAAATGGTTATAACTAAATCTGAAGAATATGTATTCTCTGATGCTATTACTGATGTTACATAATGATTGATTCTCAGTAAAAAAATCCATAAATCTTTTAACCCTAACTTTGATTCTCATCTCAAATCTATCAATAACCATGTAGATCTGTGCTTATAGTTAGATTTTATTCATTTATCTTCATACATAGAAGTTTATTCTTTTAAAACAGCTTAAATATAGGGTTAATACATCACGAATTTGTTTATGGAAGTTATAGGTTTACTGTGATATCATCGGGTTTCGATTTTGGTTCAGATTTGAACTTGGTTATGAATGATCTAGTTTTTATGGTGTTCCTTGCCATTAAGGTGTGGAGTTGAATCCAATCTTCACTATGAATCTGAACCTTACATGTTTTTACTAATTCATAGAATTGTATTAGTTTCATGATTCGAAGAGTTACTTACCAAATTGGTATTACTTGGTGATGTTAGATGATTTATGATGCAATAATTTGATTCTCGGATTTGTTCTTTGGCTTGGATAAAAATTATCTTAGAATTTCTTTAGATTTTTGGGAATTTGTGTTTCAATCTTAATGGTATTCTATTTCTAGTTGTTTACTTTATTATAATGAAGTTGGTCGGACTATTGTTCGATTCTCTATTTACATTGACCGAGTATGAGTATTAAAAAGAAAAACGGAGTTTTTGACAGCTAAATTTGTACTTCATATATATAGTTCATTCCTTGTTATACCCAATCTTGTGGCTATTTTGTTCACTTGTCCAAGGACTGTATGTATGTTATTCGATATGTCTATCCGAGGTCCCTGTTTGTTTGTTTTTAGATTTGTGTATGGAAGACCCTTTGGAGGTTTTCAGAAGTCAACATACCTCGGATTGCAATCTGTTAACTGGTTATCTTGAACTCTTTTTAACTGCAGGTAACTTTGGCTTCTTGGAAAGAGAAGTTTCGAAGTATGTTGGAGCAGCAGCCATGTATTTTGTGTCAAAGAAACTGAAAAAGAAACATAACATCACTGACGAGCTATATGAAATGCAAACACATGGGTGAAGGCTCTAAAAGGGCGTGACTTTCTAGGTTCGTACAGTTCCATTTCAAAATATTGCCTAGTAGCTTGAGATACATTTCAGTTTAGTCATGGAAAAACAAACTTGAACAGTTTCGTTAATAAAACAATGTTTGTTTGCAAGGGGTGCTACACCAAACCTATGGGACCTATGGGGTTCTGAGACCCATCAGATACCTGACATTGGGGAAAGATATGGTGGAGCACACACACATTGGTGAGTGGTACACAAGGATGGATAAAGCTTTTGGAGAGTTTTCAAGGAAGAAGGCATAGGCTTAAAGTACTGGGCATCTGAGCATCCAAAGACATGCTTTAATCTCATTCTGTCTTTATCTTGTTAAAGTTTTAGTTTTTTATAGGATGATAGAACATATTCAAATTTATTCCTATCTGTGGTGGTGTTTCTATGTGGCATTTCTATCTGTTATTTTTTGAAAATTTTGAAAAGTCTGCATTAACAATTAAAAATTGCAAACAAATTTCCTAATACAATAGTGGATATGCTAGGTTTATACATATACTGTCGGTGTTGTTCCTCTTATTAACTAATCAAAACCTCTATGAATGATCTAGTTTTTATGGTGTTCCTTGCCATTAAGGTTTGGAGTTGGTTAGCTTAGGGAAAGTCATTTTTTTTTTAGCTTTTTACCTTTACTTCTCAAAATCTATGCTACCGGATCATGTTCAGATAACTATGATTGACATCCATTCAGGGTTCTGGTGATGAAACATAAGTAATTTGTTTCAAATGAAAAATTTGAGGTAATTTTGGTTGTCTTCTGTTTTATCTTTCCGAGTTTTAGTTTTCAAATAAAATTTGGGTTTTTTTTCTTCTGTTGATTGTAAGATGGTTATTGGTATAATTGTTTATTGGTTTTCTCTGCTGCAGTCTGGCCTCGTTCTTTAAGGAAATTGAGGTGTGGTAGGGCTGATTTGTGTTAAGGCAAGTGTTAGAGAAAAAGTCTGAAAAAAAAGGGGTAATAATTCTTTTTGTATTCTTTACTTACTTCAGTAATGGTAGGGCTGATTTGTTGGTGTTGCATGATAATCTTATAGGCTGTGATTCTTTAGTCTTGGGACTTGTTGGTTTTAACTTGCTTATGTTATTTTTCTTAATTTGTTTTGAGAAAGAAATTATATGTATGGTGCTTAACATTCTGGAAAATGTTATCATTTTTGTTTTTTTTTCAAGACGTTTCAAGTCTTTTGCTTCCAACCCTGAACTTTTTAAGCATGTGGTTCATCTTTGAGACCGACATATATGAGTACGTTCACATGTTGTCGAAAGTTGAGTTTTCTGGCTGGTCTTTGCTTGTGCCTATTTGCTTAAAACCACTGAACTTTATTTGATCGTCAATTTAGATCGCATTGATGAGATTGTTTCTAAGATTTAACATTGAGTGAACCTTTTATTGATGTTAACTGCAGGCTCAGAGGATAGGTTTAGACTATACGGATGTGGAGGGTTTAAAGAGGCTTAACAAGAACAAAAAATTGGTCTAGAAGCTTGCTAAGAAAAACATGATATTTAAACAAAAAATTGGTACATAAGATTATTTCCCTATTTCCCTGCAGGTACATTAGATTAAAAGGAAAAAATTGGTCTAGAAGCTTGCTAACAAAATTCCTTGTCTTGTCGGACCTGGTCTCAATAAGGCACGCAAGTGTATTTCTTTTAAGCACACATATCTCTTTCCTCGTATTTTTGTCTAACTTGCAAATTGTCTATGTACAGGTGTTGATGGTGGTTTTTAAACAAGGGGTAAAATCGTAAAACTCCATGACCTAGTGTTACCCGCAACACATTAACTAAGAGCATTTAACTTAGGTGTAAACAATTAATAGGGGTATTTTTTCAAAATACCAGATTAGGGTTTTCGACACAGAACCCTAATTCCAAAACCAAGCCGCATACTGCGCACCATGGCAACAATGCCAAACCAAGCTGCATACTGCGCACCACGGCAACAATGCCAAACCAAGCCGCATACTGCGCACCACGGCAACAATGCCAAACCAAAGCCGCATCTGCGCACCACGGCAACAATGCCAAACCAAGCCGCACCACTGCGCACCACGGCAACAATGCCAAACCAAGCCGCACCGCGCACCATGGCAACAATGCAAAATTTCTAAACCGCTATGCCTTTGGCCCACGCCAAATATAGCGCCCTAGATTTGCAAGACTTGCAACTAAGTCAACATGGCCGCACGTGCCATTGCACATGCCAACACGTGCTGCAAGCCATATTTCTAAGCCGCTATGCCTTTGGCCACGCCCAACATAGCGCCCCTAGGTTTACAAGACTTGCAACTAGGTCAACATGGCCGCACGTGCCATTGGCACATGCCAACACGTGCCGCAAGCCATATTTCTAAGCCGCTATGCCTTTGGCCCCACGCCCAACATAGCGCCCTAGGTTTGCCAAGACTTGCAACTAGGTCAACATAGCCGCACGTGCCATTGGCACATGCCAACACGTGCCGTAAGCCATATTTCTAAGCCGCTATGCCTTTGGCCCACGCCAAATATAGCGCCCAGGGCTTGCAAGACTTGCAACTAGGTCAACATGGTCGCACGTGCCATTGGCACATGCCAACACGTGTCGCAAGCCATACTTCCAAGCCGCTATGCCTTTGGCCCACGCCAAACATAGCGCCCTCACGCTGCAAGACTTGCAACCTAGGTCAACATGGCCGCACGAGCCATTGGCATATGCCAAACACACATTTGGTAGCCTAACTTGCAAACCGTGCAACCTACCACCAAGGCATTCCGCACATGCCATTGGCACATGCCAAACACACACGCTGGTAGCCTAACTTGTAAACCGTGCAACCTACCACCAAGGCATTCTGCACATGCCATTGGCACATGCCAAACACACACGCCGGTAGCCTAACTTGCAAACGTGCAACCTACCACCAAGGCATTCCGCACATGCCATTGGCACATGCCAAACACACACGCTTGGTAACCTAACTTGCAAACCGTGCAACCTACCACCAAGGCATTCCGCACATGCCATCGGCACATGCCAAATACACCGCTGGTAACCTAACTTGCAAACCGTGCAACCTACCACCAAGGCATTCCGCACATGCCATTGGCACATGCCACACGCGCCACTAGCAGCGCCACTTGCACTCAAGATGCAACCAACACTCGAGACATCGACACAAACGGGGGATGCTTCTTTAGGGTTTTGGTTTGGCGGTCACAAAGACATCGGCGTACACTACGCTCACATTAAGAAAGCGTGAAAAGGAATAAAGCGGTCGAATAAAAGAGGAAATAATGGTGAAAAACGTTTTCGCCCATTAAACCATGCGGTTACCACCTCCTCCCATTATTTCACCTTTACTCTCTTCCTTCATGAGGCCAGTGGTACGTTTCAATCTCGACTTGTATAAATAGGTCTTACCTATTTCCACCAAAAAACAAGTCTTGGTCAGCAGAAAAATGCCACACTCTCAGAAAGACAACTTTGCAATCTCTCCCAAAAGCTTCCATCTCTTGCAAGCTTCATAAGCTTTCACTTTCTGATACAAGTCGAGATACTACTCTCCTCAACACCTTTCTTTGCTTCCCTCCCCAAATCAACCCTTCTCCTCCACTTTGTGACCGAAGCAAGTCTGGAACGACCATTTCTTGGTTTAGGCCGGACTTAGGCAGATGGATCTCTCGAATCTATAAAGTGCTCACGTGCAAAGACATTTGTTTAGGGTTTGAACCAGTTTCTCACTCACCCGAAATTACCGAAATCAGCAGAAACGATTTTTACCCATAAACAACAGGGAAATTCCCAACTCATCAGAGTCTCTCGAGTCAAAGTTTAATGAAACCTAGGCCATGGTCAAGTTTCAATTAAAGAAGGTACTCTGTATGGGTGTTGCAGTAGGGAACCTCGGAATGGAGGAGAAACAAATCTTCCAGAATGTGCAACTGAGTGTTAACTCCCTCGTATCATTATTGACGAAGGATTGGCAAAACATAAGTTCATTTCCACCATACTTGATATTGATATGCTTTGACTTAAAAGTTCAAGCTCGGGAAGAGAGATGTGCATCTTGTTTCGAAGTGAATCATTCCTAATAGTCCATAGCTACTCTGTTTTTATGTGCTCTGTCCCTCACATGGTTTTAAAGTTGGTTTTCATGACTTGTTTGACTGTTTGTTTTATTCAGGCCCTTAAAATTGATCCTAGTGATGCAATTGTACTTCTATTGGGAGTTTGTGTTATGTCTCTTGATTGTATGGATCTAGTTAGTGGTTTAAAGCTTCAAAGTAAGTTTGGGCATCTAAATTGTCTTTGGAAGATTCTAAACAACGAATTGATGCGAACCTTGCTTCTCAATTGAGTGAGTTAGTTAGCATCGATGATATATATGGTGAAGTCGGCGGGTGAAATTCTAGACCGTATGAATATCTTTGAACTTTTTAGTTAGGTTTCTAAAAGAAGTGCTAAAAATGTCCGACTTGTTAGCAGTGCTACTAATGGTAAGGAAGGTGGTGGTGGGCATCAAGTGACTTCCTAACCCATGGAAGGAAAGACCCCGCAAGTGGAGGCAACAAAGTCAAACAAATTTCCAAAAGAAATGCAGTGCAAATGTCGCTGATTGGCGGTATGGTGATACTCCAAAATGTAAGTTCCCTTTCTTCACTTATGTACAACTTCAGTGTCTTCAGTCTTTCATGGAAGATTGGACATGGTCTCGGCATAATTTTTATCCTTCATAGTGTAAGTTTTTCTCTATTATTTTCTTTCTTCTACAGTGCCAATATCTAGAGGGGATTAGTGCTTTGACGGTGAGAGGTGATTCCTTGTGCCATTCTCTCAGGACAGATATACGAGTGTAAAACGGAAATGACAACAAATGGCAAGAATGAAATTACGGTGGTGACTTGTGTTGATGGTTTATAGTCGTTGTTTGTAGGAAAAGTAAGTTCTCCTTCTTCACTTCTTATTTCTTTAATTGTAGCTTAAGTGTCTAGCTACATATTTTTCTTTATTATTCATAACTTCTTACTGTTACAGTCCTTTTATCTTATTTGGGTCTGTCTAGCTACGAATCCTTAGGTTATATGTGCCTTTCATTGTTGCAAGTTTTGTTGATTCTTTTTATTCTTTTCTTGTGAAGATCCCTCAATGTAAAGAGTCGCAATTTGGAATAAGTTTCAGTCGATAGGACGACAAGTTCAAAGCGGTGGATGGTTTGTAGATTGAGAATGTATGAATTGCATATAGAAAAAGAACGGATTGTTTTTAGGAGTTTAATTGTATTGCAAGCCAGAACTGAAGTTCGAGTCCATGACGGTTACTTGTGTTGCGGGCTGTCAAATGGAAGCCAGTCCATGAAAATGATCTGGGCTACCCATTTTTTTTAATTATAATGAGAAAAAATTGTCACGGTTATAACTGTGACATAAATTGTGAAGAAAAAATTACACGCGTCATCAAAGGCCATGACAAAAGGACGACACGTGTCCTATGAGTAACTATTACAAATTCATGGCAACACTAATATGTGTTACTTTAACCGTGACAAAAAAGGACACGTGTCGCGAAGCAATCGTTGCAAGGATTGATAATGATTATAAGCGTTATTTGTAAATGTGACTCTTTAAGACACGTGTCATACTCTCAATTGTGGTTAATAGAGAGTAATGATTAAAACCATTAAGATAAATGTGACAAAAATGACACGTGTCGCTATCATAAAATTAGGTTAATTGTGGCTATTAATTATTGTAACGCTTTTTATATGTGACTGTTTCTGCCTTTTGTCACAGATAAAATCGTTACAAAATACCATCACAATTATTAATAACGGCCTATTTAGTACAGTCATAATCGTTACAAATTCAATAAGTAACAGGTATAGCCTGTGACAAAATCCTGGAAATGGTGTAGTGTAAGGGGAGTTCCCTTTATATAATAGAATAGATAAAATAATAAGTGATCAAGAGATTTTTGATCATAACAACATTCTGATAGGAAAACATAAACCATGACCATTTCAAATAGTCGTGGAAAATTTTCAATAAAACCACCTAATGATATGCAGTTTTTTGGTTAATTAGCTTGTAAAAATATATAAATATAAACTACCGATTAGTTGCATCAACACTTCTTTCTTCACTTAAGTAATACATGTCTCCTAAACTCAATCTCCACCGACATCTCATTTTACTACAATTTCCGTTTAATCATCCAAATCAGTTAAGTTTGGCTGATTTCCCGGAGCCTGTTTGCGCTTGTGCATTCTTTTTGCAAAAACATTCGAAATAAGGAAAACATAATATGCTAGAATGTTTTTTATTGGAGAAGAAAATACAGGACCATGAGAAATGCATGAGCTTTTTTAACAATATAAAGAAAATGACATCATATGTTATGAGCATGCGTAACTAATTATTCATTCAATTCAGGTCTCAATGGAAGCTGAATGTCTTTGACTAGTCCACTCAGCCTCAGGCGACAAAATCATACAAATTCATTCATTTCAAGGTCAGCACTTGATTTTTTTTTTCTTTCAAGGTCAGCACTTAATCACTTATGGTTGTGCTATAAATACGCATTTTTGTCTGTCTTTCAAAGCAAAGATAATCACTATATCCATTTATATATAATTACGGCGTCGTCCAAAAGCAATAATTTCCCATTTGTTATTCTATTTTAGCTGATATTGTGCTTATCACTATTGCTTCATAAAATATTGAAGCAAATATTTTTGTGGAAGCTATTTTTTTTTAATAGTTTCTTCCATTGCGTTGCGCACTATATGTATATTTGTATTGATTAAATTCCTATTAATATTTTTATTTTTACAAGTTTAAACCTCAAAGAGGTTATATTAAAGATTAAAAACCTGCCTACAAGCCCAGGTAGCTAGGAAAAGAAAGAAGAAAAATCCCCCACCCCAATGCTGACGAGTTTCGAACTCATGTTGCTAGTATCATCACCCAACGACTTTACCACTGTACCACGGTGACATCTGCAGCGTCATCTAACTTATAAGTTGTTTTTGTTCATGCAGAGGTGCCATATGCGGAAGCACATACGTGTGGCGTTGGCGAAACTTTCATATCAGTTCCGATCAGTTTTGCAGGACTATTTCTATCTAGCGTTAGCCAAATGAGATTTGGAATGACTTAGGGGGAATTTGCAAATCTAGTGTTAGTCCATATAGACTTTTGGAGAGTCTCTTAGGCTTAGTTTGGTATTCTTTTGACTTTTGTAAAAGCACTTTTCATGCGTTCTTTGTGAGAAAAAGCGAGTTAGACGTTTGGTAAAATATTAATTAAAGTTGAAGCTGATTAAAAAAGCAATCAAAATGTGTTTGGTAAAATTTCAGATTCAACCATTATTGTTGTAACAAATGACAAAAACAGACATATCACTCATAGTAGTTTTATTCAATTTTTTTGGGTTTAAAAATAATTAATTTTTTTACTATATAATATTAATGTTCGAGTGCAACTTTGTGCACCCCTCTACAACCGGGGTGCACATTCCTCCCCTCCCTATTGGAGGAGTTAATTGGTTAGAAAACCAGCGGTTTTCATATTTCTATTTATTTTAATTCCTTTTCTTTCCTTTTCTACTTCTCTCTCCGCCCTCTTCTTCTCGTTCGATTAATGTCTTCAATATTTGAGGTAACTTCACGTTCCCAGAAAAAAAAATCATGAAAACTGAAGTACGTTAATGCAATGTTCTAATCAAAATTCATGAAAATTTAAGAACGTTTATGCAATGTTCTAATCAAATCCGTATTTTGAATTAGCTTGTTATTATGTTGATGATCATACTGACAGAGTGACAGTGGCGATAGGTATACATATAATCAGGTCGAATTCGATGATCTGAAAACTGAAATAATCTTACAGTTTTAGTGGATCCTTAGATTCCCAGTGGCTAAATTCCATGCCCTAATTGAAAAATCTCAACTAGGCTTACTCTCGATTATTAGATTCCCAACTGGTTTAATTCCATGCCCTAACTGAAAAGTTCAAGTAGACCTTGACACAAAATTTTCATTTTATATCAGTAATTATTTTTCCCTAAATACTTAACCGTAGAATTTTTCCTCACAGATCCAAAAGAAAAACCCAAACCAGTTTGATATATTTATGTTTTCATGCAAAGGATTTAGGAAAATCAATAATAGCTATCGATTTCAATCGTGAAATTCTCCAACATGGTAAAAAGATGACAAGAAAATTTCTTTTGTGTACATCATAATATCATATTTCCCTCCGTGTTGTAACCAAGATGAAAGAAGCCGAGAAGATTTTTTTTCCTGAAGAACAAGCAGAGAATAAAGGAAGAGGGAGAACAAATTTATATTTTAGGGAAGTTTACATTTTATGGAAACTATGTAATTAGGTCGAAGTGGTTTCTAACCAATAAATTTCTCCAATAGGGAGGGGAGGAATGTGCACCCCGATTTTAGAGGGGTGCACAAAGTTGCACTCTTAATGTTCATACTAATTACCACTATCATTATGATTGTTAAGAAATTATTTACATAACAATTAAATAATTTACATTTAATATTTTGTAAAAGTTTAATCTATTAAATATTTCCTAAACATAAAATTTACATTTAATTAAATAATTATTTAATATTTGTTTTTATTTTTTGTTGACAAATTAAGTAATTATTCAAGCAAAAAATGAAACTAAAATTAAGTAATTATTTAATATTTGTTTTTATTTCTCATTGTTGACAAATTAAATAAATGGTATATAAAATAGTTGAAATATTAAAAGTAATAATATTTAAAGAATGCAATATAAGAAATAGTAAAAAATTGATTGTATATAAATTTAAGGGTAACTTTTGCCATTTATAAAATAAAGTAGGATCAAAAAGATAAATCAAGCATTAAATTTATGTGGAACCACAGCTTATACTTTTGTAGCTTTTAAAAGCTCCTCCTCCTGACTTTTAAAAATTGAGGAATTTGGGAAGTGCTTTGGATAAAAAGTACTTTAGTTTTTTTTTTTACCAAACACCAACTTCAAAATTTATTGACATATATAGGTTTTAAAAGTGCTTTTGAAAAAAAATAAGCATTACCAAACTCAGCCTTAATGTCTCTTGTTATTGGTTAGAGATTTTTTTCAAGTCATTTAAATTCTTTGAAACTCCATGTTATTGGATTAGGATTTCATAAGAGTCACTCCAACACTTTTGTTATTCGATGGAGAATTGAAAGTCATTGATTTATTGTTTTCAGTGATTTGGAGAGACTTTTTCTTAAAATAGGCATGGTAAAATCTCTCATCAAGAAGTGATATTTCGGGAGACTTGGAAATTTGGAGATTTTTGGGTTTTGGGAGTGAACCATTTTTTGCTCTCCTTATGCAGTAATACACTTAAGGGTCATTTGGAAATGGGTAATCAAGACAAAATGTGGGATAAAGTGATTTTTTAAATTGCAGCATATATATTTTAAAATCGGCTGTGTGAGTCTTTGTGATATGTATCGATTTTAAAATATATATATTTTTTTTTTCCAGATTTTAAGTTGTTGGAAAACTCCACATAGAAAATCAATGGTGAGTTAGCATAGAAAATAAAATGTAGGGCAAGTGGAATAAAGTGAATGAAAATTTGGCATAGGACAACAGTGAGATATATTTTGACAATGGACACATATTTTATTAGGTAGTCGTGGTACTTTTATTATTACTGTAATGTGAATAAAAAAAAAAAATCGGTAATGTTTGGAATTAATCATGGGATATTATACAATTTTGTCTCTATAAATCACATAAACTTTTTACAAGTCTCATTTTTTTGTTCTTACAAATCTCATTTTTCGTCACTACAAGTCACAAAGATTCTCTAAAATACTCTCAGAGAATCTCTAGAAATCTCTAGATTTTCAGAGAATCTCTGGAAGTCGCTCAATTTAAAAATCTATGAAAGTCCATAGAAATCTTGTTTAACTACCCTGTTAATTTTCCTTGGGATTGTGGCCTAGTCAAGACGGTTGCAAAAAGAAATGTGCGCATGAAAGTAAAAGCATGAGAACCGGAGACTCGAGTTTCAGTTTTCTTGTTTTGATAAAATTTCTATCCGATAATTTGGGTTGTATATGAAATAATAAATAATTAAAAGAAAAAAATGTTTATTTCAGATCATAACATGGAACATTCTGATAAGAAACTTGTTAAATGGACAATCCCTAAACAGTAAACTTGTTTAATGGACAATTCCGAAACAATAAACATAACCAAACCACGACCATCCAAAATACTCGTGAAACATTGAAATTTTTCAACGAAACTACCTAATGATATAAGAAATAGCAAAACCCGCTAGGTAGATAGATAAAGCACAAAATTAAGCTTTTGGCCGTTAACTGTACATATACCGATTGACTGCAACAGCTAAATATAAAATGCTGATTAGTTGCATCACCATCTCCTTCTTCACTTAAGTAACATGTCTCTTAAACTTAATCTCCTCCTACATCTCATTTTACTTCCAATTTCCCTTTATTCATCCAAATCAACTAAGTTTGGTTCATTTACTGGAGCCTATTTGTGCTTGTGTTTTCTTAAGTATGCTATAGCGGTTTTTATAGGGGAAAAAAAAAAAAAAAATGAGCATGCGTAACTAATTATTTCATTTAATTCAGATCTCAACGGAAGCTGAATGTCTCGGAAACACTTGCATGCACACAAACGCTTGCATGCACACAAACGCACACACTTACAAAACCAACATTAAACTGCTTCTCAAGTACAAAAAGAAAAAATTACAAATTACGAAAATAACACAAATACCTGACATCTTTAAGCTAGAAGAACATCCCAGTTTGTCAAAGAAAAAAACTAGTGCACAAAACCCAGATATTGTCTTGTCTTCCTTCATTTTGTTCTCAATGAGTCTTCTTCTTCATCACCATCATCCTCACTACTAGTACCAGCAACAGCAGCACGAGTACCACTATTATCCTGCTCCTCCTCTTCGTCCCCCGCTTCTTCCTCATTCTCGTCTTCTTCTTCAGAATCATTGTCATCTACTTGTCCCATTGCACTTGCCCTAGATATGTACCCGTGCCGAGTGAAATTAGACTCTCTACATAGACAGAAGTAGGGAAAGAGGAAGTTACTAGATCCTCGTGGACCTTAAGAGTTCTAGTTGTCTCATGTTTCTGGTCATACAAAACAAACTGCAAATCACTTCTGTTGTGCACTCCAAACAAAATCTTTCCATTCTCTAAAAGCTGCAAGGGGATCAAGTCTTTGTCATAGTCAAATTTATCTATGTCAATGCTGAAAGAATGGGTCCATGATCTCTTCCATCCATTGTCCTTCAACTCCCAGAACTCAAGAGTACACCCATACTCATTGACAATTAACCAGAGAGACCCTCCTAAAACACACAAATTCCATTCGTGATCTTCGTAAACTTCATCAGGTATTGGTAGCTGACCGAACTCTTCTTTCTCAAAATCAAAGCGAAGAATGTTGTCGGTGCCCAAGTCCCCTCCAATTAACGCTTTCCAGTAAACGGCTCCGTTCACAGGTAAACGACACATATCAGGTCTATTATAATCATAAGAAAGTTTATCAACCTGGATGTCCTCAAGTCTTCTCCATGAATTTGGTCTAAGTGAAAACACCTGGACCTCACACCAGCCTTCCTTAAAACCCTGTGCAATGCGTACCACTTTAAAATCCTCAATCTGGCAATCATAACCAAATCCATATTCTACAAATCCACCTCGATGCTCCTTTAATTTAGTTGGTGGATCTGGTAACTTCTTACATTCATTAGTCGAGGGGTTCCAAAGGATAAGTACAGCAGAATTGAACTGATTAACATGCCTTAAGAAAACCAAGCCATTACAACATCCAAAAAACTCAATTCCCATCTTGACAGATTTCACTGGGTATTCAACATGAGCAGAGGCCTCACAAGTAGACGATGATGGATCATAACTAAAGGTATAAATATCATTCTGATTGTGAAACATGATACTAAATCTGTTCATCTCAACAGCATGCTTATATTGCCTTTTAAGAAATTCAGGATTTCTCAATAAATTGCACCATGCTTTGTTTACGCACCTGAATCGTGCCACTGACTTCACAGGCAACCGAACAAGGATGTCTGGTAGGATATCCCATGGTAAGTTCACCCATCATTCTTTAAGCAGGTGATTCTGCACACTTTTCATTACCGTTTGGTTATCTAACCCAAGAAAAATGATTTGATATCTGGTGACTACTAAGTACCCAACTAACTTAAGAAGCAAGGACACTTAACAGCTGCAGCTAAATATGAACAACCCCAAACACAATTAACAAGCACTCTGAAAATGGCAAATTCAACAACGCCAATCGATCGATACATGACCACAATTCAACATCGATGGATCATTAAAATTAACACAAGAACTAGCACTGTGAACCAACAATTACACAATAGAGATGTTCTGCACAAGATTTGAGATACTTTGAAGTCATTCCACTCCTAAAACTAACAATATTTAGGTTTCAATTGGATGATAAATTGATCCATGTCCCTAACTAAGAACTATTTTGAACTAATTTTAAAAATAGAAATTCAGATATCAATTGACCAATAATAACCTTTGATTTCTAGCTCAACAAACTAAAAAAAAAAAAAAAAAAAGGCAACCCATGATGATTCAGTTCAAATTCTCTAAATTTTCAACCAAAATGACAAATTCAATAAACAAACACAAATGAAATTGGAAATTTGGGAGATGGAGCGAAAGAGTACCTGAAAGATTGAATTGAAAATACAATTTGCAGTGTTAGGAAGGATGGGAATTTCAGGCTTAAGATTTCCAAGGTTTTGGTTTGACTTTTGGTGGACCGGATGGTAGTATTTTCTAGTTGTCTGGCTTCAGCTCAACCGTTCAGATTTAAAATGGGATTTGTATTCTGTAGTGAAGTCAAAAGTCATGGTAGCCTCGCATGTTGAGGATGATGGACTCATTTGTCTTTTAAGGCCCAACACCACGGTAGCCTCTTTCGCTTATAATTACAAGCTTGGTAAAGAGGCACTCTAATAAGACAAAAAGGTCATTACAAGTAATTTTCAAGTGTCCCTTATCAAATAGAATCTGGAAATGACTAATTAGCCCTTATTGTTGATAATCAAGATTAGTAATGATAATCAAGATTAGTGTTGATAATCAAGATTAATGTTGATAATTAATTTTCACTTATCATATGATTCATAACTCTAAAATAGGTTATTAAAAACAAAAATTAGAGAAGAAAAAAGAAACTTTTGTGATATTTGTGAAGGTCAATCTCAACCAATTGAAAAAATTAACCAACAAAGTGAAGAACCCAGCATTGAAAATGACTAGGTATACTTCTAAAGACGTAACAAATCAAATTTTTTAAAATTTGGAAGAACATCTGTTGGAATTGAGCTATTACCAATCAATAACTATATATTACGGTTAGTAATGTATCAATTACTAATCAGATTGGTTCAATTTTGGGAAAACCCAAAATTTTAAGAACATACTGGTTGGAATGGAGCTTCGTTATTAAATCAGAACTCACATGTTGGGAAAACGAGAAAAAAAAACCGATTCGGTTGGTATAATTTGTTCCTTATAACCGTAGGAACTTGATTTCAGTAACTCATGAATGAAACCAACTAGTAACTAACCTACGGTTGGTAAGTCATCTTAACTTTTGAACCGTACATAACTATTTGATAAGTTGTTAACATTCAGGATGATTTACGGTTGGTTAGTTTAATTGAGTTTCAAACCGTAACTCAATTACGGTTGATAAATATGATGCAAATAAAAAAGAATCGAACATATTCTCAAAACTAAGAACTTACGGTTGGTATTTGAGTTATTACCAACCGTAACTAAGCATAAACCCGTAAATTTCAATTTCAATTTTCATTCAAAACCCTAATTTTTAATACAAAATTAACTTAAATCCAACACGATAAACTAAACCCTAACTGGGTTTTTCCAAACATTTTCAAATCCCGATTAATCAAGACGATGAAATTTTCGGTTTTAATGGAGGTTAGGATTGATGGAGGAGAAGAGAAGATGAAGAAGAAGATGAAAAAAAAAAACTGATTTGATTTTTTTTTTGATTCATTAGGTTAAAAAATAATTAATTTGATTTTGGTTGATTTAAGGTGAAAGGGTAATCTAGTCAATCTACATCCCTATAGGACACCCCCTAACCAATAAGAGGGACATTGCTATCACACTTGCCGCCCCTCTACCAATTCATGCCGCCCTTTACCAAGCTTGTATAATTAAGAACCATTTTGTAGGGACCATGGTCTTATTAGGCCAATCTCCCTATACTTATAAGGGGTGTCCTAAAGTTAGGTAAATACACATTTATCCTTTACTTTTACTTGAATTAAAATTAACCTAATAACTATATAAATCTAATCATATATATCTAATCTAAACTAAATGAATCTATTAACTAAAATCAAAATCAAAATCAAAACCAAAATAAAAATAGGGGGAATCGAAATCAAAATCATAATCAAAATCAAAATCAGAAAAACAATTATTTTCTTCTTCTTCTCTCTTTCCTTGACGTTCTTCGATTGAAAATTTCAATTTTTTGTAACCGAACTTCTTTTTTTTTGTTTTGATCAGAAGTAACCGAACTTCTTACTGGTAACTAATCATTACTAATCATACTAATCACTAATCATTAAGTTGGGTTTGATCGTAAAAAGTTTTAAATTTTTTTTTTGTAACCGAACTATTTAATTCGGTTTGATCGCATGGAAAAATTTCAATTTTTTTGTAACCGAACTTCTTACTGGTAACTAATCATTATTAATCATTACTAATCATACTAATCGCTAATCACTAAGTTCGGGTTGATCGTAAAAGTTTTAATTTTTTTTGTAATCGAACTATTTATTTCGGTTTGATCAATGTTTAAACTGGTCCCTAGGTTGGCCGAAAGAAACCCGCGACCCAGTCAATTATCCGCCCGGTCCGATTCAACATTGACCCACTAATTTTGCCAAAAACCGCTTTAATTTTTATAATTGGCCCCGACCCGGCCTATCCGACTCCAGAACTGCATACAACCCAAAAGACGGGTCTCTCACTGGTTTTACTTACTATCGTTACACGGTGAAACTAAAAATCTACAACTATTCTAAAGATTTTTTTTATGCATTCAAACATAGGCCATCCATAGCCATTAATCGTCTTCACTTCATTTGGATATCACCCAAAGATTCATAGAGAGAGAAATTAGTTTGAAGAATCAATGAAATTAAACAGATCAAAAACACAAAATTATTTTAAGCTTGTAGATCGACATGAATCAATCTTCCTACAAAAGATATGTTTGTTGCAATAAATCTTCTTGATGTAGATGTTGATTATGATCCTATCCAGTACCCGCTTTTACATCCATATGGAAACTATGGATGGGATGTGAATACCCGTAGTTAAAATGGGCAACGAGTTAGCTGTCGGGCATTTTATTCATATATGCTTCAGGTATAAATCATTTTGCATTTTGATTATCTCTTTCCTAATTTTTTGATTTTATTTAAGAAGCGATTCGGTATAAGAACTTTGATATTTTTCTTACATAGAGTTATCACACTGGTGGTGGAATAAAAAAATGGGATGTGTACTCCGTAGTTTAGTTGGGAAACAAGTTAGCAGCCGGGCTTTTTTTTTTTTTTTCCATATATGCTTTACATTGTGAACTAATGTAGGTCTTATAATTCTCTCCCGTAGATATCAAATTTAACTGTTATTACTGAATATTTGGTAGATAACGTTAAATTTTGTTATATGACTACAGATTCGAGCAAGTGATGCATCTATTCTTCTTCGGTCAGGCAAATTGTTACAGCAATATGTTGTTGACACTTATGTCAAAATTGAGATGCAAAAATTACGATTTTTGCGTAACAATCAAAAAACCATTAGAGCTGAGATGTACAAAGGATTACAAGATATATATAATACAGGAGTACGAAATGCGGGTAGGTATTGTATACATTTAAAAGTTTTTTTCCTTTTATTTTACTGAAATTGTGTGTACATTGAATGGGAACTGAATAAGCAATGTCACTGTATATTAGGTTCAACTAGAAGAAAAATTATTCTTCCATCATCTTATGTTGGGAGCCCGCGGGACATGTACAATCGATATCAAGATGCAATGGCTTTAGTTCACAAGTATGGAAAACCAGATTTATTCATTACAATGACATGTAATCCATCATGGGATGAAATAACAAATGAGTTAAAGCCAGGAGAAGATCATCAAGACAGGCCTGACCTAACAACTATAATCTTCAAAGCAAAACTCGAGGAATTGAAGAAAGATATATATACTCACGGAGTCTTAGGTACTGTTGCAGCTCATGTCCATGTCGTGGAGTTCCAAAAGCGTGGTCTACCCCATGCTCATATGTTGGTCATTCTTAGCGATCAAGACAAGCTAAATAATCCAGATGAATATGACCAGATCGTGCGTGCAAAGATTCCAGACCCGAGTGTTGAACCAGAATTATAGGAAATGGTGAAAAAGCATATGATTCATGGACCGTGCGGCAGACTGAAACCAAATTCTCCTTGCATGAGAAAAGATACCTGCAAGAAAGGGTATCCACATCAATTTTCAGAACACACGATCCAAGGAAATGATTCATATCCAGTGTACAGAAGACGTGATAATGGGATCACTGTTGAGAAAAACGGAATTTTCTTAGATAATCGATGGGTGGTACCATATAATCCTTGGCTGTTGAAGAAGTATAATTATCATATCAATGTTGAGATATGCTCCAGTATCAAGTCCGTGAAGTATTTATACAAGTACGTGTATAAAGGTTTTAACATGGTTTCTATTTTCGTGTTATGAACCATCCGACAAGAATGATGAGATATCACAATTTCTAGATGCACGATGGGTTTGCGCACAAGAAGCATTATGGAGGATATTTAAGTTTCCGGTTCACAATATTCATCCAAATGTGATAGCTCTTCATATCCACCTTCCTAATATGCAACAGCTAACATATTATGTCGATTAATTGCTTGACGATGTTCTTGATGATGCTCATAATTCAAAGACCATGTTAACTGAATTTTTTCAAAAAGAATTTAGAAGATCCTAAAGAAAGAGGTTTGTTGTATCGAGAATTTCCGGAAAAATATTGGTGGGTATCGGGAGATAGAAAATGGCAAAAGAGGTTATCTACACAACGAGCTATTGGAAGAATTTACACTGTACCCCCAAGTGAAACAGAACGGTATTGCTTGCGTATACTACTGTTGATGGTGGTTTTTAGACAAGGGGTAAAATCGTAAAACCTCATGACCTAGTGTTACCCGCAACACATTAACTAAGAGCATTTAACTCAGGTGTAAATAATTAATAGGGGTATTTTTTCAAAATACCAGATTAGGGTTTTCAAATACGTAACCCTAATTCCAAAACCAAGTCGCCCCGCGCATCATGACAACAATGCCAAACCAAGCCGCATATTGTGCATCATGGCAGCAATGCCAAACCAAGCCCGCATGCAGCATCATGGCAGCAATGCTAAACCAAGCCGCGATATGCGCACCATGGCAACAATGCCAAACCAAGCGCACGACCTCGGCGCACCATGGCAACAATGCCAAACCAAGCCGCACCTGCGCACCATGGCAACAATGCCAAACCAAGCCGCACCATGGCAACAATGCCAAACCAAGCCGCATACTGCGCGCCATGGCAACAATGCCAAACCAAGCCGCAGACTGCGCACCATGGCAACAATGCCAAACCAAGCCGCACCCTGCGCACCATGGCAGCAATACCAAGCCTTGCAACTAGGTCAACATTCCGCACATGCCATTGGCACATGCCAAACACACACGCTGGTAGCCTAACCTGCAAACCGTGCAACCTACCACCAAGCCATTCCGCACATGCCATTGGCACATGCCAAACACACGCGCTGGTAACCTAACTTGCAAACCGTGCAACCTACCACCAAGGCATTCCGCACATGCCATTGGCACATGCCACACGCGGCACTTGCACTCAAGATGCAACCAACGCTCGAGACATCAACACAAACTGGGGGATGCTTCTTTAGGGTTTTGGTTTGGCGGTCAAAGCATGCAGCGTACACTATGCTCACATTAAGAAAGCGTGAAAAGGAATAAAGCGGTCAAATAAAAGAGGAAATAATGGTGAAAAACGTTTTCACCCATTAAACCATACGGTTACCACCTCCTCCCATTATTTCACCCTTTACTCTCTTCCTTCATGAGGCCGAGGTACGTTTCAATCTCGACTTGTATAAATAGGTCTTACCTATTTCCACCGGACACAAGTCTCGGTCGGGAGAAAATACTACACTCTCGGAAAGGCAACTTTTGCAAGCTCTCCCAAAAAGCTTCCATGTCTTGCAAGCTTTCTAAGATTTCACTTTCTCGATACAAGTCGAGACGTTCTCTTCGAGGTTATTCTGGTCTCAACACCTTTCTTTTGCTTCCCTCCCCAAATCAACCCTTCTCCTCCACTTTGTGACCGAAGCAAGTCCGGAACGACCATTTCTTGGTTTAAGCCGGACTTGTGCGTATTGATCTCTCGAATCTATAAAGTGCTCACGTGCAACACATTTGTTTAGGGTTTGAACCAGTTTCTCACTCACCTACCGAATTTACTGAAATCGGCAGAAACGATTTTTACCCATAAACAATTGGCGACCACAGCGGGAGGATTGATCTATCGGCTACAATACCAACTCCAACTCCTGATTTCATTTTCCGAACGTCAAATCCCAACATGGTGGAACTCAGATCGGAGCATTTGAGAACACCCGGCGCGAGCCAACGCATCCCGATGTTGGCGTCTCTCCCGATAACGTTGTTACTTCACCGTGACAACAAGCAACATCGAGTGCACCCCCTTAAGTGTAACACCGCCTATCACCGGGAGCCGAGCCGCGCCTCCTCTAGCGTCTTTACACAACCCTCTAATCACGGCAACGAGAATATCTCTTCGGGCGTCACGCCCCGGTCACCAGAGCTAGGGCGCCGCCACGTTCCGAATGCTTCTTCCACGATGAGGCGCCTCCGACAACTAAGGCTCCAATTACCCCGCCGACGGGACGAGAGACCGGAGGGACCGAGAGGAAGTCATCCTTACGTTACCATCGCCGATTTGATGGAACGACGGAGACGCTTTCGGAAGCCGGAGAGATATGGTTTCAACACGGAAAGAGGTGCTCACCTTTCTCAAAACCCCCGACGGAGCGACTACCCCGTGAGTCGCACCCTCCGAGGAGACGCCTAGAAACATCTCCAACAACCCCGACGCCGGCACCTCGGCGGGGCACGCTCCATGGATGAGGAAACTCGCACTAGAATCCGTTGGAAAGAAATCAGCCACCCAACTTTATCACGAGAAGATTTGGAACAACTCCTCCGCAACCGAATCATGAATGATGAGTTGACGTGCATCATCACCAACCCCCTTACCCATCCGAAATACAGAGAATCCCTCTCCCAAGGGGGTACTCTTCTCCTCAATTTACCTCAGACGATGGTGCGGGAATGCACGTGAGCATGTTTCTCGTTTCTGGAATCCTAGGTGAACATGAGTATAATCACGTTCTTCGTTTAAGGGAATTCTCAAAATCACTTCTTTGAAGGGCGTATCGTGGTACTGTGACATCCCACCGAGCAACATTCCCAACTGGAGTAGCATGGTCACTGCGTTTTCTGAGAAATACTTCTCGTGTCCGAACAAGTTCTTTTCGGATTTTCGGGAGAATGTACCGGTGGGATAACGAACATTCGAATGATTTCGTCAAAAGGTTCGGGGGTTCAAGCACTCGGACTTGTCACGACCCAAACGTGACCGAGCAACAATTGGTGAACGCATGCATCAATGGTATGGTTCCAATCTACCGCGCCTACTAGAAAACTTGCGTTTCCAAACGTTCTCCGAACTCCATGAAGCCGCCGACGATCTGCAACAACAAAGACCGAAAGATTGCTGGAAAGAACCCAGCCAACTCGAACCAAAGACGCGCGCGAAACTTCGGGAGTAAGCGCCTTATCGCAAACAATTTAATCTTGGCTCATCCTCCGTGAACATAGTAAACGAAGAGGAAAAAGGAAAGCCGCAACTACGAGCCACCGGTAGGAAACGTGAGCGGGGCGCAACGGAACCCTCGCAACGGAAGATCATCACTAAAACTCCTGTGCAAGACATCGTGAGACCAAGAAAATACCCTTGATTTCCCATTCCCCATCGAGGGAGGTGATTGATCTTCTAGAAGCACAGGTTCAAGATGATGTCATGGAGATGCCACCACTCGAGACGTCCACCAACCGAGGCCGAGATGGCGAACCCCAACATCTTGCCATTACCACGAGTTCGTTCACCACCCGACTAGCGGTGCATCATGAACAGACTAAAGCATATTTTCAAAGAAAGGATAGAAGCGGGAGAACTCCAACTAGGAGACGAGAGAGTGCATCGAGACCCACTCCCAATAAGCTGCGGTTCCTCCGGAGACTCCGTGCACGAGACTGCCACAATCCATGATGCTACATGTATGCGAAATTCTCTATCTTTCCAAGGTGCTGCGCCAAGATATTTTCGCGGCTCTCAATCGTGTTGTATCCGTGAGACGACGTTTTCTCTCCTCGGAATCCACGCCAAGGGCCCAAGCTTCCCAAACAGCAAGCAGAGAACTGGGGACGTTGACCACATCCCGTTTAAGAGTTAATGAATTTGACGACACACTCATCGACACGACCTCGGACCACAACATAATTACTTTCAAGACACTAAAGGCAGCTAGGATTTATTTAAACAAGACGCTACCTATTCCCCGAAAACGTGATTAAGAGCTTGAGAGGAGAGGCTTTGAACGCGCATGGCTACATCAACCTAGAGATCAAGATAGGAGACGCTATAACACACAGGAAGTTCCACATTGTCAAAGAACTAGATCATGACATGATTTTGGGACGCTTGTGGGCGCTCGACAACAAAGCGAAATTGGATGTACACCCTCTGCCGACGTCCACGCTCGAAAGAATTTCCAACAAATCATCCCACGGTTTATCGCATCAACGAGCTATTGAAGGAACCCAGGTATCCGGAGAAGACCCGTTGACGCTAGCCCATGATTTTCAAATGCAAGTAAGTCTGACCGAGCAACCTTTTCTGCAGCCAGTCTTTCCTTCCCCCATTCTGTCATGGGGACTTGGCGCGATCACTGGCACAAACTCTGTCAAAAAATGTGAATGGGGAGCTGGACCATTCGAACACTTTGCAAGAAGCTTGGAAACTTCTATTGAAACCAACGAAGCCAAGGCTCCAACGGTTACACGACGTCTGAACCCGTTTTCAATCGGAGATGTGGTGGTTAAGGAAAGCTCATTTCAAGTTGGGAGGATGACAGTAAAGATGGATTTGCCCGACGAAGGTGAAGGCGGGCATGATCCAGTTGCGGATACCCTTTTAGGAGGATATTGCAAGCTCGTTAATCTGAGACACACGAAGGCGTGATAGTTCACTCGCGATGGCTCAAGGAACCCAATCCCTAAAATGCTGTACCTCCCAATCACTCCCTTTTTCAGTACTTCCTTTAACAATTCCTCTTGATAGCTGTATTTCCCCAGGACGAATACACCGTTGTATTCTTTCCCTAGGGATCTCCCTTTTGTTAAAAATAAAATAAAAAATAGATATATATCTCTCCGAGCGAATCTTTCAGATATCAGAGAAATACACCAGAAAAGCCCAGAAAACCATTGCAGAGCCATCATACCACAACCTCTTTCAAAAATAAAATAAAATATATATATGAAGAAAAAATGTCGACTGATGAAGAAGAAGGAAAAGACGAGTTTACAAAAAAAAAAGGGGACACCAAGGGAACTAAGCACTATGAAAGAAATAAGGAAAGGAGGAACTAGCCCACAAAGGATGGAGCGCAAGTCCCCTCGGGCAAAGCTATCTTCAAGCATTTCCCCCAAAGAATCCTTCGGGCAACAAAGGTTCCATTCAACGGCTTTAGTGATAGGATCAGGAGATGCCTATATTATAATAACCGCAATCGCACGGTGTCTAACTAGTAGACAGAGGCAAGTACGGGTCGTTCCCACAAGGAGCGGTGGAAATATCAATAATCAGTATCTCTAATCGATTAACCTGCAATGATATTTTTGGATTTTTAGAATTGAAAATGAAATAATAATAAAATTAAAGTAAACAAACAAAGTGAACTCGCAATGAGAGAGCCGGTAACAAGGGTTTATAGTTTCAACTATTGTTTCTAATCAATTACTGAAATGAAACATAACTCATGATTATATGTTTATTGTCAGTTCTATCAACATCACCTATTATATGTAATAGCTACCGCAAATATCCTTTGGTATACCCTAAGCATAGCACATCAAAAGACAAAACCCAAGCATGCACCATCAAATTGCATCAGCGAGAAAGTTATACGAAACTAATTTAGTTCACAAATATTTTTCGGCTTTTCTAAGCATAACCCATCAAGGAATTAATCGAAGCATAGATTATCAAATAATAAGAAGAAACATATTTGTAAAACTAATTCATTATGCACATAGGTTTGTATTAAAACCGTGGCGACAACTAGTTTTCAATAAATCAACAAACAATATTCAATATTAGTTTATTCATATCATAATGGTCTTTTGCTAAATTCATCAATTCAAATAGCCTAATACCCCAAATAATTTCAACCATAAACCCTAGTTACGATAAAACTAGCAAGCTATGGCTTTCTCAAAAGCCATAAATAAATTGAAAGAAAGCTTGCGAATCACAAACACAAACGAAGATGGGAGGAAAAACTTCAAACCCTACTCCTCCTCTTGTACGTAGCGCATGACTTCTCGTTGTCGGAACCCCAAAAGAACTCCAAACCCCCGGTCTTCTCGGCGGCTTCCTCGATTGCGGCTTCCGTACCGTAGCCTCGTCCCCCCTTTTCCGCAAAGTTTCGTTCTCTCATATAGTCCGTTGCGAAGAAATTCGATGAAGACCTAGCAAAGCTGCCGTGCCCATCCAACAAATCCAGCCCACTTGTCTACTCGCACTCAACCAGAGAACCCGTTTCCAATATCGGTCCAACTACGATTCCAGACCAGCCTTCCAAAATCGTGCAATTACCAAAGTCCGGCTAACTTTGTTTTCTTCTCGACTCGGGTCACGTCACCGCTCCCCGTAGAAAATAAGCTAGCTGTTTGCTTCTTTATATCCTTGACAAATTCCATCACCACTCGTTGTTTGATAACCAACGCCATTCGTCCTCGCTAGTACGAGGCTCGACCAATCGACGCCGCCATTCCTCACCAACGTACATCTCCAATTCGGTGATTTTGGATGCCTCCATTTCTGCTTTGCCAAATACCGATGTCCAATGACGTCTCTATCAAACTCCTATGCCGTAGAAACCCTTTGCTTTCACATTCAATCCAAACACTTCCTCGGTCTTCTAATTCCGTCCACTACTTTGAATTCACATTGCGATCATCGTACGGGCCAACTTCCAAAGCAATACTGGACCCATATCCTCACGATGCAAAATCCATTCGGTCAACACTTGGCAACTCAAGGAAATGTCGGCACTCCATAATAAAAATTCACACCCCTTGTTGTTCTTCACGGCACTAAAAATCAGCTTTGATTCGATATAAGCTTTGATGTCATCTTCTTTTCATACGAAACATCAACCCATACGGAAGCCATGAATCAATGGCAATGGCATCAGTTCCTTCCATTCATTTCTTCCTTCATCGGTATCTTGCATGAGTTCCATTCATCCACGGTACCACACTCAAGTCCAGGCCCAGACTCCTACCAATATTGGCAACATCAAAAGTTATCTCCTTGCTGCAACTCTAATCGCCACCAGGTCTGGACCTCCATTCCATCTTATTCACGCTGCAGAGCTATACATGCACCACCCAATAGCACCACATCTCCGTATACTTAAGTTCACATCTTCTTTCTCTTTGGCTTCTCTTAATCACCACATCTGCGGCCCTTCTTGACTGAGAATACAAGTGCAAACTCCATTGATTTGCGGCATCGGCTCGGCCATTATCAACCCAAAAGTACCCATAAACTCTCGGCGTTTCCCTCTAGTCTTCTCACTCTCAGTAATTCACGACCAACTTCTAGAGATGAAACGATCCAAAACCGACGGCAATGACTTCATTGTTTTATCGACCAGGATATACACCTTCCTATTTACGTCTGCATGGCTTTACTCTTTCGTATTTCTTTGTGAACTTGGAACATAAGAGATTACAAATGTGGTGGAGGGGCTTCCCGTATCACTTATCTCTTCTCAATTCTTCAGCTCCTCATCTTGCGAAACACATCCCACTAATTTTCTTATCTCTCCACATGTAGTTCACCTGCTTAACAGTTGACACCAGGCAAATGAAAACATTTCTTTCACTTTCTTAACTTCTGTCCTTGAGTATGGTGTTGGCTCTTTCTTAATTTTGTTGCCTTGAGAGGTAGCATTATTATCGTTTGTTGCAAATGCCTTATAAGCACACAATACAACTATATATCCTTCAAGTGACTGGAATTTCCCGTACTTTCTCGAAAAACACTAAAATAGTGTTATTAGTCAAAATATCGAGTCCTAGCTAATATAAATATGGGTATAAAATATAGCACATACGTGCTTATCAACACCCCCACACTTAGATTTTGCTAGTCCTCGAGCAAAACAAGGAATTGACCCGCTACACAGCTGGTCATATATGAGAGAGTTAGACCCGCTACACAGCTGGTCATGACAAAAACCATACACAAGACCCGCTACACAGCTGGTCATAGAATATTTTTTTTTTTAGGACCCGCTCAACAGCTGGTCATTTTTTTTTTTAGACCCGCTCAACAGCTGGTCATAATATGATAAGAAAACAAAATAACAGACCCGCTCAACAACTGGTCATAAGAAAATGAAAAGAAAAGAATAATTTTTTTTTTTTTAGACCCGCTCCTTTGTTTGGTCATAATATACCTACGAACCTATAATAGACCCGCTCAACAGCTGGTCATAAATTGCAAGAAAATTCCTGAAAAAGAAAAATAAAACGTTAACCACTCCCCCACACTTAAAGATTACATTGTCCTCAATGTAATTGAGTCATCCAATGCAAAACTTAAGATGGGAAATTCATAATATGCGAAAATAAACAAATAAAAATAAAATAAGAACATAGATGTACCTACTGGAATATACAAATAAGACTCACCATAAATCAACAACCTAAATATTTGGGGATACCCCCAAACCTAATTTTTGCAAAGGATATATCGTCAGTAACAAGAATTACCGACTCAAGTGGTTCACCTGGGATGGGAACGAAACGATCCGGGAGTCATGCACGGGCAAAGAGAAGTCACGAGATGCAAAATAATCTAGTAATATTGGAGAAGCAGCATTCTAATCCAAAATTAGGAATCTTCGAAAAGTTGTGCTAATAATTCTAGGTGTATTAACTTCTCCACTAGGTTTGCAAACCTGTACTAAATCATCATCATAAACATCATCAACCGGGAATCAATAGGAATATCACAATAAAGATGATTAAAAGAAACCTTATAGATAGAGTGTAATGTCTCTAAGTCGTTAGACTTACAGTCTCTTCGGAATTAACACATTCTTCATAAGCATCATTGTTATAGCACTGATATGTCACACCGTCTAAAAGAATGGTGTCCTCAATCCTAAACTCATCCTTTTGAATAGGCGAGTGATCATTAACACGATCAGGAGTTGGACTAAATACACCACTTTCACTTGGTATGACAATGTCTTTATTCCTATGATCACAACTATCAAGTTCATCATCGTTATCCACACACATTGATTCATTAGTTAAGCGATTTCATCATAAATATCAATAGTATTAGAAAAATTAGAACTTGTCTCTCGGTAAGACCACAATCTTTACCGACCGCGTTAGTTGAGCAATCGATAAAGCATTTTGTTCAGCAAGTTAAACTATATGAGCATGGGATTTACTAAGCTCAGCGAAAAATAACTCATTAGCTTTGGTCCATTCAAAGAATGTCAATATTGAGGCGTTCTAGAAAAGATAGTTGTGATGCAGATGGGTCACAGTAAGATTGATCATCTCTCTCATACTGTGACTCATATGTGTGTGAATAATAACTGGAATCGATATAATTTGTCTCATAACCTGGGTAAGGTTGGTAATGATCATAACCTTCACAAGGTCCGGAATGATCATGCCTATGAGAATAATTCCAATCATTATTTACACACTCGGCAGGTTCTTGATAATGAGAAGGTGCATACGCATACTCCTCATGTGAAATATCAGATGACTCCTCTGGCTCAGCTCTTTTGGTAAGATTCCAAAAAGCTATAAAAGAAGTCAACTCGCTGGAAACCATTATACAAAGTAATTCTCAATAACTCACCTTGCAAAGCTTCGCGAGAATATCAAGTACTTACTTTAGGCCAGTTGTTGATTCCAATCGTCGCTCTTCAGACAAAAGTACCTGAGAAAAATCAAATAAGCTACGTAAAAAGAACTAAAAGAAAATATAAAAATAAAAGTAAAAATAAGCTATGTACAAAAGAAAAATAATAACTATGTACACGATAAAATGAATAAAAATAAAATAACTTTATATACAAAATCAAAAATACTAATTACAATATTCCACAGCCCGCTCCCGACAATGGCCCAAAAATTGATAGGATCAGGAGATGCCTATATTATAATAACCATGATCGCACGGTGTCTAACTAGTAGGCAGAGGCAAGTACTGGTCGTTCCCACAAGGAGCGGTGGAAATATCAATAATCGTATCTCTAATCGATTAACCTGCAATGATATTTTTGGATTTTTTTGAATTGAAAATGAAATAATAATAAAATTAAAGTAAACAAACAAAGTGAATTCGCAATGAGAGAGCCGGTAACAAGGGTTTATAGTTTCAACTATTGTTTCTAATCAATTACTGAAATGAAACATAACTCATGATTATATGTTTATTGTCCGTTCTATCAACATCACCTATTATATGTAATAGCGCCGCAAATATCTTTGGTATACCCTAAGCATAGCACATCAAAAGACAAAACCCAAGCATGCACCATCAAATTGCATCAGCGAGAAAGTTATACGAAACTAATTTAGTTCACAAATATTTTTCGGCTTTTCTAAGCATAACCCATCAAGGAATTAATCGAAGCATAGATTATCAAATAATAAGAAGAAACATATTTGTAAAACTAATTCATTATGCACATAGGTTTGTATTAAAACCGGCGAAGCGACAACTAGTTTTCAATAAATCAACAAACAATATTCAATATTAGTTTATTCATATCATAATGGTCTTTTGCTAAATTCATCAATTCAAATAGCCTAATACCCCAAATAATTTCAACCATAAACCCTAGTTACGATAAAACTAGCAAGCTATGGCTTTCTCAAAAGCCATAAATAAATTGAAAGAAAGCTTTATGAATCACAAACACAAACGAAGATGGGAGGAAAAACTTCAAACCCTACTCCTCCTCTTGTACGTAGCCATGACTTCTCGTTGTCGGAACCCCAAAAGAACTCCAAACCCCGGTCTTGGCCGGCTTCCTCGATTGCGGCTTAAAATGCACCGTAGCCTCGTCCCCCTTTTCTGTAAAGTTTCGTTCTCTCATATAGTCATTGCGAAGAAATTCGATGAAGACCTAGCAAAGCTGCCCAGGCCCAGTCCAACAAATCCAGCCCACTTGTCTACTCGCACTCAACCGGAGAACCCGTTTCCAATATCGGTCCAACTACAATTCCTGCATCAGACTTCCAAAATCGAGGCAATTACCAAAGTCAAAGCTAACTTTGTTTTCTTCTCGACTTCAGTCACGTCACCGCTCCCCGTAGAAAATAAGCTAGCTGTTTGCTTCTTTATATCCTTGACAAATTCCATCACCACTCGTTGTTTGATAACCAACGCCATTCGTCCTCGCTAGTACAGGCTCGACCCAATCGACGCCGCCATTCCTCACCAACGTACATCTCCAATTCGGTGATTTTGGATGCCTCCATTTGTTGCTGCCAAGTACCGATGTCCAATGACGTCTCTATCAAACTCCTATGCCGTAGAAACCCTTTGCTTTCACATTCAATCCAAACACTTCCCCGGTCTTCTAATTCCGTCCACTACTTTGAATTCACATTATCAGACTGAGGCCAACTTCCAACCCAATACGGACCCATATCCTCACGATGCAAAATCCATTCAGTCAACACTTGGCAACTCAAGGAAATGTCAGCACTCCATAATAAAAATTCACACCCCTTGTTGTTCTTCACGCACTAAAATCAGCTTTGATTCGATATAAGCTTTGATGTCATCTTCTTTTCATCTGAAACATCAACCCATACTAAGCCATGAATCAATGGCAATGGCATCGATTCCTTCCATTCATTTCTTCCTTCATCGTATCTTGCATGAGTTCCATTCATCCACAGAGTACCACACTCAAGTCCCAGCCCGACTCCGACCAATATTGGCAACATCAAAAGTTATCTCCTTGCCGCAACTCTAATGCCACTGAGGTCCTGGACCTCCATTCCATCTTATTCACGCCGCAGAGCTATACATGCACCACCCAATAGCACCACATCTCTGTATACTTAAGTTCACATCTTCTTTGCTGGCTTCTCTTAATCACCACATCTGCGGCCCTTCTTGGGAGAATACAAGTGCAAACTCCATTGATTTGCAGCATCGGCTCGGCCATTATCAACCCAAAAGTACCCATAAACTCTCGGCGTTTCCCTCTAGTCTTCTCGCACTCTGTAATTCACGACCAACTTCTAGAGATGAAACGATCCAAAACCGACAACATGACTTCATTGTTTATCGACCGGGATATACACCTTCCCTATTTACGTCCGCATGGCTTTACTCTTTCGTATTTCTTTGTGAACTTCGGAACATAAGAGATTACAAATGTGGTGGAGGGGCTTCCACGTATCACTTATCTCTTCTCAATTCTTGACTCCTCATCTTTGAAACACATCCCACTAATTTTCTTATCTCTCCACATGTAGTTCACCCGCTAACAGTTGACACTGGGCAAATGAAAACATTTCTTTCACTTTCTTAACTTCTCGTCCTTGAGTATGGTGTTGGCTCTTTCTTAATTTTGTTGCCTTGAGAGGTAGCATTATTATCGTTTGTTGCAAATGCCTTATAAGCACACAATACAACTATATATCCTTCGAAGGTCGGAATTTCCCGTACTTTCTACGAAAAACACTAAAATAGTGTTATTAGTCAAAATATCGAGTCCTAGCTAATATAAATATGGGTATAAAATATAGCACATACGTGCTTATCATTTAGCAGCAGCAACCTCAACATCCCATCTCGAAGCAGCCACAGCAGCAGTAGTGTCCTCCCCGACGACCATTCCAGCATACGCCACCATAACCCCTCCGGTATCACCGACAACACCTTTGGCATCGACTTCAAAGGCTTTTTCGCTTCCATCATATGATCCTTCAAGGGTTTTCTCAGCGACACTTCGGAGAAAGTTTTTTGATTCATCCACATCAGGGTCAAGAATCATGGCGCTCTCCTCCAAGACCACCACACGCTCACTTTTCCGACGCTTCAACCTAGAAACAATACGATCCGCCCCATGCCCGGATCGAGGAAAGTCTTTGCCACGCTGAAACCTTTGAACATGCCAAGGCTCTTCCTTGTTCTCTCGCCCCTCCTCCGTGCTCACTGAACCCAAGAAAGTCTGAATATGCACCCGCTCTTCGTGGGGATAGATGGAAGGGAGGTCCTTAATGATTTCACTAGCTTCGTGGAACGGAGATTCAGTCCCAACCAATGCCTCCTCAAGAGAAGAAGACCGATCTTCACCAAGTCCGAAATCTTTCTCCGAAGATTTAAAGGCGCAGCCATCCCTGGAGGGTCCCGTCATACACTGCAAAAGATAAGAAAAAGGACCCAGTTCTACCATATCTATGCACATATAAAAGAGGATAACACGAGCAAAGAAGAACAGGAAAGCATACCAGTGTGATCTTCTTAGCCCGAATAACCCTGGTTGGGGTGCTCTTGCAAGAATTAGACCTCACGCCTTCACTCGGAGAACTTGGCTGGTTAGGAGATGATTCATCTCTGTGCGACATGACAAAGAGAGAAGCTCGACAAGAAGAACCTTTTTCTCAAACGAGGAGATGATGCAATTATTTTTGGGTATAAATACTAAAAAGGGAAAGGAAGCAATGAGGGACATAACGCTTCCAGATTTTAGCATGAATAATGCCCTAATTGAAGCCGCACGTGAAGGAAAGCAAGATAAGGAAACTTTGCTATCAGAAGAAACTCCCTCCTTGTTTATATCGATCACGCCAAAGCAAGCACGCACAGCTTCCACACCTTGCGCGGTCCCACCGACTAAGCACAATCGGTTGCCCAACTCACGCCGGTCGCCCAAGATGCACTTGGCCCCACCAATTGCGCGACTTCCCAATGGCCGCCTCAGTCACGCGCAAGCACGCACGGCTTCCACGCCTTGCGCCGGTCCCACCATCTAGCACGCGGTTTCCTAACTCACGCAACTTCCCAACGCAGCCCAAGTTGCACAGGCCCCACCAATTGCGCCGACCTCCCAATGGCCGCCTCAAGTCGCGCCTGCAAGCACGCAAGACTTCTACACTTTGCTTGGGTCCCCATTCTGCCCTAGCACACTCGATTCCCAATTCATGCCAACTTCCAGTCTCTCCCAGCCGCAGGCCCCACCAATTGTGCCGACCTCCGCATTTGTTCAAAACTCCCGAGGCAAGGATTCCAAATCCTATTTATGAAAGGTCGGACAAGCCTCTTCAATTTTCTTTACGGTTTCTTTGTTAATAGTTTGTCACCATCTTATGCTTACCACGCAACAAAGCCCCTGTTCCGAGCTAAGCCAGGGACTTAATGTTGATGGTGGTTTTTAGACAAGGGTAAAATCGTAAAACCCCATGACCTAGTGTTACCACAATACATTAACTAAGAGCATTTAACTCAGTGTAAATAATTAATAGGGGTATTTTTCAAAATACCAGGATTAGGGTTTTCAACACAAAACCCTAATTCCAAAACCAAGCCGCACCTGCGCATCATGGCAGCAATGCCAAACCAAGCCGCATCTTGCGCATCATGGCAAAGAATGCCAAACCAAGCCGCATCTGCGCACCATGGCAACAATGCCAAACCAAGCCGCACCTCTGCGCACCATGGAAACAATGCCAAACCAAGCCGCACCCTGCGCACCATGGCAACAATGCCAAACCAAGCCGCACCTTCGCACCCATGGCAATAATGCCAAACCAAGCCGCACCCTGCGCACCATGGCAACAATGCCAAACCAAGCCGCACCAGCGCACCATGGTAACAATGCCAAACCAAGCCGCATATGCGCGCCATGGCAACAATGCCAAACAAAGCCGCGCCCCGCGCACCATGGCAACAATTCCAAACCAAGTCGCACCCTGCGCACCATGGAAGCAATACCAAGCCGCTATGCCTTTGGCCCACGCCAAATATAGCGCCATAGGCTTGCAAGACTTGCAACTAGGTCAACATGGCCGCACGTGCCATTGGCACATGCCAACACGTGTCGCAAGCCATATTTCCAAGCCGCTATGCCTTTGGCCCACGCCAAATATAGCGCCCCTAGGCTTGCAAGACTTGCAACTAGGTCAACATGGCCGCACATGCCATTGGCACATGCCAACACGTGTCGCAAGCCATATTTCCAAGCCGCTATGCCTTTGGCCCACGCCAAATATAGCGCCCTAGGCTTGCAAGACTTGCAACTAGGTCAACATGGCCGCACGTGCCATTGGCACATGCCAACACGTGTCGCAAGCCATATTTCCAAGCCGTTATGCCTTTGGCCCACGCCAAAATATAGCGCCCTAGGCTTGCAAGACTTGCAACTAGGTCAACATGGCCGCACGTGCCATTGGCACATGCCAAAACATGTCCAAACACCATATTTCAAAGCCGCTATGCCTTTGGCCCACGCAAATATAGCGCCTAGGCTTGCAAGACTTGCAACTAGGTCAACATGGCCGACGTGCCATTGGCACATGCCAAAACGTGTCGCAAGCCATATTTCCAAGCCGCTATGCCTTTGGCCCACGCCAAATATAGCGCCTAGGCTTGCAAGACTTGCAACTAGGTCAACATGGCCGCACGTGCCATTGGCACATGCCAAAACGTGTCGCAAGCCATATTTCCAAGTCGTTATGCCTTTGGCCCACGCCAAATATAGCGCCTAGGCTTGCAAGACTTGCAACTAGGTCAACATGGCCGCACGTGCCATTGGCACATGCCAACACGTGTCGCAAGCCATATTTCCAAGCCGCTATGCCTTTGGCCCACGCCAAATATAGCGCCCTAGGCTTGCAAGACTTGCAACAGGGTCAACATGGCCGCACGTGCCATTGGCACATGCCAAAACGTGTCGCAAGCCATATTTCCAAGCCGCTATGCCTTTGGCCCACGCCAAATATAGCGCCCTAGGCTTGCAAGACTTGCAACTAGGTCAACATGGCCGCACGTGCCATTGGCACATGCTAAAACGTGTCGCAAGCCATATTTCCAAGTCGCTATGCCTTTGGCCCACGCCAAATATAGCGCCCTAGGCTTGCAAGACTTGCAACTAGGTCAACATGGCCGCACGTGCCATTGACACATGCCAAAACGTGTCGCAAGCCATATTTCCAAGCCGCTATGCCTTTGGCCCACGCCAAATATAGCGCCCCTAGGCTTGCAAGACTTGCAACTAGGTCAACATGGCCAGACGTGCCATTGGCACATGCCAAAACGTGTCGCAAGCCATATTTACAAGCCGCTATGCCTTTGGCCCACGCCAAATATAGCGCCCTAGGTTTGCAAGACTTGCAACTAGGTCAACATTCCGTACATGCCATTGGCACATGCCAAACACACATTTGGTAGCCTAACTTGCAAACCGTGCAACCTACCACCAAGGCATTAGCACATGCCATTGGCACATGCCAAACACACGCGTGGGTAACCTAACTTGCAAACCGTGCAACCTACCACCAAGGCATTCCGCACATGCCATTGGCACATGCCACACGCGCCACTAGCGGCGCCACTTGCACTCAAGATGCAACCAGCGCTCGAGACATCAACACAAGCGGGGGATGCTTCTTTAGGGTTTTGGTTTGGCGGTCACATCATGCAACAGCGTACACTACGCTCACATTAAGAAAGCGTGAAAAGGAATAAAGCAGTCAAATAAAAGAGGAAATAATGGTGAAAAACGTTTTCACCCATTAAACCATACGGTTACCACCTCCTCCCATTATTTCAACCTTTACTCTCTTCCTTCATGAGGCCAGGGTACATTTCAATCTCGACTTGTATAAATAGGTCTTACCTATTTCCTGAACACAAGTCTCGGTCGGAGAAAAATACTACACTCTCGGAAAGGCAACTTTGCAAGCTCTCCCAAAAAAGCTTCCATCTCTTGCAAGCTTTCTAAGCTTTCACTTTACGATACAAGTCGAGACGCTACTCTTCGAGTTATTCGGGTCTCAACACCTTTCTTTGCTTCCCTCCCCAAATCAACCCTTCTCCTCCACTTTGTGACCGGGCAAGTCCGGAACGGCCATTTCTTGGTTTAGGCGGGACTTGTACGGATTGATCTCTCGAATCTATAAAGTGCTCACGTGCGGCACATTTGTTTAGGGTTTGAACCGATTTCTCACTCACCTACCGAATTTCGAAATCGGCGAAACGATTTTACCCATAAACAACTACTTAATCATGTCAGAGTACCAGTCTCATTTGAGGATCTAATTACAGTGGATGGAATATCTTGCTCCACTTTCAAGGAATCGGCTGAAAAGAGAGGATTATTGGAAAATGATGGATACACAAGAAAATGTTTACTGGAAGCAGCAAATACACATATGCCAGCAACACTTCCGAGATTGTTTGCTACACTTTTAGTGTCGTAAACCCTCTTTGATGTGCAGCAGTTGTGGATTGAGTTCAACCCATATATGATGGAAGATTACTCCTCAACAAGTATTTCAAATGTAAACTCAAGCATGAACCGTTTGTTGCGCGATCTGGACAACTTACTCAAACAGTATGGGAAAACTAATGCTGATTTTGGTTTACCTAAACCAACATTTGACTCTTTTATAAGTGGATGGGGACAGCAAATAATCCAAGACGAGAGATCCATAATTGTTATCGATGAGGATTTATGATGTATAGGCTTATTGAATTCAGGTCAGAAGCACGCTTTTGATATGATTATTCTTCTTTGTCAATTTGAAAAAGGAGTCGGTTTTCTTCATCGATGGTCGGGTGGTACAGGTAAAACATTTTTATATAGAGCTATACTAGCACATCTTAGGAAGGAAGGGGATATTGCATTAGCAACAGCGTCATCACCCATTGCGGCTAATATTTTACACTCGGGGGAGAACCGCTCATTCTAAGTTCAAAATACCTATCAAAATTAACCATACATCAACATGCAAAATTAGTAAGCAAGATGAGTTAGCTGAGCTCTTACTGAAAAGCTCTTTTATAATTTGGGATGAGGCGACAATGGTACATCGAAATGCTTTTGAAGCATTTGATAGAACCTTGAGAGATTTAACAGAAAAGGATGTTCCTTTTGGAGGTAAATCATTATTCTTGGAGGGGATTTTAGACAAGTGTTACCAGTAGTGCAGCGGGGTACGAAGTCGCAAACTATAGATGCATGTATTGTGAGGTCTGCAATTTGGGAAAGCGTAAATGTTATCCATCTTACTGAAAATATGAGATCAAAAACTGATCCTAATTTCACAAATATTCTGAAAGATCTCGGAGATGGGGTAGCGACTACGTCTGGAAATGATATGGTCAGAATTCCAGAGGATATGGTTATACCATGGGCAGGTGAAAATACTATAACACGATTATTTCACACTATTTATCCAAATATTTGTGAGAATGCCTTTGATAAGAGCTACATGGTGGAAAGAGCTATAATGGCACCAACAAATGAGACTGCTGATGCTATAAACGAGAATGCAATCAAAACATTTCCAGGTGAATTTAAACTTCATTACTATTTTACTATTCTTTATGTGAACTTTTGATAAATTTTATAAGATGTTTGAACTAATTGAGTTATATACCACTATCAGGTGAAGAGAAAGTTTATTACTCTTTCGACAGCGTTGAGGATGATGAGAGAAATTTGTACCAACAAGAATTTTTAAATGAAATTTCTCCATGAGGATTACCACCACATAAGCTAATTTTGAAACGTTTGAGCCGACCCATTGCAAGGGGGTGCACTTGCACCCCTGCTTGGGCCTGCTCCAAAGCCCATTTTAAGCCCTGGAAAAAAAATATTTTTGACATACAAGCCCATTTTCACATTTTTGCACCCCTAAAATTATTGGTTGCACCCATAGAAAAATTTTGCACCCCCTTCCCATGATTTAAAGCTCCGCCCCCGTGGAGCACCAATACTTCTTCTTAGGAATATTGATCCAGCAGCCGGACTTTGCAATGGAACAAGATTATTGGGCCGAGGTTTTTATGAGTACTTCATTGATGCAGAAATTATTACTGGAATTTCAGCAGGTACACGAGTTTTCCTTCCAAGAATCCCTTTAGAGCCTTCAGAGAACGTAAATTTGCCATTTAAGCTCATAAGGAAACATTTCGTTGTACGTTTGTGTTTTGCTATGACCATAAATAAAGCACAGTGGACAAACTATACCTTTCGCAAGAATTTATTTAGCAGATCAAGTTTTCAGTCATGGACAACTTTACGTGGCTTTATCAAGAGGAGTTTAAATGAACTCGACGAAAATAGCTATACGTGAAGGAAAATTGCAGGGTAAAGAAGGAACCTATGCAAAGAACATTGTCTACAAAGAAGTGCTGCTCAATTAGTACATTAGTCAGTTGTATATTTTGTATGGTTGTAAGTAATGGGCACGGTAGTACTACTATGTAACTATTAATTTTGGTTAATTCAGTAGTAGAAATTATCCAAGATGGAACTTTTATGGTTTGTACCATCTTAAAAATATGTTAGCTTCTGCATATGTGTCTTCTTCATATATATCATGATTGAAACAAAACTCACTGCAATTACTTTGATTATGCTCATGGAGTCTTTGCTGTTTAAAGTCGACATAGTTGCATAATTCTCAACTCAACTAACACGTGCAACGCACGTGCCTTTTACTAGTATAAAGAAAATGACATGCATGCGTAACTAATTATTCATTCAATTCAGGTCTCAATGGAGGCTGAATGTCTTTGGCTAGTCCACTCAGCCTGGGGCGACAAATCATACAAATTCATTCATTTCAAGGTCAGCACTTGATTTTTTGTTTTTCAAGGTCAGCACTTATGGTTGTGCTATAAATACGCATTTTAATCTGTCTTTCAAAGCAAAGATAATCACTATATCCATTTTTATATAATTACGGCGTCGTCCAAAAGCAATAATTTCTCATTTGTTATTCTATTTTAGCTGATATTGTGCTTATCACTGTTGCTTCATAAAATATTGAAGCAAATATATTTTTGTGGAAGCTAATTTTGGGTACGTTAATTAAATACCCCTAGTTTTGACAACCAATAAATCTACCTTTGTACAACAATAAATATACCCCTATCAATTTAAAACCTTATCCATTTAAAAGTAAATTACATTAATACCCTCACTCATATAATTTTTTTTTAATTTCAAAATACAACAAATTTCTTTCTTTCCACTTCAAGACTGCCACCTCCACCGTTCCACCACCATTAGTACCACCACATGTCCACCACCACCACCAACCACCACCACTAACATTTCACCACCACCACTCAACGAACACCAACTACTAACCGCCGCCGCCACTCCACCACCTGAAAATGACAACCACTAGAACACCCCGCCATAGCCACCACCACTCCCGTCATCCGTCACATGGTTGTGTCAACAACCAAAGTTGATCCCAAAAATAAAAAATCAGAAAATAAAAATAAAAAATATGGTGTCAACAACCGAAGTTGATCCAAAAATATGGCGTCAACAACCGAAATTGATCCAAAAAAAAAACCCAAAAATTTAAAGTAAAATAATATGGCATCAACAACCGAAGTTGATCCCAAAAACAATCAGAAAAAAAATAAAATAACCGAAGTTGATCTCGTAATGTGGTGTTAACAACCAAAGTTGATCCCAAAAAGCAAAATCAGAAGAAGAAAAAAGTATCAACAACCAAAGTTGATCCCAAAAATATAGTGTCAACAACCGGAAGTTGATTTCAAAGCAAAAATCGAGAAAATAAAATAAATAAATAATATGGTGTCAACAACCGAAGTTGATCCCTAAAATTGAAAATTCAGGAGCTGTTCATATTATATACAGTTTTTTTGGTCTATTAGCCCTTGGATTTGAATTCCTGGGTGTAAAAGACATGCAAAATATGGTTGTCGCTCAAATAACCAAGATTCTATATTTCATGGGTTTAATATCCTTGATGGTCATCCGGCCCAGAAAAGCAAATGACATTTGATCCCAAGTTACATATATGTCCCTCCTCCTCTCCTCTTCAATTCTTAATCCTAGACTCGAATTGAAATCCCAATTTTAAAAAGACTTCCATAATCAACACCTCCACCTTCACCGATATAGCTACCATCACGACTAGCACCACCGTCATCAGCAGAACTATATACCTATACCTTGGTTCACCATTATTGAGTTTCTAAATCCCTAAATTGAAACTGATTTTAATATCTCTGAAATTCTTCAAGTTGGGAGAATGATGTTACTGCCATGGTTTCTTCTACTGATTCATGGATGTAAAAAGGGTGGGTTCACATTCAATTTGAAGTTACAACAAGATAGAAATTGGGGGTTTTTAGATGAGTTTTACGGCAAACTGGAACCGGGGATTGGGGGTTTATGATGTTACATCAAGCGTCAAGGTATTTGGATACTAATTTGTATACTTGATCTGATTAGGTCTATACGGATTTTTAATTTGTATACTTGATCTGATTAGATCTATATGGAGGAAAATTTATAGGTGGATCAAATTGATAATCAAAATGGGTGTTTACAAGATGATAATTATGATGATGAAGATAGTTGCGAAATTTAAAACTGCTTCTGCTGATTCAATAGCCGTGTGTTTTTTTTTTAAATTACTGCTAATGTTTAATTGAGATTTTGGCAGTGGTATTTGATTGATTTGTTAATTTGTTTATAGAGAAGGCTGTAGTGGGTATAACATTTGGCATCAATTGTTTGATTGGTCGATTGAATATCTGTATCTGTACACAAATTTGGATGTGAAATACACTTTCGGGGTTGATTAATGTTTATAAATAGGAATCACCACTAAGTTTGCTACTTGGATTACAAACTGTGCATTATATCAAGTGATGAATCATCATTGACTTTGCTACTTGGATTGCAAACTGGGCATTCTTATTTGCCTTCTTGTTGGGCATGAAGAAGCCGTATATGAGTACTAGATTTTAGACTTTTAGTTTCTCAAGATGTACCAGATTTATACACGAAATACACAAAATGCACCTGAGTACATAATGTATATTCTGAAAGAAAAATGGTTTTGGCCTAGATGCACCCGAGTGCACAATGTATATTTTCTTTTGTTTTTTTTCTTGTTCGTCTTATTTTTCTCCCTTCCTACTTGTTTTTGGTTGATGTTTTTTAATAGTGAATGTGATGGTAATTGTGTGGTGGTTTTATTGTTTCAAATCACGAAATAGTATTTTAGGTTGTATATAATATATTGAAGGTGATTACTAGGATAAACCTAGATTTATCCATGAAATACACAAGGTGCACCTGGGTGCATAATGTATAATTCTGATGGGAAATAAGTTTTTTTGGTTGCTTTTAGGAGTGCATAATGTATATTTTTTTGATACTTATATGAAAATGTTTTGGCCAGGTTGCACTTGGGTGCATAATGCGTATTCTTATAGAAAATAAATTTTGACCATGTTGCACCTGGGTGCATAATGCATATTCTTATATAAATAAATTTTGGCCATGTTGCACCCAGGTGCATAAGCATATTTTTATAGGAAATGAATTTTGTGGGTTGTACACAGGTGCATAATGTATTATCGGTCTGGTTTCAAAACTTTTTTTTTTCCTTCGAATTTCATATTAACAATGGATCTTGTTTCGTAGAGATTTTCGAGCCCTTTCCAAAAATATAAATTTTATTAAAATCCGTCTTATATTTTGGAAGTTAAGACATTTCTCGCGATTAATTTTAATTGTATAGAGAGAAAATAAATAGGAGAGAGAAAAGGATAAGAAAAATAATAAAGTTTAAAGCAAAGGGTATATATGACTAATATTTCCTATGTCTTTTTCACCCATGCCTATATTTTACAAGTCCATTGCTCCCATAATTTATAGGTTTTGGTCATATGACCCGTTTTCCGTATTATATATGGTATCAACAATCAAAGTTGATCCCAAAATATGGTATCAACAACCAAAGTTACCCCAAAATCTAGTGTCAACAACCAAAGTTGGTCCCGAAAATTGATGTACTAAAATTATGAACCTGACTTGAATTGAACACGCATCTTCTGACGTATAGTCAGTTGTGCTACCATTGCACCACAAATTCAGCATACCACAAACTATTTACATGTCTTTCTAATACCATTTTGTCAAAAAAAATCAAAACCTTGCCCGACTTCCCGAAATTATACATTTCTGCTACTTTTTCCCCTAAAACTTACTAAGGATAAATGTTGATATAAAATCATATGTCAATGATTCAAAACAAAAGATAAATCCAATGTGTCGTTGTTTATAAATTTACAAAATGAAAAATTTAAAATTAGATTGGGGGTTCTCAATGACTACTACGAAGCTCTATAGTTTTAGCTTCATTATTGCATCCACATCAGTTCAATATATATAAACGACTATTGACGTCACCGACTGGCATATATGAAAAAAAACTGAACAAGCAAAAAAAAAATAACAAAAATTATTTGAAGACCGTGTAAATGAACTACATGAAAACTACACACTCACAACAATATTCAAAAATGGGACCCCTATTTTTCTTTTGGGGTGGGGCCCACCATTTGTGTGTCTAAGTTGTTTTCATGTAGTTCAATATGACGATCCATAAAGAACTACTGAAAAAAATAATCAAAAACCAAGCACACTAGACGTTATAGGCTTTCTGAGGGGATCTGTATTATGGCACGTAGAAGACATCAAACCTGTAGGACAAGATTCATCACTTAAAAAATACATTATCTAATATGAAAAACCTCGTCTTAAAATCATACATTCGATTAGCATATGAATGAGATTAGACCGCCACCACTAACTGCACCAAGAATCATCGCAACACCACTAATTTTCATCCCACCGTAACTCAAGGAATAAAAATTAGTAATTATACTCTTGTCAGTAAGCTGATCCATTACACTTCAAAGATCACCGGTTTCCATATCTTCACAACCAAAAGTGGTACATCGTCACTAAATTTTTTCTTCCAATCACCACAACCACCGCCGTCATACCATCATCAACAACTAATAAAACAGAGATTGATATCCTCCTTCACTGGCATCACCATCATCGTTAAGTAAAGGATCCACATTTTGGCATTCTCCACTACCACCATCACCATTAATCCCGACAGAAACGAGGTGGAGGAAAACAGTGATGACAGAGGTGATGGCTGGAAGAGGAAGATGAAGAGAGATTGAAAAATTTCAGATCTGAAATTGAAAAGAAACATGGATTTTTCTTTCTTTAATCGTGTATAGAGGGTGATTGTGGAATCACGAATAAAATACATTTTTTCCGAAAAGCGGACGGGCATTATTATTGTGGGAAGGGGCGTTTGTGAAGACTCACCAAAAGGGAGGTAGTTATATAATTTCCACATTTTTTTAATAGTTCCTTCCATTGCGTTGCGCACTGTATGTATATTTGTACTGATTAATTTCCTATTACTATTTCTATTTTTATTTAGCTAATTCTTTTAATAGTTCCTTCCATTGCGTTGCGCACTATATGTATATTTGTACTGATTAATTTCCTATTACTATTTTTATTATTATTTTTAAAAGTTTAAACCTCAAAGAGGTTATTACAAGCCCACGTAGCTAGGAAAATAAAAGATAAAAATTCCCCACCCCGATACTGACGAGTTTCGAACTCATATCGCTGGTATCATCACCCAACGACTTTATCACTGTACCACATTGACATCTGCAGCGTCATCTAACTTATAAGTTATTTTTGTTCATGCAGAGGTGCCATATGCGGAAGCACTTAGTGTGGCGTTGGCGAAATTTTCATATTAGTTTCGATCAGTTTTGCAGGACTATTTCTATCCAAGTCGAAGAATTATGTAGACTGCAAGGTAGACCTGTCTCCACAGAGTGCATGCAACCGGTGGAATTCTACACCACACCTAAGGAATAAATGTGCCAAGTTTGTTGCGGTAAACCTAGCCCCACACCAGCGCATCCAATAACGTCAACTGAATGTCAATTAAGCAAACATTGACACATATTTGCCCTTGTATATTACAGGGGTTAGTCAAATGAGATTTAGAATGACTTATGGGGAATTTGAAAATCTACTTTTAGTCCATGGAGATTTTTGGAGAGTCTCTTAATGTCTCTTGTTATTAGTTAGAGACTTTTTTCAAGTCATTTATGTAGCGCCCCCTAAGCTAGAAGCTAACTAATCCATGAGATTACCTATAAAATGAGGCACTAACGATTTAAAACATCTATTTAAACATTAAGAAAGAAGTTCTAAACAAAGATTAACCGAATCTAAACCCTCTCTGAAATAAATACAAGAACTCCTCTCAAGTGATACATATTTAATAGTGAATTGGTTTACAAATAGAATATACAACAAAATAAACATAGTGGAATCTAACCAACTAACGAAACCAACTCCTCGACGCCTTTATCGCCACGTGCACATCTTGAATCTGTCTCTAAAACTGAAAGTGGGAATGGGTGAGCACATCATCCCTAAAAGGGGTGCCCAGAGAAATAATAACTAACTTTCAAGTAATCACTAGAATGATTTAAAGACAATGCGGAGGTTTTCGAAAACCGAGTAAAACAAGGAAAAACAGATAAAGCATATTAAAATAATTAGTTGTACTGAAATATAAAGTTATACCAACCAATCTTGCGGCACAGATTCACAACAGAAATAATAGTTAAGCGACGCAGTCCTTCGGAGTAGTAAGGCGTGACTCTTGCGGATTCTTCAATGATCATTAAAGCGCCCTGAGGTTTGGAGACCCCGTAGTCATATAAGATTTGTACCTTACTAGTACTTTATTATACGCGCACTCTACATAGAAAGTATCTCAAGAGATCTAATGGTGTTAACGTTATAGCCGATGGAAGAACTTTAACATGAAGAACCCTATACCTCTCGCATGTCAAATCCAACAATCATACATAAGATTCTCAACATCATTCTCTCTAAACACCAAAACATAATATAATAGCTTTTGAAAGTAATTTAAAAGAAATAATAAACATTCACGTATGAGACATGCGTTGCCCGTACAGAAATAGGTAAATAATATTCGGTGACACGAGTACACACCTAAATAGCTTATTAGTTGGCAGCAATTTTCACTCCTTTAGCGCATAAATATAAATATAAATTTTGGGCAACCACATCACACACCAATCAAAAGGAACCTTATCCTTTTCAAGCTAACAATAAGTAAAGAATGTAACCACTTTCCAGTCAATGGAAAGAATCACTTTCTGAAGATAAGTAACTACTCCCAAAAACACGGGTATTAGTTGTTTCAGAAGATCCAACCGCATCCCAAAATGTAAAAGAAAACTAGTTTGTATTACACACAAATAATACATGCATACACATATCATATACTAGCAAAGATATGCATGCCTTTCGCAATATAAATATATTTATAAAACAAAAATGAATACAAGAGAGTTCGTTATCAATTCCCACCTCTTTTGATGACAAGCCTTGCCTACTTCGAGATCCATAATCCACTGGTTCGTCTTTGAATCGATCGTTGTTAATAAAGAGTAATTGTTAATCACACAAGGCTCATACAAGTCTCATCACACAATCTCATACAATCCTCTAGTTATAAGTTAAATGAACTATCTAATGGTTATAAGCCCATTTATGGTTCTACACATTTTCATTATCTATCTTTATCATACAAAGGTTTACTAATCCAATTAGGTTGGTTCTATAACCCATCAGATATGTCTTATGAATATCTACAACTTTGTAGAAAGAACTAAAGGTAAATTCAGACCACAAGGGTCCAAAAATATCAAAGTAGAAACTTTAGGCCTAAGCCCAAGCCCACTACACAAGCCCAATAATCCAAGGCCCAATCCAGTCGAGTCAACTAACGGTCACTAACAGTCCATGTCTGGTCAAAGAGGTCTAATAACAGTCAACGTCCAAAGTCAAGGTCAAGTCCAGGTCAGTTCAACGAGTCAAGTCGCTGAGTTAAATCAGGTTAAATGAGTCAACTCAGCCAAATAGTTGAGTCAGGTAAATTAGATCAAACAAGCATTTAATTGAAAATAAAAAAAACTCAAAGCTAATAACAAAACAATTACACACACCATTCTAACTATACATCATTAAGATTCTTTCATAACTACAACTAGTTCCTTATATTTCCATTTCTAACTATCTCTCAAAAGTAACATCATTAACTTGCCAGATCTACATATTCTTCTCATCATGTTCATACACCAAGAATTAATAAAAGTTCCCTTTCTCAACAACACAATCACCTTTCCATGTTGAATTTCACTTCAACCTTGTAAAATCATATTTCAATTAAAATTAATGCAAAAGTCTTAAAAGAATTAAATAATTCCACTATCAATTAGTCATTCCTTCTAATTTCCAAAACAAATGTACCTCTCCCTAACTCTCCATCCCTTCTCAAAACACTCATTTAAGCTTCTACCAACAAATAAACAACATAATCATCACTAAGGCATTAAATAAAATATTAGGGAAACATCATTGCCATTTCTTAATCAATGAAATATATTGGAGAATATCTACATATTCCAAATAATCACAACTCGTAACATTCTTTGTCAAACCAACTCAAATGCAGCCAACAACTTCAACAAAAGCCACCAATCATCAGTTACAGTTCAATCTCTTCACTAGTCCCATTAGTTGTAGCTACATTTCAATTCAACGCAACCAAACAACCAGCACCACCACACCTGCAATATCTACAATTTGAACTTCCACTATCTCAATTAAACTCATCTTCATTACATCAACAACAAGGAGTTACTACCACTCTCAACTTTAGAAAGAACTACTCTTCCTTCCCAGCTCCAGATGTTACACATCAGCATATTTCCACCCCGAAGTTTAATTCACACTCCTTAACTTCTTCAAATTCTATCAAACATTCCTTCATACTCTCTTAGCATCACAATCTTATTTACATTCACATAAAATTACCATGAACATACATAAACAGGCTTCAACTTGGATAACCAGCAACACCAGTTCATTCTATACTACCAGCACCAACAGTTCAATCCAAACTTAATTACACAGACTAATTCACACAAACCCCTTCACCTGAATCCAAATCATTCACCTGCAACTTTCCAGTTCTTCCCAAATGACAACAACATCATTCATTAGATCCATTCCAAAATAAAAATCAACTTCTACATCCCAAACATATCATCCCCAACTATATCTCAAATCATTTACACCCATCTAGGCCACCAACTCCCACTGCCACTGGACTGCCATTTCAATACACTAACAACCACCATCTTTAGATACATCACCTCTTAATTAACGCAACCAACACCACCAGTTTAGCTAAATCAAAATATCCTCTTCACGGACTCAAGCCAAGACCACAACTCAATCTTCATCATCTTCTTAAGCTCATCACTTAATTCATTTTCATCAACATCCCCTAGTCATAAAACTATAATTATGAATCACCAACAGCAACCCCAATTCATCAAGCTTCATTCATAGTAATCAAACAACCAGACCCATTTGTAATCCCTAAACATATATCTAATTGTCACAAACACCATCTTAACACGAGAATCAAATCCAAACTCCTCATCAGCTTCAATTAACTAAAGTGAAAAATACTATAACCACCCTACTATATGGGTTCAATATATAGAAGCCCCATAAAATGGATCCTTCACTATCAACTCCATTCTTCCACATTTTGATATTTCTAGGACCAAAAATTTTATTTTTGGGGCCAGATTTTGAATTACCCCGGATAGCTGATGTCATCAATTTTTTTAATAAATATTTTAATTCCAAAAATAACCTCTGGTATTTATAAAAGTTTTATAATGAAACAGAAACAAAAATCAAATCAGATTTCTCTCTACTCCCTCTTCTCTTATCTCCGGCGATTTTTCACGAATGAAATCAAATTATCTTTGCAGACTTAATACCGGAGATTAGTTTAATTTTGAAACACACCTATTTGATTTCGCTGTATTGGAGACTAAAGGAAGAACCACACATTCATTATTTTTTAATTTTTTTAATTGATTCACTAGTTTTCAGATCTGAAAAGGAGGAAGACGTTGCATTGAAACATAACAAATAGGTGTGTTTCTATTTATCTTTTATGCGTTCGTTGTTTGTATTGAGCTTCGAATTTTTGATTTTTATCTTTTACTAATTATTTATTTTTTTTGGATTTTGTTGAGTTTGAGAAGAGGAAGAAGACAGGTTTTGAAAGAGAGAAATCAATATAGGTGTGTTTCGATCTAGTTATGACTGTGAATTCTATTGTTTTCTAAATTTTTGATTTCAATTTTTATGATTTGGATCTTACTGATTTTTTTCGATTTGGTTGATATTGAGAACAGGAAGAAGAAATAACAATGTTTCAGAAGAATGAAAACATCAAATATAGGTACGAATCTTATTTTGGTTTGATTTCAAAACTTTTTTCAATTTTTTTTTCATTATTTGTTGTTCTTGCATGTCCGATCCGAGAATTTGTTTTGAATTTTTTGTTTATATTTTGTTGATAATGAGAGGAGGATGAAGAAACAATTTTGTTTCAGAAGAATAACTTCAAATTGATATAGACATGCGCTGTTTTTTGTTACAGTATGTGTAACTTGAGGTTACACATATATATCTTGTTGTATTTTTAGCATGGAATTTGTATTTTTATTTATTTTTTGTGAATTTGTTGTGAGTTTTTTGTTTGATACATCGAGAAGAGGATGAAGAAACAATGTTGGATGAAGAACAACAAATTGATGATGTAGAATGATATTTTTTGTTTCGTAAGTATGTGTAAGAACAACTTGTAAATTGAATTTGTATGTAGAATTTGATATTTTTGTTTGATACTGATAATAGGATGAAGAAACAATGTTGTTTTGAGAAGAACATTTAAATTGATGATGTAGACATCTTTTTTTTTGTATATTGTAACATGGAATTCCTATTGTTTTTAGCATGGAATTTATTTTTTTGTGAATTTTTGTGAATTTGTTGTGAGCTTTTTGTTTGATACTTGAGAAGAGGATGAAGAAACAATGTTGTTTCTAAGAACAATTTCAAATTGATGATGTAGACATGCTTTTTTTTTGTTTTAAGATATGTGTAACTTGAGGTTACACATATATATCCTATTGTATTTTTAACATGGAATTTGTATTTTTTTGTTGTTTTTTTTTTTTTTGTGAATTTGTTGTGAGTTTTTGTTTGATGCGAGAAGAGGATGAAGAAACAATGTTGTTTCAAAAGAACAACTTCAAATTGATGATGTAGAGATCTTTTTTTTGTTTTAAAAGTATGTGTAACTTGAGGTTACACATATATATCCTATTGTATTTTTAACAATTTACACATGTATATATCCTGTTGCATGTATATTTGTAAACAATTGTAGCATTTGTATCTTTAAGACACATTGTATCTATTGCTTTCTGCATATGATATATTTCTCATGTTGAGTATGTTAATGGCTCATTTTATGTTTAGCTTGTTCTATAGGATATATTTTTCACGAGGGGGGCAAAGCCCCCGAGTGAATTGTGTTCGTTTGATTTTTGATATTTTTATTATATGTTTGTATTTTTCAGGTTGTCATGGCTGTTGTGAGTTGCATGGAACATGGGACATGGAAACTTCGAATATTGGTTTGTTTTGGTTTGGAACATGGAAACTTCCAATAAATCTACCATGGTTTAAAGATGCAGCTGATCTTCGCTTTGAAATACATGCCTCACAAGTCTTTTTTGCTCATTTTTTTGCATTAATTTGTTTTTTCTTTAATAACAAGAACGAGTAATTGGATTTGTGACCCAAATTCAAATTTTTGTCATACAATTTGTACTTGAGAATATTATGATTTTTATTTTTGTGAAAGACTTACAAATGAGCGTTGTAATGAATAAGAAAAAACAGACTCCGAATGGAACAAGCCATATTTATGTGTAACTGCGAGATACACATGCTAATTGGATGTGTAGATGCAAGTTACACATTCTTAGTGGGTGTGTAGACACAAGTTACACATGTTAATTGGATGTGTAGACGAAAGTTACACATGCTAATTGGATGTGTAGAGGAAAATACACAAGCTATATGGATGTGTAGATGAAGGTCACACTTGCTGATTGGATATGTATCTGTAAGTTATGCATGCTAATTAAACAAAATCAAACTTGAAAAATCCCTGAATCAAGTACATAAGCTATATGGATGTGTAAATGCAAGTTACACATGCTAATTGGATGTGTATATGCAAGTTACACATGCTTACTAGGTGTGTAGAAACAAGTTACACATGCTAATTGGATGTGTAGATGAAAGTTACACATGCTAATTGTATGTGTAGAAGAAAGTTACACATGTTGTGCATCAACACATAAAACAAGTTAACAAAATTATAGTTACTGAGACAAAGACAACCAATATCTAGAAAAAATTGCACTTAATTGAAAAAAGATCATTAATAATAAATACAAATTTAAGCATAATATTCTATGTAGACAAGATAATCACTCAATGTAGACAAAAAAGAAAAAAAAACACATAACATTACTCTTAAATCAAATTTTATAGGAGGATGGATTCAATGTTGATCTTCGTTCTTCGCTTTCAACAATTGATTTCACTCAAATCTCACTTTCACGAGATCTTCTATCACCGCTACCAAGCACAATCAGTACTCCTATAACCACCATCACCAATGTAAGAAGAGTGTCATAACCACAAATGCAAGCTAATTAATATAAAACTTATCAACCACTACATCAATATCATGTCAGCTACATACTTTTGGTGCCATCCAAGATCATATATCCCTACTCTCAATATCATGCATATGTAATCTGAATAATATAAGTTCAAACACAGTTTTATGAGTATAACATACAGATCAAGGCATTTCAATACAACTTTGTAAGAGAAACTCATATTCATCTGATTGTATGATGTGTAACTTCGAGTTACACATGCTAATTGGATGTGTAGAGGAAAGTTACACATGCTAATTGGATGTGTAGACGAAAGTTACACATGCAAATTGGATGTGTAGACGTCAGTTACACATGTTACAAGCATAGCATGAGATCAAATTTAGTTCATGACATCATCACAAGCAAAACTCGGAAGCAAATATCACAAAAGAACACTAACATTATATCATCACAAACGATTGAAAGATTAATACCTGTTAATGTAGGATCTTCTTCAAGAGGATTCTTTCTTCCTTGCACCATTTTTGTTCACAAAATGTGAATTGAACCTGAATCTGCAGTTTAAACAGTAAGAAAATCAAATTAGTTGTTCATACGGCTTTCAATTGAACCTAAATCTGCAGTTTAAACAGTAAGAAAACATCAATTTTCAGTAGTCCTAATCCCCTAAACATGAGATTGAGATGATACCGATGAATCGAAAACATCAATTTCCAAACAATTCCAAGAAAACCTAATTCCTAAATCCAGAGAGGAAAAGGAGAAGATCGAAAACAGATGCAATCCTCTCTTTGTCTTATTCTTCTTTCTCACCAAACAAATCAAAAAACTATTGTATCAAAAAACAGATCGAAAACAGATCAAATTCATCGAAAATATTAAACACGAAGAAGAAAAAAAAGATTAAACATAAAGAAGATTGATCAATAACCTACCTGTTTTTGGTTTTCGTTTGTTCAATCTGCAAAAGAAATATCCCTGAAATTTGAGTTTTCGATCTTAGGTGAGATTTGTTTTCTCTCTCCTAAAATAAAAAAAAAAGTTTCTGTGTAAGAAAAAACCTAGGTTAGATACTTATATAGTCAAGGTTAATTTAGTCATTTTGACCTCTAATAAAAATTTATTTTTAATTAGGGGTTTGGTTTTAAAACTCTTTTAACTAAGGGCCTCATATTATGGGTTATCCATGGGTGGGGCCTTAGCCTAATTTTCCCTTAACTAAACCCATCTCTGATTCCTTCTTAATTATTATCTATTTCAAATTCCGATTCAACTCAGGAAACCCTAACTTGATTTGATTAACATCCTAACTAAAATTAAACCCTATAGAACCATCTAAACTTCAATTAAACACGAACCCATCCATAATCTATTCGTTTATAACAAATCACATCAAAGTCATAAAATAACTTCAATCAAATCGAACCCTAAATTACCTTTTATCGATTCTTTGTCAACACCATCTTCTTCATAAGTTCTACAGAACGATCACCCCTTCTTCATCTAATGATTGTGCTCAGCAAATCCGTACGCACGACTCACAAAATCTCAACAGAAGAGAAACAAAGAAGAGATGAGCTGAAAAGAGAAGAAGAAAGAGAAAGATAAGAGAATAATGAATTCTCTTCGACACGCGTAGAAGATAAGGCAGATAAAAATTATTAAGGTGCCCAAAAAAAAAAGATAAGGGCAGCCAAGGCGGTTTGTCTACAATAAAAACTATTTTGTCCTTCATACAAATCTGATGTATCTTCTTCGTCCGGTATGCGATTGACACGTTCGAGTAGACCATTCCGCATAACTTTTTGACATCTATCTAGGGATACTATTTTCGTTTCTAAATCGCTGTTAGATTAATTTCTATTAATTAAAATCCACGTTAAATCGTGTCTTGACGGGTCTAATTGCGTTGACGAACTTGAGGGTCGTTACAATTTAAATTCTTTGAAACTCCATGTTATTGGATTAGGATTTCATAAGAGTCACTCCAACACTCTTGTTATTCGATGGAGAATTGAAAGTCATTGATTTGTTGTTTTCAGAGATTTGGAGAGACTTTTTCTTGAAAATAGGCATGGTAGAAATCTCTCCTCAAGAGATGATATTTCGGGAGACTTGGAAATTTGGAGATTTTTGGGTTTTGGGAGTGAACCATTTTTTGCTCTCCTTATGCAGTATACACTTAAGGGCCATTTGGAAATGGGTAATCAAGACCAAATGTGGGATAAAGTGATTTTTTAAATTGGAGAATATATATTTTAAAATCGGCTATGTGAGTCTTTATGATATATATTGATTTTAAAATATATATTTTTAAAGTAATGATTTTTTTTTTTCCGTACGAAATTAATTATTCAATCGTATAACACGGACGCCCGGTAGAAAAACGGGGTGAGCTTGAGAGAGAGAAAAAGAAGACTGTAATTTTATTATCAATAAAACACTACTCCCCAAGGGGATTCACCGTGGATGTAGGCAACCATGCCTAGAACCACGAAAATCAGGTCTATTTTATTTGTTCTTGATTCGTCTTCTAGCCCTAAATACACACCAAATCATCAATTACATCGTGTTTAGCGTGCCTAGAATTTATTTTGGGTACAAACAATTTTTTTTTCCAGATTTTTTTTTCCAGATTTCAATGGTGAGTTAGCATAGAAAATAAAATGTAGGACGAGTGGAATAAAGTGAATGAAAATTTGACATAGGATAACAGTGAGATTTATTCTGACAATGGACACATATTCTATTAGGTAGTCATGGTACTTTTGTTATTACTGTAATGTGAATAATAAAAAAAACTCGGTAATGTTTGAAATTAATCAGGGGATATTATACAATTTTGTCTTTACAAATCACATAAACTTTTTACAAGTCTCATTTTTTTGTCCCTATAAATCTCCTTTTTCGCCTCTACAAGTCACAAAGATTCTCTAAAATACTCTCAGAGAATCTCTGGGAGTCAATCAAATTAAAAATCTATGGAAGTCCATACAAATCTTGTTTGACTATCCCTGTTAATTTTCCTTGGGATTGTGGCCTATGTCAAGAAGGTTGCAAAAAGAAATGTGTGCATGAAAGTAAAAGCATTTGAATCGGAGACTCGAGTTTCTTTTTTCATTTTTTGATAAAATTTCTATCGGATAATTTGGGTTGTATATGAAATAATAAATAATTAAAAGAAAAAAATGTTTATTTCAGATCATAACATGGAACATTCTGATAAATTTGTTTAATGGACAATTCCAAAACAGTAAACATAACCAAACCACGACCATCACAAAATACTCGTTAAACATTGAAATTTTTCAACGAAACTACCTAATGATATAAGAAGTAGCAAAACCCGCTAGGTAGATTGATAAAGCACAAAATTAACTGTACAGATACCGATTGACTGCAACAGCTAAATATAAAATGCTTATTAGTTGCATCACCATCTCCTTCTTCACTTAAGTAACATGTCTCTTAAACTCAATCTCCACCAACATCTCATTTTACTTCCAATTTCCCTTTATTCATCCAAATCACCCAAGTTTGGTTCATTTACTGGAGCCTATTTGTGCTTGTGTTTTCTTTTTGCAAAAACAATCGAAATAAGGAAAACAAAGTATGCTATAACGTTTTTTATGGGAAAAAAAAAAAAAAAGAGAACCATGAGAAATACATTAGACTTTTTAACAATATAAAGAAAATGACACCATACGTTATGAGCATGCGTAACTAATTATTTCATTCAATTCAGATCTCAACGGAAGCTGAATGTCTTGGACTAGTCCACTCAGCCTCAGGCGACAAAATCATACAAATTCATTCATTTCGGTTCTCAATGGGATGAATGTCTTTGACTAGTTCGGCTACAAAATCATACATAGAAAAAAACATTGCTGCCGGAAACGAACCGGGGTCACCCAAGTGACAGGAGGGATTACTTACCACTAGCTCGAGCTTAGTTCAAGAGAATCTGTCAATGTTTCGTCTCCCAGGAGGGCCCCGAAAAATGTAACAATATAATTATGAAGAAATTAAAGTAATTTAAAATCACGAAATTGCTACAAATTGCTTGAATTTTAAGATCTGAAGTACAGCAAACACTTGCATGCACACAAACGCACACACTTACAAAACCAACATTAAACTGCTTCTCAAGTACAAAAAGAAAAAATTACAAATTACGAAAATAACACAAATACCTGACATCTTTAAGCTAGAAGAACATCCCAGATTGATATTTGGATAACCATCTACTGACTGTAGCTACCAAAGAAACAAATTTGTCAAAGAAAAAAACTAGTGCACAAAACCCAGATATTGCCTTGTCTTCCTTCATTTTGTTCTCAATGAGTCTTCTTCTTCATCACCATCATCCTCACTACTAGTACCAGCAACAGCAGCACCAGAACCACCATTGTCCTCCTCCTCCTCTTCTCCCCCCTCTTCTTCCTCGTTCTCGTCTTCTTCTTCAGAGTCATTGTCATCTACTTTGCCCCATTGAACTTTTCCAAGATATGTACCCGTGTCGAGTGAAATTAGGCTCTCAACGTAGATAGAAGTAGGGAACGAGGAAGTTACTAAACCCTCGTGGACCTTAAGAGTTCTAGTTGTCTCATGTTTCTGGTCATACAAAACAAACTGCAAATCACTTCCGTTGTGTACTCCAAACAAAATCTTTCCATTCTCTAAAAGCTTTAAGGGGATCAAGTCTTCATCAGAGTCAAATTTATCTATGTCGATGCTGAAAGAATGGGTCCATGATTTATTTGATTCATTGTCCTTCAACTCCCAGAACTCAAGAGTACACCCATACTCATTGACAAGTAACCAAAGAGACCCTCCTAAAACACACAAATTCCGTTCGTGATCTTCGTAAACTTCATCAGGTATTGGTAGCTGATCGAACTCTTCTTTCTCAAAATCAAAGCGAAGAATGTTATCGGTGCCCAAGTCCCCTCCAATTAACGCTTTCCAGTAAAGAGCTCCGTTCACAGGTAAACGACACATATCAGGTCTATTATAATCATAAGAAAGTTTATCAACCTGGATGTCCTCAAGTCTTCTCCATGAATTTGGTCTAAGTGAAAACACCTGGACCTCACACCAGCCTTTCTTAAAACCCTGTGCAATGCGTACCACTTTAAAATCCTCAATCTGGCAATCAAAACCAAATCCATATTCTACAAATCCACCTTGGTGCTCCTTTAATTTAGTTGGTGGATCTGGTAACTTCTTACATTCATTAGTCGAGGGGTTCCAAAGGATAAGTACAGCAGAATTGAACTGATTAACATGCCTCAATAAAATAAGGCCATTACAAGATCCAAAAAACTCAATTCCCAACTTGACAGATTTCACAGGGTATTCAACATGAGAAGAGCCCTCACAAGTAGACGATAATGGATCATAACTAAAGGTATATATGTCATTTTGATTGTGAAACATGATACTAAATCTGTTCATCTCAACAGCATGCTTATATTGTCTTTTAAGAAATTCAGTGTTTCTCAGTAATTTGCACCATGCTTTGTTTACGCACCTGAATCGTGCAACTGACTTCACAGGCAACCGAACTAGGATATCTGGTAGAATATCCCATGGTAAGGTAACCATTCCTGCAGTTCAAAAACAAACCAATATTAGGAAAACCAAGTAATATTTTTAGCATTATTAATACTGGATCCTGATAAAGGCAATTGAAAACAAGAATAACCCATCCTTCTTTATGTTGTAATTTCATCGAATCATTTTGCAGGACTTTTTTGTGTCTCTTTTGTGTCTCATCCGAAACGTTAATTTTAAGCGAGCGTTTCTGCACACTACCCTACATTATTGACTGCTTACCTAACCAAGCAAAATGATTCGATAACTGGTGACTACTGAGTACGCAACTAACTTAAGATGTAGAGACACTTTATCTACGCCACAAATATTGTGTTTGTGTTTGAAGTGTTTCAGAGAGTACAGGGCAACATCAAATTGCGTATGGAAATTTTGGGTTAAATTCTTAAATCGATAATCTCCAGGGTGCTTAATTTCATCCAATTAACAGGTGCAGCTAACCCTACACCTATAAACCCCAAACACAATTAACTAGCAATAAATTCAACAACAGTCAATAGGTCAATATATTACCACAAGAACTGTACCAACTACCAACAATTTGACTATTGAGAAGTTCTGCATAAGATCTGAGCTACACAAAACCACAACTTTGAAGTCTCCCACTCCATATAACTTAAGTGTACTCCTTCATATCTCTAATTAAGAACCATTTTGAACCTAAATTTGCATATTACCAAACAGAAATTCAGATCTGACCTTTGATTTCTAGTTCAACAAAATATTAAAACCAAAAGGGAAGACATAGCAATTCAATTCAAGATCTCTAAATTTCAAAAAAAAAAAATGAAGAATTCAGGAAAGAAAAAAAAAAAAGACAAATGAAATTGGAAATTAGAAAGACATAAAGAAAGAGGGAGAGTACCTGCAAGACTGAATGTGGAACTGCAATTTCCAGAGGATGAATATCTGGACTCAGGGTTAGGATTCCCAAGGCTTAAGAATTCTAATGTTCTGTTGACTTTTGAAGGAGGATTTCAATTTGGGGAAAGGGGGAGTTGGGAAAAACCTTGGTGTAGTTGTCTGGCTTCAGTCCAACCGTTAAGATTCAAAAATCGGACGGTGACAAAAATTGGTGGTGAAACTGGGCTTGGGATTTGTATTCTGTAGTGATACTAATTTTTAGCCCGTTAGGATGTCTCTCCAGATGTTTTTTTTTTACTTCAAACATAGTTTCAGAACCTCATTTGATTGGGGGCCAGACCTTTTAATTGGGGGCCAAGCACTAGATGACAAAAAAGGTCATCCAATCCTAAATTGGGTCATCCCTTATAAATAATTTTTCTAAATGGCTAAAATGCCCCTGTGTGATTAGTATTAAGATTTAATTAAGTTGATTAGTGTGGTAAGTGTGTTTAGATAAAAATCTGATTTTGGGATAAAATTTTGGGGAAATTTTATTTTTGGGTTTTATGTGTTGAGAAGAAGAGGAGAAGTTTTTGAGTGGAAAAATTAGGGTTTTTGAAATGAGTGATTCAAGTGGAGGGAATGAGGTTGGTGAAGCTTCAAATAACAACCATGATTGTGTTGATGGTTATATTGTCTCAACTAATCATATGGATTGGATGTTTGATGAGGAGATGTTAATGGAGGAAGCCATGAATAATGGTGGAAATGAAGATCCTACTCCTCAAAATGAAGGAACCGATACTCCAAATGAAGAACCCGCACCTCAAAACAATCAGGTAAACCTCATATACTCTTGAAATTGTCCGAATGGTGCTCCAAGGGGTCGATTCATGGTCACCGTTTAAGTCGTCCAATGTGAGAGTCGTTATAGTCGGGGTTGGATTCATTAACGACTCTTCAAAGTCGTCGGTGAATTGGAATTGGATGACTCAAACCTCGCAACTTTTCCGGGTTATGAAAAATCGTTAGGCGGGTGATAAACACCGACGCAAAACTTTTCCAGGTTATGAAAAATCGTTAGGGTTTTTGGTGATAAACACTGACGACTCTTTATGCTAGGTCAAAAAGGGTCGTTAAATGTTTTTGTTTAGAGACAAACGACTCTAAACCCAGAACTCTCATTAAATAAAACACTTAGAGTCGTCATATATGTATTCGTATAAGATGACGACCCTATCCCCCATTTCAAATTTTATGTAGAGTTGTTCGGTGTTTTATTTAATATACTAACGACCCTTGCTACTGGATTATCATAACTTTTGATTTCATAGAATCATTTCATTGAATCGTAAAAGGCATACATCTTTCATAGCGATACATTCAAGGAAATGAAATACAATAGATAATAACGGTGCACTTATACACTTAATCATAAATGGCGTAATTATACATGGTGCCTTCCAAGATAAAGTAGCAATCGTCGAACTCAAACTTTTTCCCACGAAGCTCCTCGTAATAGCCATACGCCTTCCTCAAATGAAAACGCAAACATACTCGGTTAGTATTGTTGAAAGCTTTGGATAAGTTTTACCTCTTGTTTAAATACTTACTCTCATAGACCGAAATATTGGGCATGGCTTCCCTTGCGGCCTTGATTTCTCTTTTGAAAACTTCACACTCGAAGAATATCTCCTCGAACCGTTCCTTGACGAGTTTCAAAGACCTTGAGTTGCAATTTCCGTCTAACGCCACAAAAACGATGAATACACGGTTCCACCAAGCATCCGATGTTTGATCAATGTCTTTTCCTAGATCTTCAAAGTGGTTTGTGACTGTTTTCCAAGCTCTCACAATAGCACAATTCTCTTCCGAAGTGTAAGTACTAGTCATGGTGTTTCCTCTTCTTTTTCCTCTTGGATAATAAATGTATGAGAATGAATGTGAAGGTTTAGAATTATGGTTTGGGTGAAGAATGTGTGAGGTATGGGTCTCTATTTATAGAGATTAAGGACCCATGATCATTTTTTTGAATTTTTAACCGTTGCCGACTCAACCACATTTGGTGAATTCAAAATTCACATTAACTGCATTAAGGATCGTCATTATGTATATTAAACAAGTGACGACTCTTGATGATAAAAAGTGTCGTTCATGTGTTATGTTTACTGAATGACGACTCACCGTCAAATAGTCTCGTGTCAAGTGACCTTTAGAGTCGTTAATATGTTCTTCTCCATAAATGACGACTCATGCCAAGAATTTCAAACAATCTTTAGAGTCGTCACTTTTGCTTTAACGAATCATGACGACCCTTTATGAACTATAGTTATTGAACCGATATTTGAAGTCATGTGTTTTATTGAATCGAAAAAACATACATGTAGTTGAAATAAAATAGAAGGAAAACACATAAAATTGTTCAATACATTGCCATAGAAAATCTATACGAGTTTAATTATATTGGGCGAATTGCCATTCAACTTCCTCCAAGAGAGTGTAGCAGTCCTCGTGCAAAAACTCATGGCCGTACTTTAATTCGTATTGGCTCCGACCCAAAGTATCTTTTGGAAAAACAATTTTTTAAATAAGTTAGCGTTGTTGAATAATGATAACCAAATAAAATTTTTTTGATGAAAGGCCTATTGATTCACAAACTTACTCTACTCATTCGAGGTTCGTTCGGCATAGCGTCCTTACGAGCTTTCAATTCGTTTCTTAGCAGTACGCATTCATTGTATAAATATGCGTACCTTTCCCTTATTTGTGGGAGCGTCCTCCTATAACGATTTCCGCTTAGTGCTTTGAATACCTTAAACACCCGTTTCCACCAAGCATTGGTGTTTTGATCATGCCCAAGGTAAGGCCCTCTTGTTGGGTCTTCGTTACTGGACACCCATTGCGCTTCCTCAACGGAGTGCTTTGTGAGAGTGGTGTGTGCTCTAACAATAGCAACATCTTCTAAATCATTGAACGGAGTTGGAGCCATTTTTTAGTGTTTGAAAGTGATGGGTGAATAAGTTTAGGAAGATTGAAAGTGATGGGTGAATAAGTTTGGAAGAGATAAGTCTCTATTTATAGCAAAAATGTACCCAACGGCTAGTTTTTTTTAATAAAAAACAGTTACTTCTGCAATAACTGCTCCTACTAGTCAAAGTTACCGTTGATTTTCAAATTCTCCACTAAGTTCGTCTAGAGTCGTCAAGCTAGATATATAAACAGTAACGACCCTGGGTGAAAACTGGGCAGCATGGTTTATATTTGGGAATGTAGAGTCGTCTGTGTATAAAGAGGGTCGTCATTTGTCGAGGAATGGGTCGTTGTTTCGCAAAATTAATGTTGACGATTTTAGTAGTGTCGTCAACTCAGTAAATAAAGATGACGATTGTTAGGGTCGTCATTTTAACATCTCAGAAATTAACGACTGGCCGAATGATATGTTTTTCTTTTCTATGTAGTTGGGTTGTACGGGCGAGCTCTCAACTCGAACCCGTCTCCATTATCGGTCCGGGATACCTCCCAACACTATATGACCGATTTGGTACGTTTTTAATGTTTGAATCGATGTATATCTTTATGAAAATTGTTTAATTAGTGTTGCATCATGAACGTGACATTGGTTTTAATGTAGACGTGGGAGACAAAGGCTGATGTCAAGGAATGGATTATTTCCAAGGCAAAAGAGAAGATGTGCGTAGTTGTTCAAAGCAAACACGTTGATTATAAGCAAATGGAGATGGTATGCGAGAGAGCGGGGATAAGGAAGAAAGTCACAAAGGGAAGAACTACAAGTATGAGAAGAAGACGACGAGGGTCTACAAAACTTCGTCAAGAAGATACGATGCCCCTTCAGGATTGTTTTCAAAAGGCATCCTGAAACTAATCTATGGAGGTTGTATAGTATTCCGGATGGTCGTCACAACCATCCTCCACCTAGTACTCTTTTAGGGCACCCAGCATATGCCAGATTGAAACCACATCAAATGGAAAAGGTACGACAGATGAAGCGATGTAGGCCCCTTCAGATCCTAAATGCAATAAGGGCGGAAGATAAGGCAAACTTGTCTATTATTTCCACAATCTACGCTGCCAAAGCAACGATCAAGAGAACTGAATGGGATGGTAGATTAATTATGCAACAATCGAGTGGTTGCGTAAAAAACTTAACTACGCCATGCAAACAAGGGTGGGTCCGGCGACAAAGTGACACATATTTTTCTTGCCCATCCTAGGATGGTGGATTTGGCTCAGTGTTTTTACCAGGTCTTGTTCATAGATTGCACCTATAAGACCAACAAGTATAACATGCCATTGTTGAACGTGGTTAGTCATACTTCGGATAAGCAATCATTCACCGTGGCATGGTGCTTTATGGAAAAGGAAGAAATAGAGGACTATGTTTGGGCTTTTGAACAAGTTCGGTTGATTTACCGAGGCGAAGACACACCGCGGGTTATAATTACGGATAGGGATTTTGAAGTCATGAGTGCCGTTCGTCAAGTTTTTCCACATGCTCAACATTTTCTTTGTACGTGGCACATCCAAATGAATATTTTTTCTAATTGCAAGAATCATATCCAAAAATCAAGCCTCGCAAAGGGTAATCAACGTTCCAAGGAGGAAGACGAGCGCCTAAGTAAACTTTCAAAAAAAGAGATAGCCAAGAGAAAAAGAAAGAAAAGGAAAAATATGCTGAAGATGGTGATCTATGGGAGGATTTCGCAAAGATTGGGACCGTTTGGCTCATTCAAGACCGAAGTAAAGTACTATGCAAATCTTCAAAGGTTTATTGATGATTGGAGTACGGATCATAAGAAGGTTGTCGATTATTGCCTAGATACATGGTTGAATCCTTGGAAGGAAAAGTTTGTTTATGCATGGACCAATAAGTACAAGCACTACAAAAATGAGTCCACGAGTATAGCAGAGCAGTCCCATGGGCGTTTGAAAAAAATTCTTCAAGAGAACACGGGTGGGGTAGTTACGGTACAGGAAGCTATTCACGAGCACGCCGAGGATGACCTTAGCAAGATAGTGACTCAGATGGAGTATAGTAAGGACCGTTTTTTGAAGCAATACATGGAAGACAAAGAATTGCTACGTGGGGTTTCGCACCAAGTGTCATGGTGGGCAATAAAGCATATGATGACTGAACTTAACAAATTTCGAGCGAAAGCTTCCGATGGAAAAGTCATTAAATGTAATTGCACAACTGAGACGTGGCTTGGCCTCCCGTGTAAACATAAGCTCGGTGGGTACAAGGGGCTCATTCCCATTGAAGATATCGATCCTTTTTGGAAGCAACTTGGGTTCATCCCAAATCCCACAGGAGCCGCTGATGAACAATTTGGAGACCTTGAGATTGGCAAGTATATCAATGAGAAATATCGAAAAACGAATTGTGCAGAAGAAGAGACACTGGTTTCTAATTTGTGGCTGGCTGCCCGTAAGAGCTTGGGAGTAGAAGAAGAGCCAATCAAACAAAAACCAACGGGTAGACCCACAACTAAAAAGTCTTTTAGAGAAACCGTGAAAGCGGCAAAGAGTTGCAAAAGTGACATGTCACGTCATCAGTATGTCCAGGCGGAATATACGGAGTATGAGAACTCTTTCGTACCCAAGGCAAGGGGGCCGCCAAAGGAAGACATGGATGTTGTAGACCATGTGGTCGGTACCCAGCAAAGCCAAACGAGCGGAATGGTGACGATAAGAGGAATAAAAGGTAATCCGCGCACCCCTAGAGATTCCCAAGGAAGACCACATCGTGTTGCTTACACTTTGTATAAAGAGTATACCGACCAACTTCCTCACGTCATCTTGGATCACCTTTTATCAACCGACGACGTTGACGGCGATGGAAATTGTGGTTACCATGTTGCAACGGAACAATTAGGGCATTTCGACGAGGCCGACGAACTTAAGCTCACCCAAATCGAATATGCAAGAAAAAAAATGGCAGAAAAACTAGTTCAGGACAAACAACTATATTTGAAAATGCTCATGGAAGGAGATCAAAAAGAGAGGGAATTGAAGTTTAGGGAGTTGGTTTCAAACGTGAAATGGAGGAAGGGGTCGAAGAAGGCCGGTTATAAGTTTTGGATGCAAATGCCTTTTGGTGGCCAACTTTTGGCGGACACATTCACTTGTGTTGTAATTGTATTCAAGAAAGGCTTCAGGAGCCTCTTGTATGTACGTACCCTCAAAAACTAGGTGCGAGGCGGCGACAAAGAAAAGAAGAATTGTAATGGCACATGTCAATGATAACCATTACATAGGCTTGAAGATTTCCGAAGAATGTCCTCTACCACGGGTGTATGGTGATTGGGGAGAGTACACCAAGGAGTGGACAAAACCAAGATGAGTATGGAATGAACATTTGGAATGCTATGGACCCACCCCGGTTTACTTAGACTTGGGAAATGAATCGTGAGAGAAGATGTTTATTCTCAACTATGCATTGCATTTTGAAGCATACTTTTTGATAATGGTTGTATCTTCTACCCAGATATTTGTATCTTGAAGAATGCTTAATGAATACAATGCGTTTTATCCTAGTTGGATTAAACCACCAGTCGACCCTCATAGGTAATTTGAATTAATGTTTCGTAGTCGTCATCCATATATACATACAACATAACGACCCTTACTGTTGAATTTGCTAGTCTCCTGTATGTTTATAAGCCTAAAGGTCGTCATTCATATATACATAAACATTAACGACTCTAACCTAAAAATGTGATAGTCTCCTGGATGTTTTTTTCAAAGAATACGTCGTCATCCATATATAATACATTAACGACTCTAACCATAAAGGTCGGATGTCATCCATATGTACATAACCATTAACGACTCTAACCATAAAAATGTGCAGTCTCCTGGATGTTTTTCAACAATACAGTCGTCATCCATATATACATAAACATTAACGACTCTAACCTTGAAAATGTGACAGTCTCCTGGATGTTTTTTCAACTAAGAGTCGTCATTCATATATACCTAAACGATAACGACTCTAACCTTAAAAATGTGTGTCTCCGGATGTTTAAATAGTAGAGTCGACTATAGACATACAAAGTAACGACTCTAGTTCTCCCGGATGTTTTAAGAACTAGAGTCATATATTATAGTGTATACATGGACGACTCTAATAAGAAAACCCCCAACGGATTTTTTTGTATACACTTTTTCCCAAAAAAAAATAGCCGTTGGTAACTATTGTATATATAGAGGAACACTTCCAGGAGCAAATTCAATTGAAAACCACCTCAAGAATTTTAGTTTGTAAATGGCAAATCCTTCATCGACTACCAATTCAATTGATAACATACTTAGACGATGCAAGCGACCAACCAAATCAATATTGGCAATGGAAGAAGAGATACGAAAAAAAAAAGCATGCGACCTACAAAAAAACCGTACACTTTCACGCCATATCCTACTAAGGAAGAAGAAGAGTTGCGCGAGGCCAAAAACGAGCCGAAGAACAATCCCAACTCCGGGAAAGATTCAAGCAAGTCGAGGAAGAGACCGAATGGGTTAAAAATTATTACATCGTCAGGGATCTCCATGAAGAACATCAACATGATACTAAATTTTGGAGCCAAGTTGGTTCGGGTCCTTTCGTTAATAACAACAAGAAACTACGATATCCTTACTTGCCGTCCCACATTAGTCATAGGACGATTCTTGTTATGAAATGGTGCACCAAGTACAACGAGTTTCTCGCGAGGCACAAAGGGGATAGGCGTGCTGCCCAGGCCGCATATACCAAATGGAGAGGAGAGCCTTTTTATCACATCGAAGCCGCAATGCTAGTTGAATCTCGCACCAGAAATAAGAATAACATGTAATGTGTTCAAAGGAATTTCCACCTTCTAATTCATATTTAGTATGCTATTATTCCAAGTTTCCTTTCAATCGATATTCAATTTATTTTAATAAACAATCGTTATCTCTGTTTATTAATTCAGTGACGACTATACCTTAAGTCGTCATATAATTGAAGACAACCTCGCTCTTGAGTCGTCAACTAGTTTAATCACATAATTAACGACCCATGTTGTGAATTTCAAAAAAAAACGACCGTTGGGATTTTCTTCTATATAATACCACCCCATCCTCTTGAGCAAATAGCCCAAAACCATTTTATTTTCCACCAAACTACGTAATCTTTCAATTGCAATGGCTGAATGGGAACCGTATGAAGATTTGTGTCTCGTTAAATCGTTTGCTAATACCTTTCGTGAACGTCCAAATGAAATCTATTCAATGTTTTGGAAGAGAGTTAAGGAGTTCTTCTACGGTCGTACCGCGAATCCTAATAACCGAAAATGGAGAGACTTGGCATTTCGATTCAACTACATTAAAAGTGCAATGAGAGAGTATGTAAAAGTTAGAAATATGGTGTACGACCATCATCCCCAAGCTCCTCTTAAGGAAAAGGTGAGTAATTCTTTAATATTTATACTTTCCTCATGCTTCAAAGTTACTAACATATAACATTCCTCCTTTAATTTCAAATGAACGTTTCAATGGGTTATGGACAATACGTAATGGGGATACTAAGTTCATTCACCACAAAGAATATACAACGTTGTATCGTCGAGCGAGAAGGTTCATTGACGAACATTTGATGTGTCAAATTCAAGAATACCCATATTAACTATTATGTAATTCGAGATTGATGAAATGTTAACCAGAATCAAAGAGTCGTTACCATTCTATGTTATAAACATAAACTTTATTATTTAAACTAAGGGACTTTCTCTGGATGACATATAAAAGAGTCGTATCAGTATACCTAATAAAAGCAATATTTTGATTTAATACACATATAAAGTCGTTATTGGTTACTATATGATCCATCTAACGACTCTATCCATAGAAAATATGATTCATGTCCTGGATGTTTTTGCTAACCTAGAGTCGTCATTGATTTCAATATAACCAGTAACGACTCCATACAGGAAAAAAAAAAGGTCATCACTGTGTTCATTTCCCTTTGAGTCGTTAGACTTCTAATTGAAACACTTAACGACTATGTGTATCACAAATAGGGTCATTAATCTGCTACAGAACAAAGCTGACGACCCTAACTCTATCACAAGTGTATAACTGACTCGCATTAGAGTACTACATTATTCTAACAAACATACTAGTAAACATCCTTCTTAAAACAAAGTAGTTTCAACAAACCATCCAAACCAAACACATAAGTAGTTTCAAAACAAACACATAAAGTAAAATAAACATAAGTTCAAGTAGACGGTAACATCTCCTCACTCAAGACCACCATCTCGACCTCGACCTCCTCCTTACTTCCCTGACCGGGAAACTCTCCGGCTTTTCTTAGGAGGAGGACCCTGAGTATCACTGCCCCCTGGGGAACCACCATCTTCTCGGGTACCTTGTTCATCATGATGTTGGCTACTTTGCCCCTGTTCACCACGTTGTTGTGCTCGGCTACGTGTTTTCCGGGTCCTCTTACCTTCCTTGGCCATCTCAGCAAACATCTTCTTTGCATTGGGATTTTCAATGTGCGTGCAATAATCAGCGCACCGACGTTGCTTCTCAAAATCAAGCACTTCCCCTTTGTCAGCCGAGCAACAAAAAGCCTTCACAAAAAGCTTCATTCGTTCCCTCTATATACATTAAAAAAACAATTCTAATGAACAATCGACCTATATTTGTATGTAAATGAATAACACAATTACACAAATAAATACTCACCACTAGTTTAAGAATGGTAGTATCATCTCTACCGTCGCCTTTGAGAAGAAGATGTGGATGCTCTGTTGGTCCTCCTACCCGTAGTCTGATCGATCCGTATTACCCTACCATGGGAGAAGCCTTCGTACCATTGATAGTAATCCGTTGTTGCCTCGTAACCTTTATCCACATGCACCCAAAATGTGATGTCTACGAGGCTAGAATGTCTATTATTCCAATGCTTGACATCGTTGCGGTGTTCATAAACCACTTTTATTTCATCCTTTGCTGGCCTCACATTTGTTCAAATTGTGCTTGAACGGAGGTACATCGTCTTCATCGGGTGAATCTTGAACAAACCCAAGTTGATGCATGATTCTCAAAGGATTGTACATTGAAAAACCGTTAGGGTGAAACAAAGGGCCATGGTAATACACGACATCTTCCATTGCGCCAACTCTAGCATCCTTGTAAGGAGTAAAGATTACCTCTTCCGCCGTGATGTTGTCAAGTTTTTTACGCATTTCTATCAAGGCATCAGTTTGTTCCCTATCCCGAGAACCGGAGTACAACCAACGGGTTCCTGTTGGACTACCTGGGCTCCATTTTGAGTTGATTTTCACATCTTCATTGTCTTTGAACAGTGACGGGAAATGATCATAAATCCACACCTATAACAATTTTTTAAACAATTAAATAAACATAAAAATATATCGAAGGAAAAAAACATACTAAAAGAAGACAACTTTCATCAATCCAAATACTGGATTAGAGCCAAATTCCCATTAATTTGAGAAGTTCTTTTTGAGATCCCCGGGAAAGCCGACCATTCGGATGTGCAACTATGGCAGTCCCCCAAGAGTACTTGTTCACATCTTCTAAGGGGTCCAAAAGTGAAGAAGGTTGGCGCTCACCCCGTTACCTTTCTTTGTCGGGAAATACAACCGATGCAAGGACGTACAACAAATAAGCAGCCGCCGCATAACGACATTCCATATCGAGAGACCTCCATTTTGTTCCTTCTCTTCGGTACCAAAGAAACATCTGCCTAATGTCCACAAGTTTGAACTCTTTCTTCGGGTACTTAGTTCCCAAAGACGAAAAGCCCATCGGTCTTCTCTTTATCCCAGCCAAACAAGTTCTTGGTCCATGTATAAATTTCATCCCAACTAGGCCTTCTCTTGAAATTCTCACCGGTTGATTTACCTCGACTGCACCCTAATATCCGTGCTCGCATCATCGGAGTCAATGCCATCTCGCCAAAAGGAAGTTGGAATGTGTCGACTTCAGCGTAATACCTTTCACGTAAAACTAGATACCGCAACCTTGTCATACGCAATCACAGAGTTCACAACGGCATTGTACAAACCGGAGTTTTCAACATATTCTCTAACTCTTGCACATTCACCGTTAGCGGCCACAACTCCATTTTCTTAAAAGAAGATTGGTGCCCGAAAAGACGTGCGGCATTCTTATGATCCTGCAAAAAATAAACAAATAAATATTAAAAAACATATTAAAAAGTAATATCAACCAACTAATCAAATAGCAAGCAAAGTTGGGATTCTTACAATTGTCTCATAGATGGTATGAGCCCACGATCCAGAATATCCAAATAGAACTTTGCCCCCATCTTTAGGTTCTCCTCTAGGTTTACCACTTCGAAGAGCCTCCAACATCAAACGAGGCGCGGGAACGTGTCTCGCGCTCGGTGCAATATCGGTTCCATCCTTCTTAACTCTCTTTACCGGCTTCGGCTTTGTATTATGTTCTTCAGCTTCTACATCTTGTTTACCATCATCCTCTTCATCATCATTACCGCCACCATCATCCCCTTCATCCTCTTCCTCCTCATGACCACCATTATTACCTCCATCCCCTTCCTCCTCATCATCATCACCATTACCATCATCATAATCATCACCACTAACATTATCTTCATCATCATTGTCACTCTCTACTTCCTCTTCACCTCGTACGGAGGATCTTCTTGTATCTCCTCTTCTTGGATTTCTTTCTTCTTCACCACTATCGCTAGCGGAAATAACAGAGAGTCCGATTCTGATGAATCCGACAACTCATCACCTTTGTCTCTTGGTTCGGTGATAGAAAATGATACCTCACTCGGCTTCTTACCGCGTAATGGACCGGCAAGTAAGTATTTATCATGGCGTGGAGGTTTGGAAGGTGGAGTTATCGTCATTGGAACCTTGCCTCTTGGTTCGCATTTGGTTTCGAAACAAAAAAACAAAAAAACCAAACAAGACATCAACTTTATGGTTATCGATCAAGAGTCGTCACAATACGATAATCTAAAACACAACCGACCCTTGTATATCTTGTGACGACTCAAAGTCATATGATGACGACCCTGCCAAATAACAAAGGGTCGTCAAAAAGACAATAACGATCCTACGATTTGGGTTGACGACTCTAGGGCACATACATAAGTGACGACTCAAGGGGAAATGAGATGACGACACTATCAATTTTTGGAACAGAGGGCTGTTCGAGTTCCATCTAGAGTCGTTAGGTAATAAATAAGGGTCGGCAAACAAGAGTCGTCATCTGCAACATAAAAGATTAACGACTCTATTCTAGGGCAAAATTCACCGAAGTATCAGAATAAGGGTCGTCATCTTCAACCTAATAGGCTAACGATTTTTCATAAAATAAACATGCAAATGAAAAGTCGTTAGGGGTATCCACTACGATACTAACGACCCTTTAACTGAAACCGAAAAATTTCGGTTGAGGACTCAAATTCGCAATCAAAACACAACTAAAAAACTCATAGAAGGTGGGTTTAAGTTCACATACCTTCTAATTGGACCCATATCTTCTTTGGGTTTCGATTTTTTGGGTTTTGGAGTTCGTCCCTCGATAACCTTTCCTTTGACGGCGTCGAGGAGATTGGGGATTTGACGTGCTTTGCGAGCGGTCTGCTTTGTACGAGCCATGATTGAAGAAGAAGTTAATCGTCGATTCTCTTCTAACATCGACGATTAGACGATGAATCGGTCGAAGAAAAAAAAACTCGGGGCGGAGTCGTTAATGGTGGTGGTGGAGAAGAGAAGGGGAGGAGAGGAAGATGAAGAGAAATGGGAGGAGAGGAAACTGATTTAGGTATATGAAATTGGGGGCCAAATTAAGGGTTTTAATTAGGGTTAACTGATTTTTAAGATTTGTGTTTAGTAAAGGGTAAAACAGTCTTTTCAATATCGGATTAATAAGCCCCCCAACAAAATTTTGGGGTGGAAATAAAAAGTCATGGCCCCCAATTAAAAAGTCTGTCCCCCAATCAAATGAGGTTTTAGAACCTGGCTTGATTGGGGTATACCAAATTTAAAGCCATCCAACCTAGTGTGCTAAGGGGTGTCTAAATGATATTGAAAGACCAAATTGTCCCCACCCCAAACCTCACGGGGTCAATTCTTCCTAAATTTTTTTTTCCCAAAAACTCTATTCACTCTAATCATACATGATGAGATAAAAAAAAAACGGAAAAAAAAAATGAATCATACGGGTTTTGAAATTGGATATTATTTTGTACCCAATCTCAAGGCGAGTATGTACATATTTGATTTGAGATTGGGTACAAAATAATACCCAATCTCGTATACCTTATATTAAGTTAGAAATCAAAATTTATGATTTCGTGTCTTGCCGGGCAAGGTCATGACATGAATATCTTGCCGACTTTTCATAATGACCATGGCGGCATCGTAAAAAATTTCAACACCCGGGAGGTATTTTTTAAAGACCTTGCCTAATACATACAAATAGGAAGGGTATTTTTTGAATACCTTGCCGGCGGAAGGGTATTTTTTGAATACCTTGCCGGCAAATAAATTTTGTATGTCATCTCCTGTATGTCAAAAAACAAAAGTCGGCAAGGTCGACGATGAAGATCATGCCGGCCACTTTTGGCCGGTGAGGTTGACGATGAAGACCTTGCCGGTCACTTTTTTCCGGCGAGGTCGACGATGATGATCTTGCCGGCCACTTTTGGCTTCAAGCATGATCTTCATTAGTCGACCTTGCCGACTTTTCATACTTTTTAACGAAAGTGTTGATTTATTCTTTGATTTTGAGTATGATTTGTATAACATATTTGCAATCCCCTTTTAGAAGTATTTCGGTTGTGTGCTTCATTTTTCGTTGCAAGAGATATCTCAAAAAAAAAAAAAAAAAAAAAAAATCATCAAAAATCATCCCACAAAAGTTCAATCAAAAACAAAATTTCATAACATAAAATTCATAAGTTTTAATCTATTCAATCAATTTAAACTTAATTAATTAATCTAATCAAAATTTTAGTGTTAATTAAACGAGGGCAATTTTGCCATTTTGAAAATACAAGGTTAAGGGGTGGCTTGGTTTTACTTCAAAATGACCATATTTTGTCTTATTGGGTATACCCCAATTAATCTGGGTATACCCCAATTAAGCAAGGTTTTAGAAGTCAGTTTTCTTCTGCTTCTGGTGTCCAATAGGGATGGCAATGGGGCGGGGATCTTGAATCTCATCCCTTACCCCGTTCAAAAAACCAAAACCCATCCCCTACCTGTTCCCCGTAAGAATGGGGCGGAGACATATATGAGGAATCTTCATAGGGAATGAGTTTTCCATGGGTTACCATAACATTGTACTAATAAATATTTAAAATTTTGTAAATAATTATAATGTTTCAAACAACGATACTAACCTACTAACCTAAGCCGTGCGTTTTAAATTTTTAAGTTTATAATAACCAACTAAAACTGAAAATAAAGGAAACAATTGATCCACAATTAAGTATTATGGTTCCTTCTACTTCTTAGTTCCTCGTTATTAACCATCTTCCTCCAGGTTAATCATCTCATCATAATCTTCTTCGTTATCTTCCAAAAAATTCCTCGATCAAATATAATAGGTTAAGGTATGGGGCGGGTATGGGGTGGGGACCTTGAATCCCATCCGCACCACTACTTTCGGGGATTTCCGTACCCCATTTATACGGGTAAAACCCTAACCCATAGGGGCAGATCCCCACAGGGATGGGTTTGGGTGGGGCAAATTACCATCCCTAGTGTCCAAACATGTTATAAGCAAGATGAAGGACTCAATTGTCACAACAAATTGCTGGAAGATTTGGTAGGAAGTTGGAACAAATTTCTTGATATTTAAGATCTGAAGTGCTTTATTGGTTGTACACAAAAACACTTGCTGGTGCACAGCTATATCAGTTCCACTGAATGCTTCCCAAGTAAAAAAAGAAAAATTAGGAATTACCAAAATAATATCCGACATAGGTTTCAACTAGAAGAACATCCCAGTCTGATTAGCATCTACCAATCGTTAATACAAGACGAGCAAAAAATTTACGAAAGAAAATTAGTGCACAAAACCCCAATAGTTGTCCTGTTTTTCTTCATTGTTAGTAACAGCAATTCCAGCGCCACTTCCACCGTCCTCCTCCTCCTCGTTCTTCATCCCATTGCACTTGCCCTAGGTGCATACCAGTCCCATTGCACTTGCCCTAGATACGTACCACTGTCGAGTGAAATTAGACTCTCTACATAGACAGAAGAAGTATGCAAAGATGGAGCTGATATACCCTCGCAGGTCTTCAGAGTTCTAGTTGTCTCATGTTCTGGGTCATACAAAACAAAACGCAAAGAGGCAGGGTCATCGTGTACCCCAAACAAAATCTTTCCATTCTCTAACAACCACAAGGGAGTCAATTCTTCCATATCGTCAAATTTATCTTTGTTAAAGGTGATACGACGGATCCATGATTTCTCCACCCCATTGTCCTTCAACTCCCAGAATTCAAGACTACACCCGTACTCATTAAGAAACCAAAGAGATCCTCCTAAAACACACACACATGCTTGGTTATCATGATTGACTACATCAGGTATTGGTATCTGATCAAACTCTTCTTTCTCAAAATCAAAGCGAAGAATGATTTCTGTACGGAGGTTCCATCTAGACGCTTTCCAGTAAAGACATCCATTAACAGATAAACGAGCCATATCAGTTACCCTCATATAATTATACATACGAAATTGGATGTCCTCAAGTCTTCTCCATGAATTTGATCTTAGTGTATACACCTGAACCTCACACCGGTTATCAAGAAAATCCTGCGTCAGACATACAACTTTGAAATCCTCAATCTGGTGATCATAACTAATTCCATATTCCTCAAAACCCATTAGGTAATCCTTAAATCTGGTTGATGGATTCGGTAACTTCTTACACTCGTTAGTCAATGGGTTCCAAAGCATGAGTACATTCACACGTTTTAACAAAACCAAGCCATGACAACATCCAAAAAACTCAATTCCCTTAAAAGATCTAACAGGGAATTCTACATGACCAGAGCTCTCACATGTAGACGATGATGGATCATAACTAAAGGTATATATATCATTTTGTCTATGAAACATGATACTAAATCTGTTCTGCTCAACAGCATGCTTATACTGTCTCATCAGAAATTCAGGGTTTTTCAATAAATTGCACCAGCCTTTGTTTACACACCTGAATCGTGCGATGGACTTCACAGGCAACCGAACAAGGATGTCTGATATAATATCCCATGGTAAGCTCAACATTCCTGCAATTCAAAAAAACAGTATTAGGAAAAGCAAGTAATATTCTTAGCATTTTTCATACTCGGATCATGAACACAATCAAAAACAAGAATAACCCATCATCCTTTAACTCCTCATTCATTGAATGATTGTGCAAGACCTCTTTGTGTCTAATCTTAACCCAAGAAATACAACTAGCAGTTAACTCTGCATACTACTGTAATATCTCTGGGAGAAATTCAACACGTCGAAGGATACATTACCACCAGAACTACCTCCACACCAACAAATAAACAATATAGACGATCTAAACAACATAAACCCCAATTTTGAAGTCGTTCACTCCCTTACTAAAAGAATCATTTTGGAACATGTTGGACCTGAAATTGCAATAATTGTTGAGCTCGACGAACTATAAAAAAACAAAAGGCAACCCATGATAATTAATTTCTCATTTTTTTTTCTTTCTAATTTCTCAACCAAAGTGAGAAACTCAAAAACAAACTCAAATGAAATTCGAAATTAGAGACAAAGAGTACTTGCAAGAATACATTAAAAATTCCAATTTGCAGATGGTGAATGTCTGGAGTGTTTGGAAGGGTGGGAATTTTAGGCTTAGGGTTTCTAATGTTTTAATGGAGGCTTTCGATTTAGAATCCCTGATCAATTCATTGATGAACTCTTGGATTTTGAAGTTGGAACCATCCAATTGATAGCAGCAGCGGCTAAATATGAACAGCCCCGCACCAGACACAACTAACTAGCATCGTTTCAATGAAAATTTAACAACATTGAACAATACATTATCACAAGAACTACCAAAAAAATTACAGAAAAATAGATGTTCTGCATAAGATCTGAGCTACATAAACCCCTAGTTTGAAATCCCTAACTCTTATGGATGACATTGATGAACTACTTATTTAGTGTTTGAAGCTCACTCTTCAATACAAAAGCAACGCATGATGATTCAGATCTAGTTTCTTTCTAAATTTTCCACCAAAATGAAAAATTAACAAAAAAAAAAAAACGCAAACGAAATTGAAAAGAGAGAGTACCTGCAGGAATGAATCGAAAATGCAGTTTGCAGGGGATGAATCAATCGCCTGGAGTGTTTTAAAGGGTGGGAATTTGTTGGCTTAGGATTTGATTTCTGGATGGAGATTTCTTTTTTCAATTTGGGAATGTGGAAGTAAAAAGAACCTAGATATCTGTAGTAGTGTTAGGTGTGTTAGGTGCCTTGTTGAATTTTTCAAGATTGCTAATGGGGTGCGCGGGGTGTACCAATCCAAGACAAAAATTATTTTGTCATATATAAAAATTGTTTTGTCTTATTATAGTTTTGGTACAACCCACTAATCCTGACAACCCATTAGTAGCCTTGGAATTTTTTATGGTCCTATTTGCTTTTAGGCCTCCGGTCCATATTCCAAATGAGCCAACAATAGATAACACAAAACCCGTCTTTGATTTCTTCTCCCTTGAAATTTAACCTGCTGAAAATGCCAGGTTAATTGCCATTTCTTCGGCCGACAAATCTCTAAGATTGTCAAGGAAATGACATGGGACAAATCGCCAGGACCTGATGGGTCCAATGTGCGATTCTTCCAACATCAATGGCACATTGGACCCGACACTGTTGTTATCGTGCAACACTTTTTTAGAATAAAATATTTGTCTAGAAAAATGAACGCAACTTTCCTTATTCTTATCTTAAAAGTTGACAACTCCCAACGAGTTCAGACCCATTATCCTTTGTAATTCTACTTATAAATTCTCATCAGTAAATTTATGTCAGTTCTTTCAAATCAGCCTTTATGAAGGATAGGAAAATAACCGATAGCATCGTCCTTTCCCAAAAAATGATTCATTCTTTTAAGAATAAGCAAGAAGAATATGGACGATACTTTAGTGTTGAAGCTTGACATGAGTATAAGGCGTTTGGGCGGGTAAGTTGGACTTATCTCATACAAGTGTTGAGAAAGATAGGCTTTATCCCCGACTGGTGTGATATGATCGTTGTGTGTAATAGTACCCCTAAATTGTTGTTTTATGCAATGGGGTATCAGGTACCTTCTTTAAACCCTCTAAGGGTTTTAGACAAGGGGATCCATCTATTCCTTTTTTGCATGGAAGGTCTATTCATACTGATCAAACATGCCGAGGTGGACCAGAAAATACGAGGTATAAAATCCTAAACAGTAGCATCATCATCACCCATATGTTATTTGCTGAGGATTGTTTAATCTTTACAAAGGGGACTTTGTTTGACGCTAAAAATTTGCTCGATACCTTCTATTTCAGCGCTGCTTCCGGGCAAATGATCAACTTTCATAAATCTGGAAATTTTTTTAGTAAATTTATGCCAAATAGATTTAGAAAAATAATCATGTGAATACCTAGGGTTCATAAAATTGTAATTTCTGAAAATATCTTGGTACTCCAATGTTCACCAGTAGACCCAAAGTGAAGTGCTTTGATTTTGTAATAAACTGGATTCAGAAGTCGATTTCAAAATTGGATTTGAAGACTATTCTCACATGCAACTAGGATGGTGGTAGTTAAATAGATTTTGAAATCATTACCCATTTACCAAATGGGTAGTTATATGATCCACAAATCCATAATTAACCAACTTACTTCCATCATGCGGGATTTCTGGTGAGGGGAAAAATGAAGGTTGTAAAGGCGTATATATTAGAGCTTGGGATGCTTTGGATAAGCCACTTCACACGAGAGGATTAGCATTCAGGGATCTACACACAAACAATCTAGCACAATTAGTCAATTAGCTTGGAACCTTATTAGAAACCCGGATGTCATATTGGCTGCCAACCTTAGAACTAATTACTTTTGCAAATGTAGGCATCCACTTGCTAGAAACATAATCAAGAATGCTTCATGCATTTGACAATATATTTAAAAAGGTTTAGAGAAAATCAGGCCTTACTGAATATCGAAATTCGGAAATGAAAAAATTATTCACAGTTGGGAGGATTGATGGACCCATCCATTCAAATAGTGCCTCACCTAGAAATCCAATCATAAGTTACGACAGTTATCGTATCATGTTAGGTACATCTTTCCGGCAGTTTTCGCTCAATTCAAAAAAATAAAAATAAAAAGATTTTTGGAGTGATAATTAGGGGAAAATAAAGAAGCAGAGAGGAGTTTTCATTGATAAGAATAATCAGGTTACATGGAACAATCCTTTACATATATGTGGAAGGGAATACCAATAGGCTTCCGTTTTGGACCGTACATCCATGGGCATGGGCCCTTTAACACTCCCCCTTGTGCGGTTCAATAATGGAACTCCAGATGTACTGCCACATATAGTGCTTTGAATGTAGTTCTTCAAATGTTGTTCTCTCCTTGATGACATGTGCCGAAATCAATTGTCGTGTTAAAACTTTGACAAGGAAAAAACCCAGTGGGATAAAACCTTGGTACAACTCTATAAATGTAGTACTTCACATGTTGTCTCATACTTTACATGTAGTTCATCACATTCAATACGATCTTCAAAGATCGACGAGTCTAAGTTAATTGCCTCGTTAAAACTTCGTCAGGGAAACCCAAAGGGACAAAACCTGAACTAAAGAAAAAGAGTACAATATTACGTAAATGTAGAACATAGTTAGACTTGAATATGTTGCCTCATTAAAACCTTGACAAGGAAAACCAGTGGGACAAAACCTTGACGAAGGGAAAAGAGTACAACGTGTGAGATGCAACTAAAGGTGATCTGTTGCGGATGATCACTTTTCTCCGTTGAAGTTGACTAGTTGCTTCACAACTCCCAAGGCAGTAAAATCCTCGTGGGAAAGATAATAGCCTTAGCTGGGAAATTACATTCCTGTTTGTTTTTGTCTCATTAAAAACCTTGCCGAGTAGCAAAACCTCGTGGGAAAAAGTAACCTCGGTGAAGGAAAATAGTTCAACATACCATTAAATTATCCCCTGATGTCAGACAATTTTCATTAGTCTAAGGCATTCAAAAGGAGTTTATCACACTTTACTTTTGTGACTTGAATGTTTATAATACCATGTTGTTGATTCTCGAAGTTATGTTGCTTAACATACTATCGTTTCATTTCTTTGATTCAGATATTTCAAAGAATATCAACGCGATCTTTATGTCTTCAACGTTCAACATACTTGATGCTTTTAGTGTTGTCTCGCTAAAAACCTTGTCGAGTAACAAAACCCTTTGGGAAAACTATTCTCGATCGAAGGGAAAGAGAGTACAACATAGCTTCAATTTCGAAGTAAAATATGTCGACATCATATCCTTGGATCCTCCCCCGATGTCGGCATCCCCCCGATTACTTTCGAGTTGTTCCGGATAGTTCTTTGGTCATGTATTTTTGAAACTTAATATTGGTAATGACTTAGAAAATAATCTACGATATCTTCCTCGATTACTTTCATTGGAGAAGAGATTATTGTTCCTTCATAATCAACAACTTTTGCATTGCACTTTCATTAGCATTCTTTTTAATGTCTTTGTAGGGATAAAACAAATTTATGTCAATGGTTACCTTTAAGTACATGATTACATTCATTATACCATTCCAATGATGTTGCGTTGGCGTGGAGATATATCTATCTAACAAGTTCCCTGAGGATGTAAAATTTAATCGATTACATTATTATACTAAGTACAACAATGCGTCTATTGTACTTAGATATTGGAATTTCATCTCCCAACACATCTTCGTCATATTCCTTTGGACGAAATGGTTACTTACTTACATTTGAACCTCGACTAATCATGGGAGTGCTATCAAGATGCATGTCTTTGTTAAATTGCCTGACAACTTTAGACATATGCAAACCGGTGGAATAATATACCACAATCTCAATATTCGATCGAGCTTTCCCTAGATTTTTCATCTCAAATTCGGATTTTAAATAGCTTTTAAGGTCTCTTATTACATCAAGAGTAAAATCATGTTTGTACCATCAACATAAATAGCTACAATTCCAAATCAGAACTTTCTTATGAATACGCAAGGAAAAATAACTTACTTGTTTATCCCCTCCAAATCAAATAGCCACTTAGACGGGTATACCACATCCGCCTTCGATTGCTTGAATCTATAAGTGAGTGTTCTATCTAACGTAAACGCACTCGTGGTTTAAAGTCATTTGATTTGGGAAACAAAAGTCTATCGTGTACTTTTGTAAATATATTCTATCTCTTGATTCTTTTAGAGATACGTAACAACCACATACATATGCTGCATTTCAAGTCCTTTTGAAATTACCAAGCTAACTAAATAGCGGAACTCTATAACGTTTATTACAAGAGAACAATTCCAGGGCTTTGTGAGAAACCTCGCGCCACAAGGCGAGTCTTTATACTTTAAGACTACTTTCTTCTCATTATGCTTTATGACAAATTAATTATGTATGTCCAATAGGCTTTACACTTAGTTGGTTAGCACTACCACACCAAATACCCGTATATTTGCCAAAGAACTAAGTTCTACCTGGATTGCGTAGGCCAAATATGCTATTTATTTGAAATTAATCAAAATAAAGCATGGTTCGATCTCATTATGCTCTAATTCTGGAGCAACTATTTATGGATTATATCATCATTGTGCACACATGATCCTTCCGTTGACTCATGTGCATTCTCATAATCCGTCAGGATTTCATTGTTCTCTAGAATCATTTAAAACTTCGGAGCGTCCTCCAGTATTGATTCATGGACATATTCAGAGACAATATTATGAGATGATTTCTGATGATATAAATAAGTTGTGCCTTACTCACCTACTTGCTTTCTAGGTGAGCATTGATCGAACCTGGTGGTATCTCCATCTTCCTTTATGGAGCCACGGCCTCAACTACACTTCCACCAAGTGTAGTTGCAACACCTTAGTCTATGGTGTACTCCATACCGAGGATTTCTAATCTTGCAGGAATATTTGCAGCTGGTATGTGTGATCTTTTCACTTTAGCGACATCAGTATACATTCTGAAAATCGATTATTCTTTGTCACTTCACATTTACATTTGTGGAGTACAAGAATCAATATGAGACACAGTGGGAACACCCCACGACAATTCCTGTCGTTCCCTTAAAAATACTTTTTCTTATCTCCCCCTAACGATGGGAAGACTGTCTCATTAAAGTGATAACTCGCAAATCTAGCGGTAAGAGATCTCTTGCCAAAGGTTTTAAAATGCGGATAATTGTTGAGAGTAAATATTCAACAAAATTACTTAATCATTTTCGTGACCCATCATAGTACGATGTGGACTCGTAATGGCACATATATAGTGCAACCAAAAATACGTAATAACACAAACGTCGGGCTTAAATTCAGTTACCAAATCGGTACGTAAAAAAGGTTGACTAATATTGGGTTCTACAAAAATTAAGTAAAGATGCGTAATATTGCATATCCCCAAAGCAATAAAAGGTAGGTTGGTACGCATAACCTATTCCTTAGACACCATCTATAACCTTTGAGGGTAGCCTCTGCGAGACCATTGGGTATAAGATGCTCTATATTGATCCTATTAAACATGCAATATTCATCAAGTCCTTTTGATGTAAATTCTCTAGCATTAAAAAGGGTGGTTAGCCTTTACACTTTGAATTGTGTAATATGTGCTAGGAGTTCTCAAACGCAAATTTTTTTTTTTGGGAACTATAACTAGTCCAAAATGTCAAAATATTCACCAGATCCATCAGTCACTTTAATGGTCCGCATTCGCATGAATGTTTTTCTAAAGTTCACCTTGTTTTCTTTGTAATATGGAATTTTTACCATTTGCATCTTAGGATGGTCTCGATCTGTTTTGATCAAGACTTTGTAAAATGAGTGATATACTTTTTATCTAAAAGCATAATGGGAAGGGGGTTGTGCATCTAGTAATTTAGAAAACACTTATTGAGAGATATGTCGTCACTTTGCATTCTCAATCTTTTTTCCCATTTTCGTTCACTCAAATAAAGTGATATTTGTATGAGTTCTTTCAGAACAATCATCATTTCACAACCAAAGTTTCTTTATGGTTATGCCCAAAGCCTATATGAGTCGAGTTTCCAACATTTCATCATCTGAGTCAATATGATTCAATAATCCAAATATTATAGTGAATTACATTGTACTAGATTGACTCATTAGTTTCTCTAAAATATATTTCCTTCCAAATATATTAGAGACTATAAAAGATGCAATCAATTACATTCTCATCATTTTGATGTTCCACGTGATATCCATTTGCACGGGTTACTTGGAAATTTAACAAGGTGTGATTATCTCTTGGTACATCTAGAGATTTCGCGACGTCTTTGTTCTATCTTGAGAAAAAAATGAGCAGTGCTGCGCTCGATAAGATAGTCAATTGGCTAGGCAAAGTTCTTGTTGCCATTAAAGTTGATGTGAAAATTGGTTATTACTATGATACACATACACATTATATTGTATATACCAACACCTATGACCAGGTGGATTTCCAACTCTTTTATTTATGATGAGAGCTAGAATTACATTTTAGCTGATCCCATGTTCAATTGATACCTATACGTTGGTGTCATTACTGCTGGGAAAAAAATAATAATATTTTTTTTTTATCTCATGATATATTTGTCCCTTTTCACATGCTTTATATGAGTCGGTACGTCTAACCCTCATTACTTTGGGGTTCTTTCCATTTTTAATTTTGCTACATTTAGCTTAATTTGAGAAATTTCTTTATCTCAATAGGCCAAGATAATCTCACTACACATGTCAACCACTTACTTTAGGTTGAATATATTATTAAAGATAATTCTCTTGTTGTCATACTTCAACATATACCGGTTCGTTAGTATTATGGATGAAGTAGAGAAATGAAAATTTTATGACTCATATCATCTTTTGTGAGTTCTTCCACAAAAAATTGGAATACATGTGATTTTATTGGAACGTATGTTTTGAAACTATTGACAGATTAATAGTCGAGCAAGTGGATACATTCCACGGAACATTCAAAAAAAATTTGGAAAATATCAAGTATTAATAATGATGCTCAAGTACTTCTAAGCCCAAATGAATACATTGGAATTGAGTTGGTACAACCAATTAAACAAAATACACCATTCAACTATATCCAATATCATATTCAAGAGAACAAATATCATTAAGACCAAAATTCTTAATGAGTGAGATCAATAAAAATAATTTAAATTGACCGTTTATATGCTGTTGACTTATTTTAAGACAAAAATAAACAAAACTAGGCAAATTTAAAAACAAGTAAATAAGCCTAGCGAGTAAATAAACTTTTAGCATATAAAAACTCGCGTTATAGTTACATACCTCAAAATTTGGTTCCCACCGTATATACACAAAACCGGAACATCCTTGGTCGCGCACGTCCCTAATCAAGTCTGAACAGGACAGAGACGAGACAGGCCTCGATTAGATCGGACAGGGCGAGTTGGTCCTGGTTGGATCGGACCCGGAATAGGGCTGGACAGGACCCGGAATAGGGCTGGACAGGACCCGGGATAGGGCTGGACAGGACCCGGGATAGGGCTGGACAGGATAGGGCTGCAGCCGGAACGGGACAGGATAGGGTGGGACCTGGAACAACTCCTTCTCTTTTTCGTTCGCTTTTCCCAAACCATGGAGAATTTCCGGGCGGACTTTTCATCTCCATTTTCTTCTTTCTTCGACGAATTTTCTGTCTCGCATATAATAATACATACGCAGTCAAATCAAACCAACCAATCAAAACGAAAGACCAACTATTACATGGAGATTTAAACAAACTTACATATGGGGAATCGAACACATATGGGAAATCAAACACAGGGGGTTGCAAATTTTTTTCTACGAGTTTGGTTCCGCCATGAACAGACGGGATTGCAATTTCTTCCACGAACAGGAAAACAAAAGCACCTCGGAACCCAATTAGACGAGATTGGATTTCCTCCACAAACCGAGAAACACAAGTATCGGGACGGATCGATCCGAAGCATCGCACGTTACTGCAACGGAGATTATCCAACACATATTTGGTTCCACAGATTTGGTTAGGATCAAAATCTAGATCCGTAAATCCCTAAACGAAATCAATCTATGATATGGATTCCTAGATACCGATTGATGAGAACCAAAAAAAAAAATAATCTTTCTTTAGCATATTTTTTTTTTGTTTAGCGGAAGCGGAGAGCTCGTGCGTGATAACGTTTTGGAGTGATAATTAGGGGAAAATAAAGAAGCAGACAGGAGTTTTCATTGATAAGAATAATCAGGTTACATGGAACAATCCTTTACATATATGTGGAAGGGAATACCAATAGGCTTCCGTTTTGGACCGTATATCCATGGGCATGGGCCCTTTAACAAAGATATAAATGTAGGGGCATTACGAGTAGAAATTAAGAATAATTCAGAGAAGTCCATGTTGTGACATGTGAGCACAAAAAAAATCAAAGTTATTTAATTTTGTACGGATGCGTCACTATATCTTTATAGATCGAGAGGTTAGATGGCGAAGAAAACTAATCAACTATTCAATATACCATCCCAGTGAAGATATTTCTCTCTCCATGTCTCTCCATGCGACTTGTGTGTTTTCTTATATTTAATTTTCTCAAGTCGATGGAATCATGGAAATGACACCATTTTGCAGAATTTTGCAAAATTGGGAGAATGTTATTTATATGTAATCTAGTCTTTTGACTAGTGTGTTGTACTTAAATGGTTTTTCTTTTTAATATAAACTTTTCTTTTTCGAAAAAGAAAGAAAATAAATGATACCATTTTTAATTTCCCTCTTTCAGATAAAAGAAAGAAAAGTAAATCAATTCATTTCTTTAGATTAAGACTTTAGGACTTTATTTCTTTTTGTTGGCATTCAAGTCCATTCGAACACATGATTTTCTTTATATGTTCGTTGAAATTAATAGTAAATCCCGAGGTTACTTTATTTTTTATAAGAAAACCTTCGGATTGTTATTAATTTCTTTTACAAAGGGATTTTTATTTTTGTATGTGAATAAATATATAAAGTTGGCAAATTCATTGAAGGCTGCTCTAGACAGAGATGTGCTCCTATGTCATCCTTTTCCGTTTGTCAAAGACTAAGATATATAAATTAAAATTGTTTCATGAAAAGAAAAGAAAATAGATCCTAGAAAGTAAATACTAAAGCCACCAAAATTTCTTAAAGAAGAGATCTGAGACGGTGTTAGACACGCATGTCTTGCCTCGTTAAAATTATGACAAGTAAAACTCGAAATTGATAAAAATTTGGCTAAGGAAAGAGAGTACAACGTGATATGTCCACAAAAGTATGACAAAACTTAAACTACTTAGTCATATTTTTTCGTATAGAAAATCGCAGTTCACCATCAATATGCAATAAATTGCCTTCTAATTAAAGTTCCCATAATGTTTGTTGTTACAAGCAAGTCGTGAAAACTGAGCATTTTCACTCTTGATAAAGTTAACAAAATATGATCTTGTACCCTTATCTATTCTATTAGGGGTTTTTTAGTTTGCCCCTCTAAAAAAATTAGTGATCGGACCTTGCCCCCTAATTTGTTAATGATAACAACCTTCCCCCTAAATTATAATTTTGGACGAAAATATCCATACCATGGAAATTTATTTTGGAGTTGGAAAAAGCTAACGAGAAATGAGACATAAAGTGTGATGGTTGGAACATAATGTTAGACTGAAATCTTACTACATTGACTACGCACTGGTCCTCTCAGAAACACAGTATCGTAGTTGTACGATTGGTAAAACAATGGTTTTACAACAATTCATAAATACTACTGGTTTTACGAAAGGAACACAAAACAGTGAACAACTAATCAATTTATGAAACCAAGTAAGATTGTCTTATTTAGATTAGTCAAAAGACTCAAAATGGGGCTAGCTAAACTCATCAGTCTAGTGTATGATTAAGATTTGAAACTCATCCCCGCTACTGACAACACCTTGTGGGAGCTACTAATGGTGGTGTTTGTCTTGGCCACATTACTGTGTAGTTCGACTTTCAATGCATGTACAATATAATATAAGTAGTTTTTAACGATTGGATATTGTGTAATGCAGCATGAGTAGTCTTTGCTAATTGAAGCAGAAAAAAGTTGATCACTAATAACATTTTCTTAGATTTGCGTATGAGATAAATCTAATTGTTTACTCTTAAATAACTGTTTTAGATGTCCTCGTCTTCTTCTTTAATTTCATATCATTCGTTCACCGTCATAAGATTGGAAACCTATAAGCAAATGGGAAGCAAAAATGTTTTCATGGTAGGGGTATTTTAGTCTACAATTTTAGTTTAGGGGAAAGTTGGTACTATTAAAAAATTAGGAGGTAACGTTATATCACTAATTTATTTAGGGGGAAACTCAAAAACCCCCATTCTATTATATAAAGGGAAATATTCTTAGGCACTGTAGAAGAACAGTAGGTGAAGCTGCAACTTTCAAACTTCCTATTTTTCCCTTGATTTTATTTTTTCATTTCACCCTTGGACGAATAAATGGGGGTATTAGAGTAATTTAAGGAAGTGAATTTCCAAACTCGCCAAAAACATAATCATAACAATAGTTAACAAAGTCATAACCACCAAAATCAGAAGCTTAAAGTAAAAAAATCAAAATCAATGGTGAGATTAGCCAAAAAGAAAAAGAAATTAAAACTTTATCTTCTCTGCATCTTACAATTTGTTTCTCTAAACTCATCAATGAAATTGGTTAATTAATAAGAATGAAATTGAAATTGGACAATGTTTGTTTCCCTAAACTTCATCAATTAAGTTTTTCAATCACCTAAACAGACAAACAGACAAAGAACAATTGGAGAGAACAACAACAATCAAGGACAACGGTTGCTTCAAAAAAAAAAAAGGTAACCACAACGGAAGGAGAAGATTAATAGGGTTTAGTCCCATTAAATGGCCAAAATACCTATCCTATCTTCCACCTATTGCCACGCAGGTCAATGTGAGATTCTATACGTTGAGGTCTGACTTAATTGTGACACTCACATTTCGTAGCCATTGATATAAGAGCCGGACTACGCTCAAAGGTATAAATTACCCACTTATTTCCTCGAGGTGAGCAAGAGTCCCAGCACGTGCATAGCACGTACGATCCGCTTGTATCAATAACAAGAATAAGTGCCAGATCGTTTGAACTGGATAGGAAATTCGTGCTGTTGGCAATTATATGATGTTTGAGTCCTTTTCAATCGCAAAGAGGATGAATATCCTACCGAGGTATATATAAATTATTGGATTTTGTAGATTACCGAATTTTTTGTTTTATTTTGTTATAAATTTCTAATAATCATCATAAACCATTTGATTTTTCACAGGTTTTCTTAAATTTGCAGACGCACTCCATCCCAAAAGTGACATAAATTCTAATGTTTTCCAACACCATGTGGTATATTTCTACATTTGCTAAATGAGGTTTCCGTTTCGATTTTTATTATTCTATGAGGTTTTGCTATATCGTTGATACATGTTTGGAAAACATTCATGAATTACTGAGTTCATTGACGCAGTATAAGCTACCAGATTGATTCGTATGTTTGGATTTTGTTTGAGGAGCATGAGGGGATGATGAAACAAATAATTTTAGTTTTAATTATTATGTTGAAGTTATGAAAGAAGAAACAATTGATAATGCCATAACGAGATAAAAGAAGAAAATGTTTTAATTTAGTTATTTAGAAATACAAATTTCAATTTTACCAATCATATTTGTCCCCACAAGATAGAATATTTAACGACATTCCAAGTTTTTTCCAAACGAAATTCAAAATCAATCAACTTGTCCCTTATTGCCTCCGTCCCTATATGTAACATACTATACATGTTTTGTGTAGATAAAAATAAGTATTAGATGAATATCAAGTAAATGTTAAGTAGACACTCTTCATTTACACTAACTATAAATATGGGTGCATTCAAAAAAAGAAAAAAAACTCAGTTCTAAGTACATAGATGCATTAATGTCGCTCGGTAGTAAGGAGAAATCGAGATGTTGGAGAAAACTAACATATTATTTAATACTAAGCCCAACTCAATCCATCAAACTGTTACTATATCTATCTCTACTAGAATCAACTTTGTTGGAGAGAAACAAAATCTACGTGTTTCTTCATATAGGAACCTTTGCCACAAGATTCCATCCCCACATTTTCTTAAGGAATTTATTAGTATAATTAGAACAAGTTGTGAATGATTTTTGGATTTTAATGGTCCCTTTAGCCGGGTACCAAGTTTGTAACGAGGAGATTCAAATCTTATTGGAGATTTATATTTTTGTTTCTTTTCGTGTGAAAAAATTTAGAAATTTAGTGGTTGTTCTTGTCTTGTACCAAAGCTAGTAGAAACCAAAGTAATGCAACCCAAACCAGAATAAGGTGTATGTCACTTTATTATAGTATTTTTTTTATATTACATTTGATGGATACACTATTTTATTTTGAGACTATGTGTGCTTTAATTTTGTGCATTAGTTTGTAATTAATATCTAAGAACCACTTGTAACACCACCAACTAATTATATTGAGTTTGTACCTGATTAGTCAGTGGGGTGTAGGCTTTTAAATCGACAAATTTCCTGAAATCAATGCCATTAAACACCAGTATATTTGTTGTTTCTTTCGTGGATGGCCAGATGCGCTACCACCAGTATAATCGCAGTAAAATAAAAAAGTCATGTTACTCTCTTGTTAAACCATTTCAAGCAAAAGGTTAACGGAAAATAAAATATGTGCCTCTGAAGACATACCTCTGTAACTTCAAAAACCCGGATTTTTCTTAATCAACTATCAGTGAAAAGAAATTACAAGCCGCTCCAAGACTGGAAAAAACCTTGGATATTTTTGAAGCCTTCACAAATTCATCTGAATTGAGTGAAACTAGACTTCCAACAAAAGTAGTTGTCTGAAAATGTTTTGGGATGTCTGGGATATCAAGAGTCACAAATCTTCCGCTTTTTAGGTCCTATAAAACGAAAGCATCCTTGCCTTCTGAACGTGCACCATGTAATAGTATGTCACGATTCTTCTTGTTGAGATAATGCATTGGTCGTAATGATATAAAATTTGTTTTATATATCAACATGCTAAATTTTTTTATCCAAGAATCTGTAACTCCGTAATCTTTCATCGCCCAAATATCGTTGATGGTCTTATGTTTATCATAAACTGATAGGTAAAGGTCCTCGCCCAAGGCACCCATTTCCATTGAATCGTACTGGTAGCATACATTGTTTAGATAGCAACTGGGTATTTGGATTTCTTTGGTTTTCTCTTCAACTGTATCGAACGAAACTATAGGTTTTGTGTTTCCTATTTAATGAATAATTCCATTTAATGGCTTCATGGAATTATCCATATTATGCGTACCATAAGGTATGTTTCCAATTTTGTTCCATGAATTTTGACCTAATCTACTAATCCAAACTTCAGAAGTAATAGTAGATTATGAAAATACGGGGGTCTAACAACCACACCCAACAATTCGTTTGGCAATTTGAGAGGACTTACTCCAATACACTTTCTAGAGAATCAACTAGACAGTCAGACTCAATCTAGAATAAAGTATATCAAAGAGTTTAATATCTCTAACTCTTAATTCAATCCACAATCAGCAAATAGAAATTTGCGAGCCCGATTGATTAAGAGGAGTAACTTGAAAAGTACCAAAGACCAATGTTCAAGTGTCAATCAATGTAAATCAACAACCCAAGGTTGGATATTCTAATTGATTGATCTTAATGCACAACCTGTGATATTTCAATTATATAACAAAATATAATGCGGAAAAGATATAACACATACACCAGAATTTTGTTAACAAGGAAACCGCAAATGCAGAAAAACTACGGGACCTAGTCTAGATTGAACACACACACTGTATTAAGCCGCTACAGACACTAGCATACTACAAACTAACTTCGGTTTGAACTTTAGTTGAACCCCAATCAATCTCACACTGATCCAAGGTATAATTGCTCTCCTTACGTCCCTGATCCCTGCAGGATACTACGCACTTGATTCCCTTAGCTGATCTCACCCACAACTAAGAGTTGCTACGACCCTAAGTCGAAGACTTGATAGACAAATATGTCTCACACAGAAAAGTCTATAGGATTGAATAAATTTGTCTCCCACAGAAATACCCAAGAGTTTTTGTTCCATCTTTTAATAAATCAAGGTGAACAGGAACCAATTGATAACCAAGACTTATATTCCCGAAGAACAGCCTAGAATTATCAATCACCTCATAATAAACTTAATCGACTAGCGAAAACAAGTTATTGTGGAATCACAAACGATGAGACAAAGTTTGTTTGTGATTACTTTTCTATATTGCCTATCGGTGATATAAAATCTCGAGCCAGTTATTTCAATTGCACTCAACACAATAGAAACAACAAGATCAGATCACGCAATTACAAAGATAATAGTTGGGTCTAGCTTCACAATCTCAATGAAGTCTTCAAGTCATTAACATACAGGGTCTCGAGAAGAAACCTAAGGTTAAAGGAGAATCGACTCTAGTTATGCAACTAGTAACACATAGGAGGTGTGGGGATTAGGTTTCCCAGTTGCTAGAGTTCTCCTTTATATAGTTTTCAAATCATGGTTTGCAATCTAAGTTACCTTGGTAACAAAGCATTCAATATTCACCGTTAGATGAAAAACTTGATTCAACCAAGTTAATATCTTTCAACCGTTAGATCGAACTTAGCTTGTTACGCACAAATGAAATGTACCCTCATTTAGGTTTATGTAATTGTACCTAAACGTGTACACCAAGTTGGTTCACAAATAGTTAACCGAGGTTAGCCATATGATTACTCTCATATCAACCTTATTCATCTTAACCATAACTAGTTCAAATGACTCAAATGAAACTAGTTAAAGAGTTGTTCAATTGTATAGAAAACACAATCAAAACCAAATCGATTTGATTCACTTGAATCAATCATGAACATTATAGCCATGGTTTGCAAAGATTGTATTCCTTATGATTTAAATGGTTTAATTCCATGAACTGACCGATTTGACAAAGTAACCAGCTTAAGTATGTGTACGGGTATGTGTACTTAAGCAACCAGATTTTGAGTTTGTTAAGTTTCCAAACTCAGCAGAAATTTTCGGTTCAAAAACTTCCGCCAGTATGCGTACGTGTACGCATACTTAAGGTGACTAGTTTATGAGTTTGTAATTCCCAAATTCAGTAGATATTTTCGATTCGAAAACTTCCGCCAGTATTGGAAAATATAAGTATGCGTACATGTACGCATACTTATCTTGTCTCCTTCACCAATTTCGTATACACACATATGCATACTCTTGGTTTCCGATTTATGGATTTATACAATAATGTGCGAACACACTATATATGCTTATATCCAAAGATGGTTACATCCTCAACTATTTATTTAAATCATTGAAACATTCTTCTATAATGACAATAGCCGTTTTCACACACTATTAGCATCAAAGAAATTTTCAAGATATTGAAATAATCATTATCGAAACATTCCAAGACTACATCAAATGATTGTATCACAAACCATGTAAGATGTTACTTGGACATTTTCTCATGATATAAGATGAACTTGGTCGAAGCGAATGCTTTACGAACACAAATTTCGAGAAATATGTAAGAAATATATACTCATCTTGAAACCTCAAATGTGTATAGAGAAAATTATATCATAACACGACTTATGTCTCAATATTAGGAGATAGTAGAAATAGACTTTCCATGTGATATATGAGTTCAAGTCTCCACATACCTTTTGTCGAAGAAGTTCCACAAGCTCCCCTTAGTAGTTCTTCGTCTTCAAGAGATGAACGCCGAGAGATCTAATCTCAACTACACTATCTATATCCTAGTCCGAGACATCTATAAATAGGCTAGAAATAAAGACTTATAGTTTTGATCACTAACATTGACAAACATGCTTGAGATAGCAATGCATGCGAGTTCGACCGAGCAATTAATGCTCTAACAAATTGTGTAATGGAAAAAGAGTTTCTGGTATAGGATTTGTTACGATTTGACGTTGATATTGTTGGAAAATTGACACTAAGCAGGGTGAGGAAAAGAATGTTGTCTCTGGGTTCAAGGCTCTAATAATAGATTCTTTTCGACAATTATTCGACCCTTCCCAATTGAATTGGCGAGTACAAATAGGTCAATGAATATTGCCTTCAGGATACTTGAAGCCCTACAACAATGTTGGATTCAAAGCTTCTACAACCTTGACCCAACCAAGAACAGACAGGTTTTGATTCTGATGATGCTTGTTAGAGAGAAAACAGAGAGAGTTTTTGATGCATATCGAATGGAAAACAAGGACGCAATTTATAGAGAGTTTAACATCTGTTGAAGATGACTCTTCATCTCCAACATGTATCTTTTCAGTGTGAATAGACATCTCTTCCAACAATGGTGTCTGTTTGGGAAAACGATATGTTTCTGATCAGTTTTTCTAACTATCATTAGAAACCCTAAAACAGGTCGATCACCGAAAACTCTGTATAGCGCCTACAAATTAAGGGTTTGTTGAAAATATCCAACATTTGAATTAATGGATTCAACTACTGGTTGAATGCCATGGAAGCATTGACAAAAATGTGGAGACTACAAATGGTGACAAGTAATGCATGCGTTCGAAATCTATGTGTTGGCATCAAAGAATGGCTAGACGCGCACCCTTTTTCTTAGTTCGAAATCTTAAGCAGAATTTGAAGCCACCTCTATAATGAATACTGCACTGCAGTACTGCACCACCGAGATTTATGAACAACTCATTTTCCCTTCAAATGGATGTGATTTTATTGTGTTAGATTAATGTGACGTGGTACCCTTTCCATTGCAATTAAATGGAGGTTCGGACCAAAGAGTTATGAACCAATCCAATACTCTATAATTGCTCGTAGTATCATGCTCTACGCATTACGGCAGTTGAGGTAAGATAATTCATTCATCCACACTTCAACTGGTATATAAATGTTGCAGCATTACCGAGTTGTGAGAACAAAAACTCAGTTGCATGTAATGTCTCTTTGTAACTGGGAGAAATTGAGATGGTGGAGAAAACTAACCAAGCATTTTACAAGGGGCGTTCCTTTATATACCCCTCAGAAATGTTAGTGATACCCCTTTCGTTAGTTATGTTAGTTATAATCCGGTTGACTTAAAAATCAAGAATTTTTTTGGAAATATTGATACAAATACCCCCAACTTCGGTAGCTAAAAAGAATCCTAAATGATGCCAGGATCTAACATAGAGAATTTCTGTTTAAGTTCTAATAACTTCAAATGGAGAATTTTCATCCTAACTAAACAATAATCACTGGCAAGCAGTTGATTAGCAGCAATAACTTCGGTATCTTAATTAGCCTCCTCATTGGTCGAGTCCCTTTCCTCTTCTGATTCATCACCGTCCCTATCTTTATCGCTGGTATTTGTTGATTGTTATGGAGTTTCATGGCAACCAATCTAATTTCTTCGTAATAGCTACGTCTTCACCAGGGTATTACTTTCCATGTCTCTTTCTTTGTTGTCATAGTTGTTGCGGTGGTGGAGGTGGTGGTGAAAATGATGAACTGTGGACAGTGGAAGAGCAATAGGAGACGAACCCATCTCTGTTTTTTTTTAAAAGGAATGGATGTCCTTTTCCTTTCCGATCCATAGCCGAGACAAATTAACCGACGTTAGATCTAACATAAAGCAAGTTGTATAAGATTCCCAGCAACCTTTTTACTCTAAAACAAGTTTCCAGTATCAAATCTATCAAACCCTACTTCAAATCTCCATAAGTATAATCAGAACAAAAAGATCCCCAAAGTCTCTAGGGTTATTTTTTTATTTTTTACAGTATTGAACATCGATATTATTTCTTTCATTGTGTATGCTTCCTCTCAAATTGAAGTAATGATATATATACTCAATCCTACGAGTTACAGAAAAATGAAGACATAGTGTTAGAGTTATATCAATGGTTTTCTGTTTGTATCTCGGTCGGGGGTATACAAAGTTAACAAGTATGATGGGGTAGGAAGATACATTTTCGGGGTACATAGATAAAGGGGTACCATTAGTGTTTTCTAGGGGTATATAAAGGAACACCCTTTACAAGCAGCCCGACTTTTTCCATTGAAAATTGAAAATTCCAACGTCACTGGTTTGCTTAATATGGTAAGATTTGTCATTGAATTAACATTTAAAGCTTCACATTTATTATTAGCTTCTATGTTTATGAAAGTGGTGACTGGTATGTAAATATTGTTTGATTTTGTAACCTTTTATCTTTAATGGTTTGATTTATGTTTTAATTTGTCATAATATTTTTCTTTGATAATCATTATCTCAATAACATTTGATATATGTATAGTCGAAATCTACAAATAACAAGTTCATTAATTGTTGATACAAAATTGTTAAGACTTAAGAGGCTACAATATTCACTTCGGTTACCAGCAAGCTTGAGCTAATGAATTGCCACAAAACTAGTAGGAGTTCATACGTGATTAGTAGGTGGTGTTACATTAAAGTACAGAAAGAAAGAGAGCTACGAAATGAACGTCCAATTCCATGCACTTCTCCCTTTGATCTATTCCATCTCCATTACCATGTTTTGGTCTCTACCTCTAAACTCTTTATCTTCCCCTCGGTTTGCCCTCAAAAAGCAAAACAAAATTAGCAACAACGAAGAAAACATTACAGAAAGAGATTACAAAATTTCTTTGGGATAAAAAAGAGCTGAAAAATGAATATTTCTTCGGCAAATTCATCTGAAGGGTATGTAAATAGCAAAAACGGATTGGCAAAAACAGATTTATTGGACAATTCTAGTCGTAAATGATTGAAAGTTTATGCTAATTTAGAATGACATACAATTGCAGAATGATGATGATTAATAAAGATGGAACACTAATTAAAAAAAAAAAAAAAAAAAAAATTGAAGACTACAAGAAATTGTGCAACAAAAATAAAAATATCACAAAATAAGATTACAGCAAAATTTTGAGGCAATGAGCTACAAAGTGGGTGCATTTTTAGCAGAAAAACACTAATCTCATGGGGGGAAATGGAAGTAGAAAAAACCTCGATATCTGTACTGAACCAGCTCCAGCATTCCCTTCGCAGTCAGTGGGAGACATTTTTGAGAATTCGGCAGATTATAAAGTTGAGATAATTCGACAAACTCAATTGCTGCAAGGTTTAAAAAGAAGAATCTAAAATCACAAAATTGAAGCTGAGTTTGGTAATGCTTATTTTTTCTCAAAAGCACTTTTAAAACCTATATATGTCAATAAATTTTGAAGTTGGTGTTTGGTAAAAAAAAAATAAAGTTCTTTTTATCCAAAGCACTTCCCAAATTCCTCAATTTTTAAAAGTTGTGGAGGAGGAGCTTTTAAAAGCTACAAAAGCATAATTTGTGGTCCCACATAAATTTAATGTTTGATTTATCTTTTTTATCCATACTTTATTTTATAAATGACAAAAATTACCCTTAAATTTATATACAATCAATTTTTTACTTTTTTTTTTTTAAAAAAAATGAAAATTACTATATATATATTTCCTTTTAATTTGATAAGGATTTGACAGAAGAGGTTTTAGTTGGTAGCCGCGCAACAAGCTGAGCACCAACCCCTTTTTGAATAACAACACCTAATCTGTGAAAAATAAAACTACCAAGACCACTACCAGCGTCATGACTAAGTAAACAATTTTTCGACGCTTGAAAAACAAACAAGATCATCACTAAGTTCCCCTAAGGTGGTAAAGGCTAGCACACCCAAACCATAGCCATGCGAAGTGCATACATTCAAATATTTAGAACGTTTACGCGAGATTGCTTTAGAGATAGCGGCACGGGATGAATGTACGAACACCATCTCCAATTAAAGGGGGAGACTCTGTGACATCCATACACACATCTTGGCCGTTTTCCATTGAGAACAAGGATATCCATTTGGACGTAAATCCTTATTATTCTCGGACACAAAGCCCAAGGCAACCTCCTTGCGAGCATGGTTTGACTTTAAAACAAATATTTGCAATTACATCACGTACCAAGTCGTGGCGAAACTTGAGACCGACATCATTAGCACAATGAAGCGCGTGGTCACCAAATATATCCATAGGCCTATTGCAACAAGAGCACAAACCATCCTCAACAAATAAAGGGATACCAAGGCGATAACAAACTACTGCTCTGAATTGTCCGGGGCCAAGGCACTGATCAAGACCGCTGATCGAAACAGCCAAAAGGTAGTCTTGAGCGTGTTTGATCTGGTTGCATTGTCAAAGAATGGAGTCTCTTGCAGATAAAGTAAATTGGTTTGGGATTTGCTTCTTAACCGCATCAAATAAGTGTTTGCCCGGGGGAGTACATAGAAGGGGGCAATCTCATTGACGAAGTTGGAAGGCAAACCACATACCGAATGAAATTAAGAAGAGCCGTCGATAGACAACCCCATTATCCGTTGAGAAGGAGCTACCAAGTATCACCTTGCACGAGGCGTCGACTCGAGAGGCAAGATAACAATAGGCGCGAGTGTCAGCCATGGTATAAATGCCAAGACCATCATCTTTTATAGGAAGAGTAGCCAGTCTTTGTTGCATTCTTTAAATATTATTTCGAACTATTTTATATACCATTTATTTAATTTGTCAACAATAGAAATAAAAACAAATATTAAATAATTACTTATATTTTATATACCATTTTTTACTATTTCTTATATTGCATTCTTTAAATATTATTATTTTTTATTATTTCGAACTATTTTATATATCATTTATTTAATTTGTCTTGATGAGAAATAAAAACAAATATTAAATAATTACTTAATTTTAGTTTCATTTTTTGCTTGAATAGTTATTTAATTTGTCAACAGTAAAAATAAAAATAAAAATTAAATAATTACTTAATTGTTAAGTAAAATAATTTCTTAACAATCATAATGATAGTGGTAATTAGTATGAACATTAATATTATATAGTAAAAAAATTAATTATTTTTAAACCCAATAAAATTGAATAAAATTACAATGAGTGATATGTCTGTTTTTGTCATTTGTTACAACCACAATGGTTGAATCTGAAATTTTACCAAACACATTTTGATTGCTTTTTTAATCACTTCAACTTTAATTAATATTTTACCAAACGTCTAATCGCTTTTTCTCACAAAGACAAAGACAAAGAACGCACGACGAGGAAAAGTGCTTTTACAAAAGCTGCAGCAATACCAAACTAAGCCTGAAACTAATTGCTTGAATTTTTGAGATCTCAAGTCCTTGAGCTGCATTGTACAAAAGAAAATCGAAGTATACGCTTGGAGTGCGTGTATTAGAAACTCAGCGTATGACGTGCAACGCACGTGCACTTTACTTGTGTAAATAGTTTCTCTTAACTGGTGAAGGACTCATGGTGCCAGCAAGCTTAAGCTAATCGAACATTAGGCACGCAAGTAAGGTACAGGCAAAAGCAAAAGCCAGATTAGAATAGATCCTGGCAAGCCAACCCAGGAAGAATGAAAAGATAAAGAAACATTGTGCACAGTGATACACAACATTTTAATGCGAAAAATATGCAACTTCTGGTAGTAGAGTAGTGAAAAGATAAAGAAAAAGATTTATATGTCCTCTTTTCATTTTTCATAATTGAAGATTTCCTCACGCAAAGGGGGAGATAAAATGTAACACAAAGGTCAAGTATTTACTTACAACAAACTCAACGGCATAATAAGAGAACCCCAATGGTAGCGAGCTTTGATGTTAAACAACATAAAATTACCTATTCAGACTACCACAGAAGTTAAACCTATGCATTTATGTCCAAGCTTTGATGTTTTTGCTCATATAAGTAACCATGTTCAACTAATTTGTGGAGAAATAGAAATTGTGAAATTGAGAAATAACGTGCTCATATAGTAAATGTTGATATTGTTATTGAATAACAAACCATCCAAAATCCCGATATAGCCAGGGTTGGTGTGTATGCTATTAGGGTATCTAAATAAGAAGTTAAGATATGCGAAAACCGGACTTAAGAGGAATAAATTGAATCAGTTTCAAAAGGGGTGTATACATTGAATATGGATTTTTGCTCATCTCCCCCATACTAAAGTTTTTCTGATTCATTTATCAATATTAGAGATGAAAGCAAGTCATCCATCCAATCTAGCAAGTACATTTCAGTTGACATAATAAACATCATTTCTAATGCTTACCAGCCCCAAAGCCGACTCGGCATCCCACACCTGCTCCAAACCTTCTTAACTAAAAATGATACCAAAAAAACAAAAACATAAGAAAATGCAGATTGAAAACATTTCAAAAATCCACAATTCCTTTTGAATACCATAAAAAAATTAAAACTTACAGTGCTGCACACATCTCTTCTAACACCGAAAAAGAATCAGTTGAACCTCTAGCCGCACTTATTAACTGTTGAAATGCTGGTATTACCCCTAAATTCCAACAACTTTTATATGAACCCAACAACTTTTCCCAACGGGAATTAACATGTGTACGTACCAATTTAAGAAAACTGGCCAAATCTCATATGGAATCAAAATGGGAACAGTGAAGCTTGAATTTTTTTAAAAAATAGGCGAACAACTCCATCACGTCAAGTATTAGAGGAAACCAGTAGAAGTAATCAAAGATGTACCTGACTGGGATTGTAAATGCTCCTTATGCTGCAGCAAACATGTTAAAGTTAGGGGAGACTGGCATACTCCAGACTTCCAATGCAGGGAATATGAAAACCTTCATCTATGTTGGGACTAAAAAAAGGATCATAAACCTTTAAGTAAAGCCCAAACATCCTATTGTTTCTAATTTCGAGAACGTTTTCAATTTGGGAAAAGGAGACGCAGAAAAACCTTAGATTTCGGTAGCATACTTTACAAGAATTGATTGACAGTTCGTACGATTTGTATTGGTATCGTTTCATCTCAACCTTTAACATATATATCAACCGGACCACTATACATTCACTTCTGCATTTGTTTTTTTCTTTCTGTCTTTCTAGAACATTACATTATGGACATAGTTATAAACATTGCCAAAATCAATATCACTAAATTCAGATTATTTAGTAGATGTCATCTCCACTTGGTGCGTGATATTTAGTCTAGAAAAATGTTTGAAAGTCGAAAATGTTTGAAAGTTGATCTGTTTAGTAGTACTAATATGAAAAGTCGGATAAAAACTTTTTTTTTTTTTTAAATTAAATAGAAATTAAAACTTTTATAAAAAGGAAGGAAGAGTACATGAAATATGGACTAAACCAACAAGAAGTCCGAAAAAAAATACCGATCAAAAAAAGAAGGTGTGTAACAAGCCACCGCCACCCCATAAAGACCTCTCCCGGGGCTAAAAACTAAAAAAAAAAAAAACTCATTTTTGATTGGGTCAAACTAACATGAATTAGCTGATGCAACAACAATATTAAATGGTTGTTGTACATTAGGCTAAGTCTTATGGGCTAGATATCTAGCTGCTAGATTGGCCATCCACGTCAGCCTGGGCAACCTCCTAAGTCTTATGGGCTAGATATCTAGTTGCTAGATTGGCCATTCACGTCATCTGTGAGCACCGAACCATTCAGCGTTTTTCTGAGTGCCGAACCATTCAACGTTTTGGTTACTTTTTGAGCGCCGAACCATTCAAATAGCTTAAATCTGGTAGTTAGATTTTTGTGATTTTTGTGGTAGAACCATTGGGCGTTTTGGTCATTTTTTTAAACGCACTATTCAAAGCGTTTCAATCCCGCTTGATAGTTCGATGCGAGCAAATGCTAGAGAGAGAAGTAGCCAGAAGAGTGTTAACTTTTTCCCACACTTTTTCATGATTAGCAACACTTTTTGGCCAATCTAGCAGTCCAATCTAGCCCATAAGAATTAGCCTACACTTTTCCGATGCAATCACACTATAAGGGCTTGTTTTATCATGGTATACATGTTTTGAGGGGTTAAAAGAATTAGGATAAATACGTAGCCAATATGGAGTTGAGATTCTTCATCACTGTAACAAAATACTCGAAGTTATGAGTTTACATAGAAATCTCTATAATGCTGAAAATTTGAGATGGTGGAGAAAACTAATGTTGAGCCCAACTATTTCAATGAAACCCTAATCAGTCTATAAGATTAAATTTGCCGATCCCCGTTGTTTCCAAAAAGAAATCTAATTTTCTGATACATTGTTGTTCCTGTTTAATTATTACCCATGCAGAAACCTCCACAAAATTTTCACAAAACCAAATTTCCAAGGAAATAAATTTATATAAAACTAAAAATTTAAAAAATACAAGTTTATTGTCAAGCTTTTCAGTAGACTTTAATAAGAAAGGCCTCATAAGTTGACAATCGAACAAGTTTGTTGCAAGAAGGGCCTGACGCTACTATCAATTTCTGTGTAAATACAAGTGCTGATGGATACATATTATTTGATTTTTGAGATTATGGATATTTTATTCTTTATTCTGTTATTTTTTTTAATAATACTACTTTCACTTTGGTTACCTTGTTTGACGTGTAGATATTATTTTTTTCTTATAACTAAAAGTTTAATGGTGCCAGCAAGCTTAACCCTCGCTGCCACAATATAATTAGGAGTTGACACAATTTTGAGATTTTTGGTATGAAATTATTCACACCTGGATTAGCTGAACTTCATTACCATTAAAAATATCAAATTTAAATGTCTAAACATCTTGATTCATGATGCAATCACACTATAGGGGTTGTGGTATCATGGTAATATGTGCATGTTTGCCGCTTATCTAGTATGCTAAATTCAAAATATAAATACTAGTGCATTACAGATTCTCCATATTGGCATATTGTGAAAATAAAGAATCAGTTGTAAGTTTATATGGATGTATTGTATTGTACCCCTATATATTATGGAGAAACTGAGGTGGTGGAGGAAACTAAATGACTACTCGAATTCACAGAAGGTGATATGTACTATATAAGATACAAACTAAAAATAGTTCTTAGTTCTCTAACTTCTTAAGAACAACTTTATAGCCCTCATTCCGAAGAAGGTTGGTGTTGAGGAGGTCAAGGATTTCCGGCCTATTAGCCTCATAGGAAGCGTGTATAAGATTATTTCCAAAGTTCTTGAGGAGAGATTGAAGGTATATCTTCCTACTTTAATTCCCCTTTTCAATCTAGTTTTATAAAGGGCCGACAAATTCTAGATGGTGTTTTGATAGCGAATGAGTGTGTGGATTCAAGGCTTCGTCAAAGTGTAAGTTAGATTTCGAGAAGGCTTTTGATAATGTTAATTGGAGCTTTTTGAATGAAGTTTTATATAAAATGGGGTTTGGCGGTGTTTGGCGAGCTTGGATTCGAAATTGCTTATCTTTCTCTAAATTCTCGGTTCTTGTAAACGGGGCGGCACATGGATTTTTTGGTAGCGATAAGGGTATTCGTCAAGGTGATCCTCTATCTCCTTTCCCTTTTACCATTGTTGGAGAAGTGTTGAGTCATATGCTAAGTAAGGGACAAGATGTTGGTGAAATTTCGGGTTTTCTCGGTTAAAAAGGGGAAGTAAAGTTAACCATCTCCAATTTGCCGATGACACTATTATTTTCTTGATGCGAAGCGAGAACAAGTGGATGCTCTTCGGTATTTACTTCTTTGTTTTGAATTAACCTCGGGCTTAAAAGTTAATTTCTCCAAAAGTTGTTTGTTTGGTGTTGCTCTTGATGAAGATATTGATGGTTTTGCCAATATGTTGGGGTGTAAAAGATCTAATTTTCCAAGTGTTTACCTTGGTCTTCCATTGGGTGATAAATCTTGTGGCACTCAAAAGTGGGAGAAGATTTTTGAGACTTGCGCGTCGAGGCTTTCTTCGTGGAATGGGAAGACAATAACGAGAGGAGGTAAGTTGACACTCATTAAAAGCATCTTTGCAAGTTTACCTATCTACTATCTATCTTTATTTCTTGCCCCTTGTTCCATAACAAAAAAACTTGATACAATAGTGAGAAATATTCTTTGGGATGATGGCTCTAACAAGAAAAGAACTCATAATATATGGTGGCCTTTAGTCGTGAAATCTAAAGAACATGGTGGTCTTGGAATTCAGAAGTCCGAACATATGAACTCGGCGCTTCTTAAAAAGTGGTGGTGGAGATTTGGCACCGAAAAGGATGCTTTTTGGAGAAAGATTATGGTGGAAAAATTTGGTGAGACCTCAACCGGTTGGGAAACTCTTCAACCTAAAGGGCCAAAGGGAGTTAGCTTGTAGCATAATATTTATGGTGAGCTCGAAAACGTTAACAAAAATGTAAGATTTAAGATCGGTGCGGGAAATGAGACTAGATTTTGGGAAGATCTTTGGATTGGAGATGGTATCTTATGCAATATATTTCCATAAGCTTTTGAAGCTTCAAGAACCAAGGGGTGTGTGGTATCTCGTTTGTATGAGATCTCGAGTAACGGAGTCAAATGGAAGTTTATGTCCCGAAGGAGGTATCCTAAAAATACAATGAGAGAGGTTGCCTCCATAAACACGTTACTAGATTCGGTGAATATCCAAGAAGGAACTTTAGACTCTAGATTATGGATAATTGATGAAAATACTACGTCGGATACTTATACGGTCAAGAATGGAGTTAATTCCCTTGTGGAATGCATTCACTTCTGCATTTGGATACACCTGAACAAAGTCGATGTCATTAGATCACATCTCCACTTGGTGGATGATATTTAGTCTATAAAAAAGTTTGAAAGTCGGATCTGTTTAGAAGGATCCACTGAGAAGTGGTTTCTGGAAATTATAATGCACTTTCAGTACTAATGTGGAAAAAGTCGGATGAAAAAACCATTTTTGATTGGATCAATATTAGGTTGAACAAGAGTAACACTGTAAGGGTATGTCAAACTGACATGAATTATCTGAACTAAATTACTTCCACAACAAAATTAAAGGGTTGTAGTCTTGTAGAAAACATTATGAACCAATGCAATCGCACTATAAGGGCTTCTTGTATCATGGTATAAATGTACCACTTGTTTGCATTTTTTTGGTTCCCGTCTATCTTTGCTTTCATTATGTTTTTATATTAAAAAAATGATAGAAAACATATCGCTTGTTGACACTTGCGCATGATGTTGATGCGACGTCCTTTCACCCCCAAAACTTCTCTCAATGGGCACATATGTAATACTCCACAACAGTGAAGATGCCCTTTTTAGTTGAGATCTAGAAATTTGCTACAACTCCAGCAAGTGCCGGTAGAAGTAGTTTGATTGGGGTTGTAAAAGAAACAAAAGTCCAATGTTAATTCCATACACTTCTCCCATTGATCGGTTTCCATATTTTCTTCTCCTCCTCTAAACTCTTTACTTGCCCTCTCGCCGTGTCCTCCCTTGATCGGAAATTTGTAATTTGTAGCTATCTTGCGGCTGGATGCTGCTTTGTATTCAATAAAATCCCTTTTAGCAATGTAAAAAAAAAAAAGCAACATCGACGATAAGATTACAGGAACATGTTACAACAAGTTCTTCAAAATCAAAAAGAGCTACAAAATGAATGTTTTTTCAGCAAATTCTTCAGAAGGCAACATAGTAACATTAATCAAACAAAAAAAAAAAACAGAATGGCAGAATAAGACTATACGAAATTAAAATCTATGCAAATTAAAAAAAACTTACAATTGCAGACTATACGAAATTGTGCAACAAAATTAAAATACCACAAAATAAGATCACAACAAAACTTTGATGCATTTTTAGCAGAGAAAACACCCAATGAAATACAACTAATAATCATTAATTGACACAGTCTGCCTTTTATTGTGTATCTCTTTTCTTACACTCCCTTTACATTCTTTTACATGTGTCTCTTCCTTTGTGGTTTGACTTTCTCATCTGTTGGTTGGTGGTTATATTCACCAGTTCTGTGTGTCTGTAAAAGAGAGAGATAGTGAGATATTTTCTCGTTTTGAATACCAATATCAGTTTGGTATCAGAGCAAAATCTCTTGATCCAAACCTGCTCTTCCGCTGTTATAATTTCTTCTGATTCATATTCTCTTTTCATCAAGTAACGTTGTTTGTTCTTCGATTGAATCAGATTATTCCTTTGTTTACAATAATCTATATCTCTCTCACAATGGAAACTAGATCCATTTCTAAAACACCTTTTAATCAACTTTCAAACATCATTCAATTAAAGCTTACTGAAAACAATTATCTCACATGGAAATCTCTTTTACTTGCTCTTTTTACAAAATTTCGTGTTGCTGATTATGTCGATGGATTTAGAGAATGTCCTGCAAAATACACATCTCGACATAATGAAAACAATGACCATGCTAATCCAGCTTACACTCTGTGGCAAGATGAAGATACAACACTGATTTTACTCATCAACTCAACAATTTCTGATTCTGTAATTCCTTATTTTGTTGGAGCTCAAACATCTCACGAATTATGGACCAAAATTGAAGGTAGATTCTCTCAGGTTTCAGCTACTCACACAATCCAGCTCAGAACAAAGCTTCAATCAATCAAATTGGGTAATGATTCTATCACTAACTACCTTAATGAGATTCGGAAAATTGTTGATGCTCTTGCTGCTGCTGGAACTATTATTAGTGACAGTGAAATGGTGGTTATAATTTTATCTGGTTTAAATGCTTCTTATGATTCTTTTGCTACATCAATTCGCATTAGATACCCACCTGTCACTTCTGTTGAACTACAATCTACTTCTCAGTGAAGAAATTGTCATCAAATCTAGGTCTACTTCCATAACTCATGAATCTGAGAATAAAGCTTTTATGTCTCATTTTAGACCTCAAACTACCTATAGACCTTCTTATCACGGAGAGGTGGTCATAGTGTCGGTTCACGAGCGTAAAACCTTTTAATCAAATTATTATCCACCACCCCAAGGGTATGGTCCTTCATATCCCTCATATTCACCACCCCAAGGGTATGGTCCTTCATATCCCTCCTACTCACCAAGACCACCACCATTTAAGAGTTATACTTCTTCTATACCTATGTCCACACCACCACCAACATCTCTGCAACATACTGGTGAGAAAATCAAGTGTCAACTGTGTGGTCACACTAGTCATCTTGCACCTGAATGTACACATAGACTCAACTTTGCCTTTCAAGGACGGAACCCACCTCAGAACCTTCATGCCATGCTTGCTGCTGCCAACATCTTTGGTGAAAATCCTTGGTATGCTGATAGTGGTGCTAACCAACATGTGACTTCTTCTGCATATCCCATTGAAGACTATACTTCTTATGATGGCTATGAGTATATACAATCAGCTACTGGTGAAGGTATGCCTATCTCTTCTATTGGTAATTCTATTGTTTCTACTCCTTCTCCGAATCGATTTACCCTACAATATTCTCCATGTTCCAAAAGCCACATCAAATCTTCTATCAGTCCACAAGTTTAATAGTGATAATCACTGCTCTATAACTTTCACTCCTATCGCTATTGCAATGCGGGATCTTGAGTGGGAAGATTCGCCGGGACCACATAGAAATGGCCTTTATCCCATCAATTTTCACTCCAACAATTTTAAAGCTCTTCACTTTCTGCAAAGCCTTCCTCTGCTCTGTGGCACCATAGGCTTGCTCACCCCTCTTTTCAAACTCTACAAAGAGTCTGTTCTTCATTAAATGAGTCTCATGTAATAACTACACCTATTTTCTGTGATAGTTGCCAACTAGGAAGATCTCATAAACTTCCATTTACTTTATCTTCTAGTTGTACAAGCAAACCTCTTGAATTACTTCATATGGATTTATGGGGGCATTCACCTGTTCTTTCTAATAGTGGTTTTTCATATTATGTCAACATTATTGATGACTTTTCTAAATTTTGTTGGTTATTTCCATTATCTGCCAAATCTGACTTCAAAACCATTTTCTTTAACTTCAAAACTCAAATATAAAATGAATTGTCTGCTAAAATAATCTGTATAAGATCTGATGGTGGAGGAGAATTTATTAACAATGAATTGGCTCTATCTACCAATGCTCATGGTATTAAACATGAAGTTACCTGCCCTCATTCTTCTGAACAAAATGGTGTTGCAGAAGCTAAACATAGACATATTCTAGACATTGGTAGAACCTTTCTCATCACATCTCACCTTCCTGATTCCTTTTGGGTTGATGCCTTTCTTACAGCCAACTTTATCATCAATAGACTACCCACTAGGTCAATCAGATTACTGTCTCCCTTTGAGAAAATTTTCCACAAAAAGCCTGATTATCACTTTCTCAAAAGCTTTGGATGTTCTTGCTTTCCATGGTTGAGACCTTATACCCCTCACAAACTTGCACCCAGAAGCATTCACTGTGTTTTTCTTGGTTATCTTTGCTAAACGAGAGGGCTGCAGTGTTTGGATCCTATCTCGCAAGGTTTACATTTCTAGACATGTCACTTTCAATGAAGATTGCTTCCCTTACTCTTCCTTACTCAATCTCTCCTCACCTTCACCTTCCTTACTCTCTTCATCCTCTTTTTCCTCTGATCATTCTACATCTCCTTCCACCTCCACCTCTACATCTCCTCTACCACCATCCTTACCATCTGTAGCTTCTTCATCCCCTGCTACTCCAATTACTGATAATTCTCATTCCATGACCACAAGGGGTAAATCTGGCATTTTCAAACCTAAAATGTACTTTGCCACAAAACATAAACTTCCTGACTCTTATTTACACTCCTCTTTTCCACTTACCCCAACCTGTTTCTCTCAAGCCATTAAGATTCCTCAGTGGGTATATGCAATGCACGGGGAACATGATGCTTTACAGTCCACTGGCACTTGGACTAAGGTTCCTCCATGTCCTGGTCAAAATGTTGTGGGTTGCAAGTGGGTATACAAAATTAAGCAAAATCCTGATGGCTCTGTGAATACCTTCAAAGCCAGACTTGTTGCCAAAGGTTTCCATCAGCAATAGGGTCTAGACTATCATGAAACCTTTAGCCCAGTTGCTAAACCAACAACTATTAGGTTGATATTTTCATTGGCTGTTTAATTCAACTAGAATTTGACTCAATTGGATATTAGCAATGCCTTCTTACATGGTGATCTTCAAGAGGAGGTGTTTATGACTCAAACCCCAGGATTCATTGACAAGGAACATCCCCCGAGTATGTCTCGCAATGCCACAAATCCCTCTGTATGGCCTTAAACGGAGGCTCCAAGGGCATGGTATGCCAAGCTACATGCCTCTCTTCTTGACTTGGGCTTTCAAACATCTTCAGCTGACACATCATTATTTTTCTACAAAAATGGCTCCATTCTCACTTATTTACTTGTGTATGTTGATGACATCTTGATTATTGGATCCTCTTCAGCCTTTTGTCAATATGTTATTGCTTCTCTCAGCTCTCAATATCCAGTCAAGAACCTTGGTGCTCTACATTACTTCTTAGGCCTTGAAGTTAAAAGACATGCCTCGGGTTTGTTTGTTTGTCAAACTAAGTATGCCTTGGATACATTGGACAAAATCATCTTGTTGGTGCCAAGGAATGCTCCACTCCTGCCTCTACCACCAACAAACTCTCAGCTGCTGATGGCACAATTCTCTCCAATCCCACTGAGTTCAGATCTCTTGTTTGGGCTCTACAGTATCTCACATGGACCAGGCCTGAGATCAGCTATGCTGTGAACCAAGTATGCCAATTTATGCATCAACCTACCACTTCTCATCTAGGGTTGCTAAAGAGAATTGTCGGGATATATTAAGGGAACTTTGGATCATGGTCTAATTTTCTCCAAGGACTTCAAACCTTAAGGGGTTTCGTGATGCTTTGACAATGGGCTTCGGTCTGATGATAGAAAGGTCTACTGGTTTTGTATCTTCTTTGGCCATAACCCATTTCGGAGCTCAAAGAAACAATCCATTTGTTGCAAGATCCCATGGGGTTTGAGTACGGGGCCTTAGCTAATTCTCGCCGAGATTGTGTGGTTATGTCGTACTCAAAGACTTGTTTATCTTTCTTCCGCACCACCGCATCTCGGTGTGACAACATCGTGCCTTATCTCTTGCCTCCAATCCAGGTCTTTCACAACAAAATGAAGCATATGGCACTTTGGATTTCCAATTTGTGAGAGAACTTGTACAAGCCAAGACATCGAAGGTATCTTATGTTTCAACTATTGCTCAATTGGTCGATATCTTTACTAAGGGGGCTACATGGACCTCGCTTCTCAATGTTGAAGGACAAGTCACGGTTTTCACTCAAAACAGCTTACACCAAAGACGGCTTGAGGGGGTAATTGACACACCGCCTTTTGTTGTGTATCTCTTTTCTTACACTCCCTTTACCTTCTTTTACACTGTCTCTTCCTTTGTGGTTTGACTTTCTTATCTGTTGGTTGGTGGTTATATTCACCAGTTCTGTGTGTCTGTAAGAGAGAGAGATAGTGAGATATTTTCTCGTTTTGAATACCAATATCAGTTATCATGGGGGAAACACAATTTTGCTAAAGAACCATCATAGAAAGAGAAGAACTCAACGCAAATATAATTTTGCTAAAGAACCAGCTCAAGCATTCCCTCCGCAGTCATGGGGAACATAAATTTTGGACATACAGCAGATTATAAATTGTCACTGCTTAAAGTTGAGATAACTCGACAAATTTCAATTGTTGGAAGATGTAGTAGGATACTGAAGAAAACAGAGGTACCCATAAAGGAATCGAATCACAAATTGTAACAAAATTCTTGGGTTTTAAGATCTCAGGAGCTTTAAGTTGCCAACTGTTCATATTGGGTTACAAAAAAACACTTGGATGCGCACAGAGGCACACACTTGTATCATTCTGACAACGCAGAAACTTCTGTTCTACGGACTGCTTCCTAAGTACAAAAACAAAAGTTAGGAGTTACCAAAATAACACAAATATCTTACAGAACTATCAACCAGAAGAAGAACACCCAAGTTTGATAGTCTGACAACCATCTACCGACCACAGATACGGAAGAAACAAATTTATCAAAGAAAATTACTACATAAAAAAACACTCATGTTGTCCTGTCTTCTTTAATTTTGTTCTGGATGTGTCTTCTTATACAATGCCATCAACATTACTAGTGTCATCAACATATGCACTACCAACTGAACCACCGACAGCCTCATTGTCAACCTATTCTCCTCCGGCATCATATCTTCTTCGTCCAACTGTTCTTGCCCTAGATATGTACCCGTCTCGAGTGAGATTAGATTCTCTATATAGACAGAAGTAGGGAATGATGAAGTTGCTATAACCTTGTAAGCCTTAGGAGTTCTAGTTGTCTCATGTATTGGGTCATATAAAATGAAATGCAAACAATCATGTTCATTGTTTGCCCCAAACAAAAATTTTCCATTCTCTAAAAAATGTAAGGGAATCAAATCCTTCATATAGTAAAATTTATTTAAGTCAATGGTGAAAGTATTGGTCCATGATTTGTTCACTTCATTGTCCTTCAACTTCCAGAATTGAAGATTACGCCCACACTCATTAACAAGTAACCAAAGAGACCCTCCTAAAACACACAAATGCCGTTTGTGATCATCATTGACTTCACCAGGTATTAGTATGCGATCGACTTCTTTTTCAAAATCAAAGCGAAGAATGTATCTCGTGTGCTCATTCCCTCTCGATGCTTTCCAGTAAAGAGCACCGTTAACATGTAAACCAGACATATCAGGTATATCAGAAGTAGGAAAACAAATATGACCCTGGATGTCAGGAAAACAAATATGACCCTGGATTTCCTCAAGTTTTCTCCATGAATTTGATTTTAGTGTATACACCTGAACCTCACACCTATCCACCGCAATACATACAACTTTGAAATCCTCAATTTGGTGATCATAACCAATTCCATATCTTTCTTTATAACTAGTAAGATAACTAGTAAGGACACATGTGCGATGCACATGCTTGAATTTTTACTCATCCAACAATACTAAATTTGAAAGCCATGAATTATAACCAATTCCATATATTTCTTTATAACTGGTAAGGACACATGTGCGATGCACATGCTTGAATTTTTACTCATCCAACAATACTAAATTTGAAAGCCATGAATTTTTTTTCCTAAAAAAAATATTTACTATTCTTATTTGTACTCGTTATACTACGTAGATAATTGAAAGGGCTTTTCAAATATATAAATTTTTAAAAAATCCGGTGTATATTTTGAAAGATATTAAGTTTTTAAAATTTTTGATCTATTTTTAAAACAATGGTATTTATCTTATATATACTAATATAAAGAAAGTAGAAATTTCTAAGGAACCCAAATGGGAAAATTAGGCTAAGGCCCAACCCATGGATAACCCATAATGTGAGACCCTTAATTAAAAGAAGTTTAAATCTAGGCCCCAAATTATTAAAAGACCTTGATACCCTTATGCATATGGTCAAGCCCATAATTAAATAAAATTTAAATTTAGGCCCCAAATTATTAAAATATTATGTGATGATGTTCCAACCACTGCCAACCACCTCCGACCACCACAGCCACCGCCAACCACCTCCGACCACCACCAAGGCAACCACCTCCGACCACAACCGCCGCAACCACCTCCGACCACCGCCGCCCAGAAAACCACCTTCGACCACCACCGCCGGACAACCACCTCCAGACCACCACCTGCCGGAAACCACCTCAGGCCACCACCAACCACCATAGCCACCACCAACCACCGCCGTCAACCACCTCCAACCACAACCGCCATCGACCACCACCAACCACCACCGCCAACCACCGCCGCCGATAACCACCACCGTCGGCCAGACCATAGCTCACCACCACCTCCAGGCCACAGTGATATTGCAAGTGTAATAGGAAGTTACACATGTATAAAAATTACACATTCATGTTGTGTATTAAATAGTGTGTAACTTAAAGTTACACATCCATATGACATGTGTAAGAAGAAGTTACACATACATATGACAAGTGTATCCACAAGTTACACATGCATATGGCATGTGTAGTCAACAATTACACAACAGAAAAAAAAAATATACAAAAAATACATCTATCGCATTAATATTAATTTACAATAATAACTCTGTTTACCAGCTATAGTAATTGGTTGTTATTGAACACAATAAATGAGTTAAAACACTAGAAATAAGCCCTTTGAAACCTATACTTAGAAGTTTTGCCTTTCTTTCTTGTCTTCCTATTTCCAAAATGCTTGCATATCTGCAACGAAATAAACATCCATGGATTAGGTTGGATGAATAAAAAGCAAAAGAAAATAATATTATAGGAGAATTGTAAGGCAAAATTATAGAACAAAGATCACAGAAAAGACACATGATAACCCATCTTAGCATGTGTAACTTGGAGTTACACATGCATCTATCATGTGTAATTGGCGATTACACATGCATATGACTTGGATACCTAGCATGTGGAATTTTTTGGTTGCAACTTGCAAGTTTGTTCATTTTAACATGTGTAAATAGGAGTTACACATGCATATAGTATGTGTAATTGAGAGTTACGAGATGCACTGACTTGTGTAACTCTTAGTTACACATCCATATAAAGCACACATTTTCAACTAAAAAGCTAAGAATCATCACTTCTCACCTGGACATTAGAAAACATCCTTATCTATCCAAAGAATAAAGCGCAAGAATATCCCAAAGCTTTGATAAATGTTCTTGGTTCTATTGGTAAGCTAGTGTCTTACTATTGTTCATACATGTTCATACAAAATCTACCAAAAATCATTTGAAACCAAAACCAAAAACCTTCCTTATATTCACAAGCTTAAAATTTAAACTTTATGCAATGATCGGTTCATAGTTTAATGGAAGTTAAACAAAAAAATTGACTATACTTACATTGTCCAAAGCCATCCATAGAAAACCTCTCTCGCTTCATACCAAAACACTACCACTAACTCCAAATCCGAATTATCCTCCAAACCTCGATGCACTACCACCACTTCCTCTTTATCCTCTTCCAAAAACTCCGCACCTGCACCTCCACCATCAACACCACCACAAATTCTTTAATCAAACAACATATTTGTAGGCCAAGACTCAAGATAAGCAAACTAAAATCGAACCAGAATGAAAAGAATGCAAAATTAATGGAAAGAATGCAATATTTTCAAGTAAATAGTCGAACAAAGAGATTCCTACTATAAATGAGAGAGTGATTTAAATGTTTACGTAAAAAAATACACATTCGGTCAAGTATGTGTAAATAAAAGTTACACATATATTTATATTGTGTAAATAATGCTAACTGATTCTTAGTAGGTATACGTGCATATGGATTGTGTAACAGCAGATTAGAAACACAAAGGACTTGTGTAACCTTTAGTTACACATGCATATGCTTGTGTAACCTGCAGTTACACATCAATATGGCTTGTGTAACCTGCAGTTAGAAACACAAAGAACTTGTGTAACCTATAGTTACACATGTGTATGCTTGTGTAACTTGCAGTTAGAAACACAAAAGGACTTGTGTAACCTGTAGTTACACATCCAGAACCAATAGCGTAAGCCAACAATTAACTTGTGTAAACTATGCTTCAAAAAAAAAAAAAACTTGTGTAACCTATAGTTACACATACGTATGCTTGTCCCTTTGACCCACACAAAACCAGTAGTGTAAGCCAACAATTAACATAAAATGGATACATAATCACCTAAACTGACATAGCAATCACATTCTTTGAGAAACTCAATCACAATGAAATATTAATCAAATTCATTGTAATTGCTCACCAAACACCGAAACAAAAACTAAACATGGTTCATCCTCTTTCTTCTAATATTCTCCTTCAATTTTATACACTTACTATTTAAACTCCCCATCAAAATTATCACCACCACCATTAATCAACCCTGTAAAATCAAATTGAAATGTAAAAAACAACAAATCGAACCTAAAACAACAACATAAATTCCTACCACCATTTCATGTAATAATCATCATGTATAAATGAAAATCAAAAACTAAAAGTGAATAAAACTTCAAAAAGAATTTGAGTGCATTGAATAGTTTTTCCCTTTTCAAGGAAGAGTTGAGGAGAGAGTTTTAGGATAAAGAAGTGACTCGCTTTACTCATTTCTTTATCTAGATCATCATCCAAACCGAATGATGATCCTTTACCGAGAACAAGTTGTCCATAAAGCAGCTGCCAACCAATGTTGTCTAGTCATTTCAATATGCATGATATACCTTTTCATAAGAACCTACAATATATAGAATATAAACTTTATATCCCAGGATGTGTAACTGCTAGTTACACATCCATATAGCTTGTGTAACTACTAGTTACACATCCATATAAATACTAGTTCATCATCCAAACCGAATGATGGTCCTTTACTGAGAACAAGCTGGCCATAAATCAACTTCCAACCAATGTTATTTAGTCATTCCAATATGCATGATATACCTTTTCATAAGAACCTGCAATATATAGAACTTTATATCCCAGGATGTGTAACTAGAAGTTACACATCCTGCTAGTTCATATAACTAGCGGTTAGACATCCATATGCCAACATATATGCATGATATACCTTTTCATAACTATGATTTACATCCCGCTAGTTCAAATAACTAGCACTTAGACATCCATATGCTAGTTCATTCCAATATGCATGACATACCTTTTCATAAGAACCTACAATATATGGAACATAAACTTTATATCCCAGGATGTGTAACTAGCAGTTACACATCCCGGCTAGTTCGAATCACCATTACTAGCTTAATAACAACTTCTTCATTATCTGAACATCAAACCAAAAACAAAAAAGATCCACGTCCTTAACATACAACAAACTTAATTGAAAAAATAAACTAAAAATTAAAAGAAAAGTAAGTAATTATACCTATCATCCCCGTCTTGAATCGAAACTTCAATATATCCTCCATAAATCTCACAGCGTTTTTAATCTCGAGCCTTATTTTCTTCCAAATCAACATCCTAATCATAAAAACCTAATCTATTAATACACTAAAATACATTAAAAACCAAAAAAATAATGTAAAAACAACGGAAACAACAAGAAGAAAATCATACCTAGATTTGAAAATCGTTTGTTTCAAAAGAAGTTTTGTTGTTTTTGTTCTTCGATCCAAGTGAAAACCAAACAAAGAAAAGAAAAACGAAGATATCAGTTTTGAAATATATGAAAACAGATGATATTTATTCGGTTAAAATCAATCAATTAGCTTATATTTAGAATCATACCAGAGTATTTGTTGATTTGATCTTAGGGAAATGTTTATAAAAATCTCAAAAGATCGATTTGAATCTTAGATTATACGATGTGAGTGAATCTTCGATCTACTTGTTGATGACAATTTTCATCGTCTCTTGCATCTCATATTTGAAGATTATCCGATGTGAGCTGCAAAAACTCTTTTGGATCGATTCGTCTTCTTCATCTTCACGAGATCCGAAATGCTAAAGGGAGAGAGAAAGAGATGGAGAAGAGAGAGAAATAGAATGAAGAAATGAAATATCTTCTGATATATTTCTCTTGTATAAATACTAAAGGGTATTGTTGTCATTATTAAAATTCAGAATAATTAATTATGGGCCTGATCTAAAGATAATTTGATTTTCAGGGCCTAGTAATATCATTTTATGAAAGTATGGAGTTGATAGTGTAGGATCCATTTAGTGGGGCTTCTATATATTGAACCCATATAGTAAGGGGTTTCTAGTAGTTTTCACAACCCAAATTTGATTCCTCTCTTTTCCAAAAACCCACCACTAAGATGGCATATATACGTAGCCCAAAAGATAAGATGTACGGCTAAGATTAGTAGATTTAGTATTTTCATAATTTAAGAAGACCAAGGTAACCTTTATCAAAACAGACTGGTAGCATCGATCAAAAAAATAATAAAAAATCCCATAAATTACGGGTTGATTAGCCATGGGCTATTTTTATGGGAAATATTAACCGCGTTACCATTATTTAAGATCGGCTTACATTTTGTTAGATCTTGGATTCAGCGTTACCATTTTTTGCGTCCGTTTTTTTATTCTTTAGCTACACGACTCCTCTCCACTCATCTCCGTTGTTTATCGACTGTGTTTCGCTTTTGTTACAGATCTCATTTTTCTTCTCAAATTATTCACTCTTCACATCCTTAGTTTGAATGATAGTATAAGGCGCTACACTATGAAACGCTATTGGCTCGGGAGAGAAGCACAACTACTTGCATATAGTTGGGTTTGGAAACTACATTCAAATAGGATGGCTGGGTTTTGGTTTTTGTCTTTTCTTGCATAGTCAACTATACTGTGAAATTTCTGCACACATACGCTATATGGCATGCTTTACTTCATATTGTTTGTTGATTTTTCTTTACTAGAATATGAGCGTTCGGATGATGAGAAAATGTTTAAAGAAACTTCAGATCCTTCTTCTCTCTTAATTTTATATTTTTAGTTTGTCTTCATAAATGGGGATAAGTGCAATTATCTCAGCTTGTGATAACTCTGATTTTCACGATGATAAGTACACTTTTCACATCAATAAACGATGATAATTACATCTATCAATCAATGACTCGTTGATAATTGTGATTTTCACAAAACCTAACTAATTATAACGGGTGGAAATTTGTAATTGTCACTATATTTGACAACAAGAATGTTTGATAATTGGAATTTTCACAAACAATAGTTCCATCACTAAATTATGAAAACCAAAATCCTGAAAACAAAAAAATTCACACTAACCGACGTGGTAAACAAAAAAAGTAAAAAAATAAATTACTGAGAATTTTCACATTGATTTGAACTTTAAATAGGCTTTTATTATTGATAATAGTTGGCGAAAAAATTCAAACAAGAAAATAACCTGGCTTGATTGGGGTATACCCAAACTAATTGGGGTATACCCAATAAGACAAAATAGGGTCATTTTGAAGTAAAGTCAAGCTACCCCTTAACCTATATTTTTGTAAATAGCTAAAATGCCCCCACAATGATTAACTCTAATTTAACTAAAATGATTAGATTAGTTAAATTAGTTAGATTAGTTAGTTGATTTAGTTATAAATTGAGTTTTAGAAATCATTTAGAGAGAGAATTAGTATGAAGGAGTAGAGGAGATTTTCTTTTTTTTCGGGGGGGGGTTAGGGTTTTGTGAAATTTGTGATATGAGTGAGATGAGTGATTTTAATCTGATTTTTGAAGTGGGGAGTCTTCTAACTTTCCTCCTACATATGAGTACTTGTATGATGATCTACGGACCATGATCGAATGGATTACATGCATGACCCTCACTTTTAATTTCCTCAAACTCATGATGGGTATGGAAGTGATGAATGTATTGAGCCAAGCGACGAATCCAATGAGCAAGAAGAAGAGAATGAGGAAAGTAATCGGGTAGACAACCTCGTGGTGAAGATTGTGATTTTACTATGCAAATGATCGATTTTGTTTTTTTTTTTTCTCAGTTCTGCTGTACAGGGTCGGCAAGGTCGACGCTTGTCGATCATGCCGGCCATAAAAGTCGGCGTGGTTCTACTTTGAACAACGTCCCGACTTTTCATGAGCAAGTACCACGCCCGTGAATGTAAAAAATTTGAACCTTGCCGACTTTCATTTTTGAAACACAAGAGCCTTTACTTGAAAATGCTTACGTAGGCATTGTCATGTTTTCATAACTGAAAATTTGTTTCCATGTCGGCAATGTTTATATTCTCATACGTTCCGGTATTTTCTAATGCAGCATTGTTTTATATGTCGACCATGCAGACCGTGGTAATACACATCAACTAAACTTTCCCTGTTTTGTAGATTGTGGCATTGGTACCTATGGAGGATCAGCCTCAAGCTCAAAAAATTGGGGGTCCCGATACTTCCTCACATTATGCTAATGATTTGGAATGGAAGGAAAAAACGGCAGCGGCAGCCAATTAGATTGTTGAGAAAGCCAAAGAGAAGATGTGCGTTCTAGTGAAAAACACCCAACAAAGATCTACGCGTTTTGAAATGGTATGCGAGTGTTATGGATCGCCGGAGGAAAGTCACAAGAGAAAGGTTTATGTGTATGATAAGAAGACGACTAGGGTGTACAAGACGAAGTCAAAGAAGTGTGGATGCCCATTCAAGATAATTTTTGGGAGGAACAAAGATACCGACGAATGAGTAGAGTTGATGTTGGTTGGCATAACCATAAAGATCCGGACACTCTTGTTGGGCATTGTCAAGTTGCCAAGTTGAAACCGCACGAGTTCGAACAAGTAAGAACAAGTTGGGGAGTTAAACCAAGTAAGCTCCTAAGTAAGTTCAAGAGGGACGACCCGCATAACCTATCTTCATTGTCTACAATTTATGCAGCCAAGGAAACTATTAAAAGAATTGAATGGGATGGAAGAAAGGTGATGGAAGAATCACAATGGTTAATACACAAATACAACTAAACGGTGAGACACTATGAGTCATCGGAGGGGAAGGTGGATCGTATTTTTCTTGCGCATCCCGATATGATTCAATTGGCGCGTTTCTTTTACCAAGTTTTGTTCATGGATTGTACTTATAAGACGAATAGGTACAACATGCCTTTGTTGAACATTGTAGGACAAACCTCGGATAAGCAATCGTTCACGGTGGCATGGTGTTTTATGGATCGTGAGAAGGATGATAGTTATATTTGGGCATTGGAAACTTTGAAGCTTCTCTACGACGAAGACGAAACTCCAGGGGTTATAGTCACCGACAATGAGCAAGCAATAATGAACGCCGTGAGGATAGTATTTCCCAATGCACAAAATTTCCTTTGCACTTGGCATATACAATGCAATCTTAGAAAGAATTGTAGAAGTCATATCCAAAAACCGAAAGCAAAGAAAGGAACTAATCGTGAAAAAGAGGAAGATGAACGTCTTAGAAAACTAACTAAAGAGGAGCGAGACAAGGAGAAAGAGAAAGAAGACGAAGAATGGAAAGAAGGTGAGATTGAGTTTGGGTTATTCATGAAAGCGTGGGATAAGGTGGTTTGGTCGATGAGTGTGGGAAGATATGAGTTAAACTTGAAGGATTTCGAGATGATTGGAGGACTAATTACCCCAAAGTAGTGGAATATTGCAAGAAACAATGGTTGAGGCCACACAAAGAGAGGTTTGTGTATGCTTTTACTTACGACTATAAACATTTCAAACTTGAATCCACAAGTATGGTAGAGCAAGCTCATGGGAGACTAAAAGGTCTACTTTTCACAAGTCAAAATGAGATTGTGACGATGCAACATGCTATCCATGAGTACACTAATAATGATATCAACAAGATAAAAAAGCAATTCCAAGAAAGTAGCTTCCGGAAGTTGAGGGAGTTTAAGGAGGATAATTGGATGCTTGTTGGTATACATTGCAACGTCTCGCATTGGGAAATACGTTTCATGATGAAACATCTTGCATTGTTTAAAAAGTATAAAAAGTATGATGACACAGACACTCCTTGTAAGTGTAGGATAATGAAGGCTATCGGACTTCCATGTCGTCATATGCTTGGTAGGTATAAAACTCCCATTCCTCTTGATGATATCGATCCCTATTAGAAGCAATTATCTTTCAAACCGGCTCCAAGAGAAGATCTAGATGAAGAGTTTGGCGACATGGAACTTGGGAGAATAATCCTCGAAAAGTACCCCAAGTTGAATAGGTTGGACAAACAAACTATGAAGCACAAGTTGATGCCGATAGTTTACCCTTTTATGGAAGAACTTGAAGAACCGGAGACACAAGATCCTAATGGTAGACACTAGTGGAAAACAGAAGTTCCGCGACAGTCAGGAGAAGTCATATATACGAGTTTTACGACCATTTTTAATTGTCTCTGTTGGGGTCTCTATTAAAGCGCAGCTGTTTTGTACTACCCTTAGCCGTGTGTCTCAAAATAACGACAGATTTTAAGGGTAACGAGGTACAGACCCTAAGCCGTGAGTCTCAGATTTAAATTATAATATAAAAAAATTGATTGATTTCTTTGAAATGCAGAATGGCTAAATACATTGCATCAAGGTCAAATGAAAGTCAAGGAAAAGTCAAGTCAAATGGAACTCAAGTCAAAGTCAACACAAATGAAACTCAAAGAAAGTCAAGTCAAAGTCAACTAGAATTAAACTGAAACTGAAATTCAAATTTAAACTCAAACTTGAGAATTCCACATTCATTCATTTTATCCATTGGGTTTAAAATTACACAAAAAAGATGAAATCTTGGTTCAATACAATACATGTCCAAGCTAGCTAGCTAGTAAGCTAAAAACAACATGTTAAACAACAAAACGATAAGATCCTCCGATGACGATGAACTTAGCCAATACTTCATAAATGATATCAAGTAGAGCATCCATGTGTTGTCTCCCTGGTTCACATATGACAAAGAACGTTGTTCCTACAAAGCAAACCAGCAACAATACAATGACATAGTTCAGTTCATAATACACGGTAGAACAAAATAAGTTACTAGAGTATACTTCATATTCTCTCTTTAACATAAGGTCTATGATCGTGGCAGTGTTGATGTAGTGTTATTATAGTGATCATAATAAACAATGCAATGAATCGCCAAAAAACCATCAAAGAATAACTGAAAAAAATAAATATGACCAAACCAAGCTTGTCAAAAAGATCTGGTGCTATGACTAGCTTCCTTGTATATCGCGCACTATTATCGATTTGTCTACGGTATCTTAGAATCACCTACATGCATCTATATTTCATACATGATTATACCTTCCTATAGGATCATGTTCAGTATAAATCCTTTTTTCCTTCTAGAGGAAAAATTAAGCAACTTGAATAAAATGACAGTATTACGTACAGATATATGAACATTCAATTAAGAAAATAACAAATTTGTTATCACGCATGATTCCTTATCACAACTGGATACTACATTTGCATACTAACATCATTCTAAACCTAGCATTGTATCCATATTCAACACTATAAAGTTCATTTGATTCCCAAAATGGTTTATTAAGGAAAAAGAGGGTAGGAAATAGCTAGCAGCTGATAATAATTACGGAAAAAGAGCTTACAGGGTTAGCAAAATCTTTAGTATCTAGCATTGCTGACTTCAATTTATTCGCGTGTATCCCCATTTCTCGTGGCCCTTGGAAAGATAATCAATTGTAGAAAATGAAATTAAAACGAAAGTAAAAAAGTAAATGTATATGAAGTATGTTGTCAGTGATGGAAAATGACACACATATCTAATTCCTACACTAATTAAGATGCAGAATAACAAACTGAACCCATCTACCCCAAGTGAATAAACTCAGGGTATAATCTAAAGTACAAGACCTACCCAAGTAAGTAAACAAGTTGGGGTATAAATTTAAAGTACGAGACTATGCATGAAAAAAATAAGAAAGAAGTATTACCCAAGATGTGCTCTAACTCCTGTCCACTACATACTGCATCTTTGCACTGATCACAACAAAGAAAATTACTTGAGCAAAATAAGTAAAGTCTAGAGGAGTTACAGGACAGTTGAATAAACTAACAAATTTATCTGGCAACTAATAAATGCAGGATTCAGCATACACAAATAAATATTCCAGCACATGTGCATACTAGATAAACAATGGCAAAAGCCATAGACAAACAATGGTCAAAAGTGGCTATTGGAAAAATGAAATCAGAAGTAGCTACATAATTGTTTCAAGAAATTAAGATTATTTCTTTTACAAATTCCAAATTCAATTCAGCATCCATAGTCCTAAGTTGTCATTCATAGGTAACTTTTATGTATTGGGAATTTAAGATCGAAAACCATATCATAAGCTAGATTCTTCTTGCTTTAGTCTGCCTATCTCAACATATTTCATGATGTTCAATTCTAATGTTGCAGGCTAAATTAGCACCTGTAACAGTTTTCACCAGCTATTTAGAAGTTTGGTAAAACAAATAAAACCTTATGCAGATTATGTGACAGAGATTGGTTTATTCTAACTTCCTCTCGTTGAACACTACTAGTGCAAGCATACAACTGAAATAAGTACATGAAATTCTAAGGATAAAAATTATAACATGAAAATGTGGTGAACCAGGTACCTTGTCGTCATCATATTTCTTGGCCTTGACTTCCTTCTCCTCCTTATATTGGGATCATCACTTTCCTTGTTTGCTTGGATCTTTGCTACATCACTCTGCAACGAGAATATAACATTAACCATGAGAACGATTCTCGCTTATCCTAAACCAACATGCCTATCCATATGTAAAAGTGGAAAACATCTAAGAACAAGCAAATTTATCCTCGACTTCCTTATCCAGATATTTAGATCAACTATGAAATTCTTTGTTAAACACGTAAAGGTGGATAAAATAATAATAAATAGTAATAATACAGATGCAAATTTACCGGATATAGTGGAACAAGGCAGCATCCTCATCATTTAGGTTTAAAACTTCCGCAGGGTAGAAGTGACTAATTCCGCCTTCAAGCTAGCTTAACGATTCGATTTGTCAAATGCTCGGAAGGGAAAAGAGGTCTGGCTATGGTTGGAGACCTTGAAAAATATGTCCTCAATACGGATGAGCATTTCCTATGCTTTCTTTGGTTCAATGTTTCCTAATGTCAAATGGTAAAGTGTATATTATATCAAGATATCATATTTGTAATATTTGATCAATTATCTTTGAATCAAGATAAATATGTGTACTGCTGCATAACACTCTACAAAGGCTTTCGAGAGAAGCATATTTGAAAACTTGGCAAGATCGGCGGCTTCTAGATGAGGAATCCATAGCTTGCGTACTAGCTTCTTGAAACTTGTAATTTTGGTACTCCTTTAAAACAATTTCTTGATCGACAAAAAAGAGGACAAAGAATATAATCGGGGCTGCAATTCAGGAGGTTGGCTTGAGTTATTAACCCAGTTTAGATCATATAATTAAGAAAACAAAATTATCGTGATCTTTATTCTTGATGCGGCTAAGAAGTTAGTAGTCACCAGTTAATTTGGTAAACCATCATTTACGATATTCACATTATGAACTATTACTTCTCACGGGATCCGTCTGGTTCATTAGAGAACAAGTTCTTCTTGCTAACTCTAATGTAGGTTCTCATCTGGGAATATGGATTACATCAATTACGCATACAAAGAATCTGATGCTAGTTTAACTGTTTACCTTAATCACAGCACATCTTTCCGGCTTTACTTTGAACTCCTGTATCTGCTAAATTATTTTGTCCACCAACATGAGGTCTTGTCATAGTAGTCTACAAGAAAATCACTTTGAAATATTAACAAAGTAACACAAAAACCTAGTCATCTTGGATTCAAAATCATGAACATAATCAAATACTAATATACCCTTCTCAAACCACACAGAAATACAAGGAACGAATAAGTTTTGTTTTCTAGTCTTTTCGATATGCAATCCCAATTAGACATTTACCAACCCATCACTTTCACAAGCAGAACTCTGCAAAAACACATAAGCATAGTTACGTCTTGAGTCAAGTACAAGAAAATTTGTAATATGACGGATAGAGAAGGTATGACCTGCTAACCAAGAACAAAGGTGGGACTAATATGATGTATATGAACTAATCAATTACTTATCTTATAGCACAGGATATCATCGGTACCCTTTGTGTGGCAATGATAAAGGTGGTAGTCTGTAGATATATAGAATTTCACATCATTTTTCCGTCAATAAGAATATGCTACGCAATTCATGAAATCCAATCTACTGCAACCACGAAAGCAGTTTCCTACGTTAAGTAAAAACCCAAAAATATATTATCTGCCATTCCAAGTATCTACCAGAGGATCCTTTCATATCAATTGAGACAAAATCAGTTAACTAAACCTAAACAAACCCCAAAATCAGTTACAATTAAACATATCCACCCATTACCTATACCCTAATAGAAAATCAAGTTGAAAGAAAAGAGTACCTGATGAAGTTTGTAAAATCAAACCCGTAATAACCACACCAAATTGAGAAATGATCCTGAAATCAACCAATATGCGAAAAATGGTTAAAACCCAAAGAAGAGAATCAACCAAATCAACAAAAATAAGAGAACAAAAATTTAAAACTCAATTATTGTACCTGATGAACCCTACCACACCAAATTGAGAAATCAACCTGAAATCAACCATTAATTGAAAAATGTTTAAACCCAATGAAGAGAATCAATCAGATCAAAAAATAAAGTTACAAGAAAAGAAAATAAGAGAAGTTGAATTCAAACCCTAACTTTACCTGATGTTGTTTGAAAAATTAAACCTTGCACAAAATTAAGAGATGTGAAGCTTTATCGAGTTTCCCCTAATTTCTTCTCGATCTCCTCATCAACGAATCCTTCTTGAATTCAGAAACCCATCTCTGCTTCTTAATCTGTTCAAACACTCATCACCATTCCTACCCGTTATAACCTCCACCTTCTCGATCTGTTTATCTCTGATTTAAATAATCCGCTTCAGTAACAACATCGACAAACAAATCCAACAATTTTAATCATAAAACAAAATATTAAATTACCGTATTGCCGGTAAATAAGTTGATACTTCTTGTTCTATTGATGAATCCCTAACAATTGGCAAAATAACCAAAACCCAATCACAACACTATTTCAATTTTTCTAATAAAGAATAAAACCTTAACTCATTAAAACATAACGATCAATTATAATAAAATACAGGACAAAATCATTATGAAAAACAGAGATCGATTACAAAATAACGAATTAACAGTGAAACTGCACCTTAATAGTTACTTTGCTCTTGTATTTGTGGGAGAAACAACCTTTACTTCATAGAATAAGAGGAGAAGATGAATAAGAAAACCAGGATTTTGCTTCTTGGGTGATGAATGGATCCTAAAAGAAGAAGAGGTTGTTGGTGGTGGTGATTGATGGAGGCAGTGAATCGTGGATGTGGTGGTGTGTGAGTGAAGTGGAGAAGAAGACCGAAAGAAGATGTAAATGGAGAGATCTGAAAATTTTGGTCTCTGGTTTTGGTCTCTTCTACTCGATAATAACGAAGTCCTCTTCACAATCTAGCCATCCATCTCAATCTCGATCAACGACTCAAATTGCAAGCATCTCTTGCCGTTCATCTACCGAAGGTACATCGGATACCATGGGTCTCTGAATCGATGGCATGATAGTAAATAAATTTTCTTATTCAGAGACGGCTATGTAAGCTCTCAAAATTTTTCCATGTTTTTATCGTATCAGAGACCGCCATGTTCGGTCTACGGTCCAACTACAGTCAATGAGGGTCACGGATGTGGGTTGTATAACACCCATTTTCCACTAGTGAGACCAACTACCAAAAAGACGAGGGCGGAATAAAGAGAACAAATCAAAGAGTTTTTGAGTACAAATTGCGATCAAGATCAATACGAAGGAGAACAAATCAAAGAGTTTTTAAGTAGAAATAGTGATCAATCCAAAAGGAAAACATTAAAGAGCATTTGAGTACAAAGTGCGATCCATCCAGGACATGTTTATGCGGCGCAATACAAGGAGGAGCCCGCTAAAAGAAAAGAGGTCGTCCAAGGAAGGATTCAACTACGCCAACGGTCTCTAACTTGAATACAAATGGCACTCTACCTCTTGAGAGTCAAGTAAACGTGGAATTTGTTGGAAAGAAAAGGGGTCGGCCAAAAAAGGATTTAATTACACCAACCGTCTCTAACTTGAATACAAATGGAACTCTACCTCTAGAGAGCCAAGCAAGCCAAGGAGATGTTGCGAAGAAAAAGGTCGTTCAAAGAAGGTAGTACAACCGGTGTTGCAAAAGTATCGCACTCAACTCCCTCCAATTATTTAAGATTTCGTGATTGGTAACGACGATGTTAGAAAGATGGAAATTGTGGGTTTCACGTTATCTCGCAACAATTGGGACACCTAAGTGGAGCGGTTGAAGAGAATCTCACCCAATGCCAATACATTAGAAAAGAAGATGGCCGCTCGACTAGAAAACGACAAGGAGTTCCATATCTCAATGATTCTAGAAGGTTCCATGGAGGAGAAAGAAGCAACTTTCAAAGGTTTGCTAACTAGTGTTAAAGGCCCGGAGGGAAACACACCGATCAAATGGGAGCATTGGTTGAGAATGTCGGAGTGTGGCCATCTATTGGCAGATACTTGGAATTGCGTGGTACATTTTTTTAATGAGGGACTATCTATAGCATTTTCACCGAAACATGCGGTTTGCGTGGACCAACTAAAGCATAGAAGAATTTTCATGGCTTTGGTGGATAAAAATCATTTTATTGGTCTACAACTCAATAAAGAATGTCCATTACCTCCTCTATGTAGGTTTAGTTTGTGGGAGAAGTTCACAAACAACAAGAGAAAGGAATGGATGAAAATTTATGAGGACAACATGGCCCTTTGGAATGTTATAGATGAGTCTAGGGAATGTCCCATAGATTTGACTAAAGGAGGTTCAATAGGTTTGAATGAAATCCCTCCAATAGATTTGAGTAAGGAGTGATTATGATTAGGGAATAAAGCAGCTTTTTGTGTAGTGTACAATGGAGTACTAGATAAAACATTCGTACATTTTGGAGTACTTTTGTAATCGCATGCGTGTTTTGTGTAATGTACTTTGGAGTGCTACAAATGAATAATGGATGTGTTTTTTTGGGTGTATTCTCATTTGGTCGGCATCATATTTATTACCAAACCCTGCCGGGTATCCCAGGGTCGGCACGGTATTATTTCATCAGACTGCCGGCCGCAATACATGACAGTACAGGAAAAAGCTGCCTGATATGGTCGGCAAGGTCCGGCTTTTGCCAAGCTGCCGGCGCTTTATACGCCGGCAATGTTTATGAAATTTACCATGCCGCCTAGGAAATCCCTTAAAAAATATTATTTCCTGGATGTTTTTTACTATTAAGCCGGCACGGTCCTGGTTTTGCGAGGTTGCCGGCTTTTATTGAGCCGGCATTGTTATTGAGGAGAACCATGCCGGCTAAGAACTCCCTCAAAAATTGTTCATGAATGTTATTTTCTATAAAGCCGGTAAGGTTTATTATAATATCCATGCTGACAGAACAAGCTGTCGAAAGCTTTTAATATAGGATAATGTCGACTATGAGGCGCCTAGGCAAGCTTATAATTTAGGACAATGCCGACTATATATCGGATACAAACCTTAATTAAAGCATACAAACGTTAAAAACTTAACCCTAACACATTTGGGACATACATAGTATCTTTTACCGGTACACAATTTCTTAGGAGAGGTAATTAGCTTCGTCTTACCGTCGCAACATGGATCTGTGCATGGTAGAAGGTTGATTTTAGCAACTTCATCTTCATACGGAGCTACGCGCTCATCTATCTAATAGAAAAACACACAACAAGTGCATTTCGAAGCATACGGCCGATATACACCTCCTATTGCAGCTTTCATGAGAAATAAGAATCCCTTACAACCTTCAATAGTGCATTTGCTTCCTTCAAAGGGACAATCGTTTGCAAAATAACCACTAAGTGTACAAAGACTACAAATATTTGGTGGTGAAACTTCCATTCTTTATGCAAGGTTGAAGATGAAGTTGGGAATGCTTTTATAATAACAACATACCTAATATCTTGATTTTGAAATTTCTAGCCGTTGAGCATTCAATGGGTTGTACTTTGTACCTAAAAGGTGCAACTAACATTTAGGTCGGCAAGGTATAGATTTCATACCATGCCGGCCTCCAGTACTTTGTCTAAAACTGCATAAACAAAATAATAACTTCTAAAGCAACTAAAACTAAAAATTAAAATAAGTTTAAACAAGTCTAAAACCACAATCTAAGAGTTCAAAACATAATGTAATAGTTCAAACCACAATAAAGTTTGTTTCTAAAGCAAGTAAACATAATAAAGTTTAAGAAATTCAAGGATCCTTCTCATTGTTATTATCTTCCTCCCTATCACTAGCTTTGTCACCATCACTAGATTTTGCACCAGCATCAGCTTTTGCTTTTCCCTTATCTGGACCTATGTAGTCACCATCCTCATTGTAATAGGGGTTCACTCCAGAAAAGTCACATGCCCTGAAAAAAGTTCTTGGATTAACCTCCTCTTCTTCCTCCTCCTCTGATGTGCATTCTTCATAGTTGAGGGGATTGCTATGACTGTTCATAAACCTTAGAAATTCTTCAGGATTTTCCTTACCCATCAAACATAACTTTCTAAACGGGCAATTCTCTTCAGTTTCATCTTTAGGTTCTTCTAAATTGGGATAAATTGTGTCCAAATATTCAAATAGCTCTTCTGCATTGTTAACAAGACAAGGTAGTTCTTCTTTTGTTTCCACTGGGAACCTAAACAATGCACAAATAAGATATATGAAAACAAACAACACAACAGTGTTGATCTTCTTCCACTGGCCGGCAAGTCAGATAAACTAAACACTGACGGCTACAGTAGAGTCGGGAAGGTGTTAACCAACTACCATACCGACGAATAAACCGCCGGTATGGTTCTATTTATGAAAGACGCCGACTAATAACTTAGGAATATAAGGTTTCGATGCCTAACGTCGGCATGGTACAAGTCAAAAACCACGCGAAACAAAATATAACCCGGCATGGTTGGTTATTATACCCGCCGGCCTGGTTATTTTCCTGATCGCCATGGATCGATGAAAAGTCGGCATGTTATTCATCCCGATAACATCTTGGCGCTTTGAAAATACAAATGGTCGGCGTGTTGTTCAACTATCGACCTTCCGGCCACAAATCCGAAAACCAAAATTTTCGATTTCTAACCTAATCTAACAATCATATTCAACAAAACAATAATGGGTTTGAGTTTATAAATCACTTACAATCTTATTCGCCTTTAGAGGTTTCTTTCAAAGCACCTTCAAGGATTGGATTTTCGGGTTTGCTAGTTCCAACCTTTCCCGTACCTTTTCCCTCTGATTTGGATCTTTTCATGTTACCAGTTGAATCTCTCTTGCTGCTGGATCGTTTAGAATCAACAATTTTCTGTAGAAAATCAAAATTGAAAATTTTGGTTGATTTTAGGTTTTTGGAATGAAATAGAAGAGGAGAGGGTTTAGAGAAGATGAATGAAAGAGAAGAGGAGAGGGTTTAGAGAAGAAGGATTAGTAGAAGATTAATCAGTTTTTAGTTTTTAAGTTTAGGGTTTAGTTTTAGGTTAATTAGTCTAGGGGTATTAAAGTAACTTTACCACATTTTGGCCTCCCCATAGCAAGGTCACATGTCCACTTAAAATTGGGTATACCCCAATTAGTTTGGGTATACCCCAATCAAGCCAGGGAAAATAACAGACAAGAGTTAATTTAGGAATAATTTAAGATAGCATTAAATAACAGACAAGAGTTAATTTAGGAAAAACTTAAGATAGCATTTTTCAATTTTTGTTAGGAAAAGAAAAACAAATACTCCCTCTGTTCATTTTTATTTGTCCTAATTTCTACTTTGGTATGTCCATTTTTATCTGTCCGCTCTGTTTATAGACATACTTTTCCCTTAAACTATCAAATATATGCTTTCTTTTTTATAATTATAAAATCATTTTTAATGTAAACTTAATTCAAAATCATAAATATCATCACCATATATAAGGAAAAAATCCATTCAATATTTTTTTATATTAATTTTCATTCCTTTTCTAAATAAAAACATTTATGGGTAGTTACAAAGTTCCTAATACTTCTATTTATTCTTACATGGCAAAGAATCAAAAGAATTTATGACAAAATCTCAAATTCATGGTAGAGTATATCATAAGAGGAAATAATCTACAATTTCAATTTTTTTTCCCTCTCAAATAAAAATTCCAAAGGTTCCAAAGTTTTAGTGCGGGAAAGCAAAATCAATTGGAGGAAATAAAAAATTCTTAAATTTTGGAGTACAAGTTTGCTTTTATTTCTTTACAATATTTATTAAAACAATAATACTATCCAAATTAGAATTTTTAACACTAATAATTTTAATTTTGGTAATAACGTAATATTAAATAGGCTAGTCAAGGGATAGTCATGACATTTTATAGGATTTCCTTAATATCTTGACAAAGTCAAAGTGGACTCTTAAAAATGGACGGAGGGAGTATTAAATAATAAATTAATAGGATAAAAAGGTTAATTTAGTAAATTAGTACTGATTTGGGTTTCACATATTATGAGTCTTATTGGTGGGCAACTCAAAAACAAAAAAATCAAAATGGGCTAGAAATAAGTTCCCCCGATAAAGAAAAGATATATTTTTGGTAGGAGACCCCCTAAATTACATATTTACTTAGTTGTCCTTATTTTTAAAACAATGGTATTTATATAAATATATAAAAAATGGGGATAACTAAGTAATTTAGGGGGTCTCCTACCAAAAAGAGCTCTTTTCTTTATATATTAGTATAAAAGATAAGAAACCCCAAAACGCCACATGTCATTCCCACAATTAAACTAAAATCTGGTGAAGCCACCTCAGCGTTGATTTTCCATGTCAGCGGCGTCTGATTGGCCGGAATTCTAACAGGCACTACTTATACTTATATTTTTTTTTATGTAAAAAGTAAATATATTAATCAAGCAATAAATAACATCAGATTTACAATATCTTTCTTTTCAAAAATATTGGACATCACACTTGATTGTGATATCTTTAGCTGAATTTGTGTAGATATGTGGTTAAGATTCTTTGTCCGAGCTTCTTTTGCTATCTGATCAGCTGCAGCATTAAATCTTCTGTTGATATATTTCACCTTTGCTTGAGGGAGTCCTTGCAAGATCTTTTGGGTTTTCATTATTGTGTTCTCCGCGCTCCAATCTGGGATCTTGTCTTTCTCTCTAATTGTTTCCACTAACATCTTGCAATCTGTGACTAATGTGACACTAGATAGAATATTCTCACTAAGCCAATATGAAGCTTTTAATAAGGCTTTTGACTCTGCATGGAAAGCTGATGAAGCCATATCTGCTCCCGCTGCAATGTGCATAAAAGTTTCGGTGTCCGCCGAGAATAGGATAAAAGCATATCCCATTGTTGAATTTTCCTTTTTGAAGGCCGCGTCTATGAATATTATCCAGTCTGAAGCTAAACTTGACCATTTATCCTTGTATTCCATAGTTGGTATACTTTTTTTGGTCTTCTTGATATTCTCTTGTGGATATTGTTGTAGGAAATTGTTAATTTGCTCAATAAGCGAATTTGGGTTTGGGTTTATTTTGTTAAATACTACTGAGCATCGATATTTCCAGATGAACCAGGATATTGTTGCAATCTTCCCTGAATAGTTAGTGAAACCCGATTCCGATATCCAGTTTTTAATCCAATCCATCATAGAGACTGTATTAATTCTGGTATTAACTGCATCTAAAGATAGACCAAACCAAATTGCTCTAGCAAACGGACAGGATCTTATCAGGTGTTGTTCTGTTTCTGGCGATTGAGTATTACACATTGGGCAATCTGTGATAAATTCCTTATTATGAGCTCCTAATCTATCGGGAAGAGCTTTCTGAGCTAATTTCCAAATGAATAACTTGATCCTCGGAATTACATTGATTTTCCATATTTTTTTCCATGGAAATTCGCCATTGTTGGTGTTTTCCGGATCTTGGTTTATGAGGAAATTGTAAACATTTTTCGCTGAAAACTTTCTAGAGTCGTGATGTTTCCATCTAATTTTATCTTGCTCTTGTATATTTGGCGATATGGCAAGGATTTTCTCTTTTATATTATGGGAGAAAAAGGTATCCAGTTTCTCTAGATCCCAATCTTCATGTTGTGTAATCAGTTCACTTACCTTTTGTGGGACTGGATCTAATAAACCCGTCGGTTTTTGAATTTTGTTTTCTGATGGTAACCAGTTATCTTCCCAAACTTTACTGAAGCTCCATTTTTAACTTGCCAAACAAAATTTCCTTTGATGAGATTTAGACCTTTTTGTATGCTTGTCCATATCCAAGAAAGATTTGAAGTCCTAGAGGCTTCTAAAGGGTGGTTGTCTGGGAAGTATTTGGCTTTCAATAATCTTGCCCACAATTGATCGTGTTTTGAGATCAGTCCACGCTGATTTCGTTAGGAGAGAGATGTTGAAAAGATGTGGGTTTTTTATCCCAAGCCCTCCTTGAGAGATAGGTTTGCATATGTTTACCCAAGCTTTAAAATAACCTCCTCTTTTTTTCTTTTTATCCTTGTTCCACCAGAAATCTCTTTGAATTTTATCCATTTGATCCAAGGTTTCCTTGGGAAGGTTGAGGATTTGCATTTGATAAGTAGGATAACCTTGCAGAACTGATTTTATTAACACTGTTCTTCCAGCTTGAGATAGAAGTTTAGATTTCCAACCTTGCAGAGTGTCATAGTATTTCTGGAGTAGAGGTTCGAAATTATCCTTTATTTTTTTATTAAAAAAGAGAGGAGTACCTAAATATCTATCATTTTTTGTCATAAGAGGGACTTTTAGAATTTTAGCTATGATTTTCCCATGCTTCGGATGGATTTTTTTGCTGAAAAAAATACCGGATTTTTGGAGGTTTATCATTTGAACAGTTATTTCCCCAAATCTGGATAAGATGTCAAGAAGGTTTTTTGCCTCTCCTAAATCGGCTTTGGTAAAAAGGAAGCAATCATCTGCGAAGAATAGATGGGAGATGTTTGGATCATTTTTGTTTATTTTCAAGCCAGAGATTTTTTTCTCAAAAACAGCATTTTCTAGAAGTCTAGAAAGAATTTCCATACAGATAAGAAATAGGTACGGGGAGAGGGGGTCGCCCTGTCTTAACCCCCTAAAAGTTTTGAAAGTCGGCCCTGGTGATCCGTTAAGAAGAATGGAAAATGAAGTGGTAGAGATGCATTGCATAATGAGATTAACCCAGTGGGTATTAAAGCCCAGAGCTGAAAGAGCGGATTTTATAAAATTCCATTCCACTCTGTCAAAGGCTTTTGAAAGATCTAATTTTAGGGAGAAATGACCCTTTTTAGCTTTCGAGGATTTCATTGTATGAATAAGCTCATGAGCGATGATGATATTATCAGTAATTTGTCTTCCGGGTAAAAAAGTTGATTGGTTAGGGGATATTAATTTATTAAGAATTGGTTTGAGGCGATTGGACATAATTTTAGATATTATCTTGTAAATAGTATTACTTAGGCTAATGGGTCTAAAATCGCCTGGGGTTTGAGGAGTAGAATTTTTTGGAATAAGGGTAATGAATGAGTGGTTTAAATTAGGGTCTAGAGAACCATTTTTGAAAAAATCTTGAACTGTGTTTGTAATATCTTGTCCAAAAATATCCCAATTAGCTTTAAAAAAACCTGGCTGGAAACCATCTGGCCCCGGGGCTCCCCATTGATTCATCTTGGATAAAGTGTCACATATCTCTTTTTTTGAAGGAATAAGAGATAAGGAGGAGTTCTCTTCATTAGAAATGCAATGAGTAATAATGTTTGAAAGATCTTCCACGTAGTTCTGGATCTGCGAGGTTCCTATATTGGATAAATGGCTGATGAGGAGGGAATAGATTTGATCTCTTTCCGAAATCCAAATGCCTGAAGGCTCTCGTAGGGAATGTATAGAATTAATTCTTTTCCTATTAGAAGCCGAAGCATGGAAGTACTCGGTGTTTTGGTCGTATTCCTTGAAAAATTTATCCCTAGAGAGTTGGTGGAAATAGTCATTTTTAATGTTGTACCAAACCCCTAATTCTGCTTGTAAATTTTTAATTTTATCCAGATTGGTAGCATAATTACCGGATTTATGTAGGCTATCTATCCTATTATTTAGGGATTTTATATTCTTATGAATATTTCCGAAAACATCAGAATTCCATTGAGAAAGGTCGGAGGAAAGGAGTTGAAGCTTGGAGTAGAAGTTATTATTTATATCACTACTGGAGTGTAGAGTCCAAGAATTGGCTACCAAAGCTGAAATAGTGGGGTGAGTGAGCCAGGATCTTATGCATCTAAAGGGTTTATGTAGGATTTGTTTATCCGGGTGGGAATCGAGAAGAAGAGGAGTATGGTCAGAACCGACCCTAGGAAGATGACTTACCTTTGTATTTGGAAAGTTCTGAGTCCATTGAAATGACGTGAGAGCTCTGTCAATTCTTTCGCATATATTGGCCTCGCCTTGTCTGTTGTTTGACCAAGTAAATGGAGCTCCCTCGTAACCCGCATCTTGAAGTCCCAAAGAATCAATTGTATGGATTATGAATGATTTGCTGCTGGAGCTTGATTTGTTTCCTCCTTGTTTTTCACCTAGATCAAGTATCACATTTAAGTCTCCAATTAGTAACCAAGGTTTGCTGAACTGTTGAGAAGAATGAGCTATGTAAGTCCATTGTTCTATTTTTTCTTCCGCTTCCACTGCACTATAGACACAGGTTAATATCACCTCCTTTTCTCCAATTTTTGTATCAAAATGGCAAACATTCAAGTTTGATGAAATCAGATTCATTTCTATATTATTGTGCCAAGCAATTGCTAACCCTTTTGCAATTCCCACGGACGGAACTATAAACCAGTCAAAGAAATGAGCTTTTTAAAAAAAGGGTCCATTTTTGTTATTTTTGCTTTGGTTTCAGCTAAAAAAACAATGTCAGGCTTATAATACGAGTTCATATGATTAAAATGATCTTGGGTTATTGGCGTTCCAATTCCTTGGACATTCCAAGATAGAATCTTCATAGATGAAATCAAAACAGAAAACCAGAAGGGCGGGATCTAACACTGTGGCTATAATTGAAAATTAAAAGGAAAGACAAATGAGATTTAGATTAAACTAGGAAAAGCTGTCAGCAATAAGAGCAAAACAAAACCAGAAATCTGAATGTCAGGAGTAACTAGGAACCAGTTGAGAGACAGATTAGGAGAATTAAAACAGACCAATTAAATCAGACCGGGATCTAAGTTGTAAAGAAAACTGAGAACTTGGAATTCAGAGTACAGGGAAGAAAAAACCTAGCTATTAACCGATTACAAAGGAGGAAGGCTTAAATCAAATTACAAGAGGCTAACAGAGGTACTAAGAAACATTTACAAATAAAACAGTAATCAACTATACAGAGAAGCTATTAAAACTTTACAAAGCAGAAATTAAAACTTTACAAGGATTAAAACAAAACCTACAGGTTACAAAAACAGCAAAAGGATTACACTAATTACAAAACAGAAATTTGGAAAAGCTGACAGTTTAAAATATATAGGTTCTAATGGTTTCCTGTGGCAGTATTTCCAGATATGGATATTATTCAGCAGTTGGAGTTTGTATGCCTATGTTTTCTTTTTGCTGCAGCTGTGCTTGTCTGTCCATTAAACCACTGATATAGATGGTTCAAGTTGGACTCAGAAGTTTCAATCACTATGATGTCTCTATCAATAGTTGCTGCAGGGTTGCCATCAACTTCATTAATCCTTAGTCTTTTAACTGGCCCATTTCTTTCTTCACTGAAATACTTTTCCATAGTGTTCCAGTTATTCCAATAATCTTGTTCAGATGAAGAGGGATCATGCTGTGAAGATGATGTTCCATTAAATGCTGTTGTGACACCAGCACCAGTAGAGGCAGTGCATCCAAAAAACCTAGCATGTTATGAACTTATTGAAAGTCTGCTTGACTAGGGCTTTTCTCTTCTTGACTAACTAACTCATCATCAAGTTCTCCTTGCATGTCAGTGAAAGTAACCTCAGAAGCCAGAGAGCTAGTTGAGGAGGTAGTAAGAGTGTCATCAGTCCATTCCATACCTTCTTGCACCATAGCTGGTTGAAAATCTTCATATGCATGAGCATCTTCTGGTTGGTTTTGCATTTCCGCATCCTGTTGTTGTTGTTGATGCAAGGCATCCATATAGGCATTTATCTCAGCTTGTTGTTGTTGTTGAGCCATCTCATATCTTACACAATCACCAATTTTATGGCCAAGCATATCACAAAAGGCAATGAATCAAGTGTTGGGAAGTTGTGGAATCCAAAGTTCACCCCATTGTAAAAGCCTAGAGCATTCTCAGCATTAACCGAAAACCGGATTTGATCTCTAATGTTAACTAAGGCTTTGACATTGATAGAATATCTGCCATCATGATGGCGAAATGGAAAGCCAAAAGAAGTTATATGGCCATTGACAGAAAAGTATCTTCTTAACATTTGACTAGTGACTTGCTCAGGGAAGAGGTTATGGATGGTGATAAAGAACATCTCCATAGTTGGAAACCAGTTTTTAACATCATCAGTGATTTCTAGCTTTTTAATACAAAATAAATCCCCAAAGACCCTCCTAGTATCCAAAGATAAAACACGATTCATCTCATGCTCTAATTCAAAACGAATAAGAAAAACAGGAAATCTACTTTTAGAGGTTCTTCTAACTGAAATCCCTCCCTGTATGTTCCATAGAAAAATAAGGGCGTTTCTAATATCGAAATTTTTCCTATTTGTGGGTATAGGAGCAATGAACCTACCAAGAGATGTACTAGTCCAGAGACGCCTAGTATTTTGAAACTTATAGGGTATAATTTGACTTAACACAAAATCATTCCCATTACTTAACACAAGAGAATTATGCAGTTGATCAGAGAGCTGAGAAACATCACCATGCCAAGCACACATGATGATACAGACAGATTGAAAACCAGCTTAAAGCCACAGATTATGAAGCAAGGAAGGGAAAAACAAGAATAAGGAAGAGCAAAATGAAGATTTAGAAAACTAGACTTACAGAGCATGAGATACTTACGATGGGGTAAAACCAAAACCATCACATAGGGTTTAAATAGGGGAGATTTTGATTGAGGCGCAAGAAAATTAGACCGAAATTTCAAAAAATCCATTTCCAAGGCAGTAATTATTACAATCCAAATTAAAAAACCCTAGATTAGACAAGGGTTAGAAAGAGTTCTTCATAAGAGCAACAGATGTAAAAATCGGAAGAAGAAATCGCCAAATGTCAAAACCCTAATAAGAAATCCATTAACATATTACAGTATTCTAATTAAAGCAAATAGGGTGAACTTCACACGTTAATTCCCAACACTAGGTTAATGATTACCTGAATTAGCCATTAAAGAACTCTCTGAAATAGCACTAGGAAGCGTGTTGAAGTTGAAATATCGATTGGAAAAGATATTGTTGCAGAGGCATAGAGAACTCCGTATTCATAATTTAATATGTAAATCCATATCTGATTCGAAAAAACCTAGCCAACAGTAGCCACTAGAACCTATAAACGCTAATTAGCTACTCATATGGTTAAGATATTTGCAAAAATTTGATGAATCTGGCTGAATTTTGATGAGGAAGAAGGAAGGAGAAAGAGTGCGAACTGGTTATTTTACGGGTTTTCCGTGGGAAAGCGAGAAACTGTAGGTTTATGTCAATATCAACCTTTACTTATACTTATTGAGACATGATACATTCGGCAACTTCAAGCGTCACCTTTAAAAGATAAAAGAATTTCAGGATGCAAGAATAAACCAAATTAATAACGCTGATTCGAATGCACCGTAAGAGAGTAGTCCTCGTGTTCCCAAATTACCCAAATTCACTGATTTTGATGTGCTGGATCCATTGATTAGGGTACATGTACAAAATGGCATTTGTTCCCTAACAATATGAGAACATATGTCTTTCAAGTTTCCGCACTTTAGTTCACTACTATATTAGAAGATATACGTCTTTGGACCAAAAGACATTACCTAAAATAACTGTTTTTCAGAATATATGAGAAGATATTCCTCCCGTACACGCCTTTACACTTTAACGACATGACTCTTTTCGTTCACAAATCCATTTTCATATCTCTTTCGATCAAAAAAAAAAATAAATATCCATTTTCATATCCATCCTCCGTACTATCATTTCTGCCTAACCACGGTAAGAGATTTTGTAGAACGGAATTGTTTCTGCCTGCTCAGAAGTGAGACTAAAGGCCTACGAAAATGCTAAACGTCCCCCACTTCCTTCCCCATTCCTTTTCCCCGCTTATGTGCCAAGCATTTGTTGGTTAAACCCAATAATAATGGGATCCCCCTGCTAATTTCAATTCAGGGATCAAGGGCTAAGAACGATGACACGTAATGGGGGAAAGGAGTGGGGGAAGGGAGTGGGGGAAGTGTAGCACTTTCGAAAGGCCTAAAACTCAATATTCTGACAACTACACTTCTCGGAGAAACAGAAGTTAGAAGGCTTTTGAAATTATAAGAATGTCATGTGGTCCAGAGTTGCTTCTCCGGTAGAACCATGAATTGGCTTCTGATGCTTAGAAACTGTTAGCACGGGCAGCAACTGCATTAGCGGGAAAAAAAAAAAAAGGTTAGTTAGATCTAATCATATATGAACAAGTCAAATTAATTTATGCGCGTAATGCACATATATATTTATCATCTTTGTGGTAACTGTTGGATATTTTCAACAAACCCTTGAATTGAAGGCATTTAGGCAACAAACCCTTGGATATTTTCTGTTCTAACGTTTCTATTGTCAGTTAGAAAACCTGAACAGAAAACTCGTTTCACCAATGGACGCATTGAAGGAAGAGACGCGCCTGTTCACTCTGAAAAGATGCCTGTGGAGATGAAAACTCATCTCCAAAGGGTGTGATTTCCTCTTTAAATAGGAGACTTGTTTTCATGCAAAACACATCTCTCAACTCTCTCTGTTTTCTTTCTTACAAGCATCATCAGAAACAAAACCAGTGTGTTCTTGGTTGGATCAAGGTCGTACAAGCTTTGAATCCAACATCCGTTGTGGGGCTTTAAGTATCCTGACGGAAATATTCAATTGACCTGTTTGTACTCGCCAATTTAATTGGGAAAGGGTCGAATAATTGTCTAAAAGAATCTTTCATAAGATCCTTGAACCCTAATACAACATTCTTTTCTTCACCCTGTTTTACTGCCAATTTTCCAACAGTTTTCGACAATTACTATCGACATGGAGGGTGAATCTTCAATGGCTGTTGTGCAATCACTGCAAGTCATGAATCATACTTTTAATAGGTTAGAAAGATTTGAAGGAGAGGGTTTTACTCGCTGGCAGGAGACTCTCAAATTCAATCTTATGTTTCTGAAACTTTGGTACATTCTGGAAGATGGGCTAGAGGCCATTCCTGCTGCTACTGACAAGGACGATGAGGAATTGAAGAGAAGGCGAAAGAAGCGTGAAGAAGGTGATTTCATGTGCCGAGGTCACATTCTGAATGCTTTGGGGTTGAACGTTTACAATGCTCATCGTACTTATGGAACTGCGAAGGAACTATGGACTGCACTGGAGAAAAAATACAAGATTTTTGAGGCCAGTTGCAAAAATTTCCTGATTTGCAACTTTATGGATTGGAAAATGGTTGACAGTAAGTCTATCATTTCCCAGGTCAGTGATCTTTTGCTTATTGTTAATCATCTTAAAGATGCTGGTATTGATCTTGTAAGTTCATTCATTGTTGGGGTTATTATTTCTCGTCTCCCCCATCATGGAATAGTTATAAGAAGAAACTTAAGCATGCTGAAACTGACTATGACTTAGAAGGCTTGCAGCGTCATCTTCGCATTGAAGAAGATGCTCGTAAGCGTGAGATTAAGGATAGTCAGCAAACTGAAAATCATTCTAAGATTAATCATGTGCAAGAATCGAAAACTTCGAATTCTTTCAAAGTTCGGAATGATTCTTAGTTTAAGAAGCAAGATCCAAACAAGAATGGTAAGAATAAGGTCCCTTGCTACTTTTGTAAGAGACCCGGCCATATTGCTCGTGACTGTCGTCCAAAGAACAAACAAATGAATAAGGAAGCAAATATGGTCGATGATTCTAAACTTGTAATTGTTGTGCAAGAGGCCAATATTGTTACAGATCATGGAAGTGGATGGTGGTACGATGCTGGTGCAACCATTCATATCTGTAAAGACCGAAATCTTTACAAGACATATGAGCCTGTCGTCGGATAAGATGTGATTTCTGCAAATCGTCTTCCTAGTAAAGTACATGGCAAAGGCACTATTGAACTCAAGTTTACTTCTGGAAAGATTTTCACCCTTACCAATGTATTACATGTCCCAGACATATGTAAAAACCTTGTTTCTGGAGTCCTTGTTAATGAGGCAGGTTTCGAGGTTAAGTTTGGATCTGATAAGTTTGTACTTTCCAAAAACGGAAAGTTTGTTGGACAAGGATACCCTTGTAACGGAATGGTTAAACTTAATTTAATGAATAATGGTTCTGCTTATATTGTTGACTCTATTGATTTATGGCATGCTAGATTAGGACATGTTAATTATGGTTCTCTTAGAAACATGAACAAATTAGGATTAATTTCCAATTGCAATTTTGATAATGTTTCTAAGTGTGAAATATGTGTGCAAGAAAAGATAACTAGGATATCCTTTAAGTCTGTTGTAAGAAATTCTTCCTTACTTGAATTAGTGCATAGTGATGTTGGTGATTTAAAAAGTCATGTTACTCGTGGTGGAAACAAATATTATGTCACTTTTATTGAGGATAGTACTAGATATGCCTATACTTACTTGATGAAATCTAAGGATGAAGTCTTTGATAAATTTAGAATTTACAAAGCCGAAGTAGAAACACAATTAGAACAGAAGATTAAAGTGTTACGTTCTGATCGTGGTGGTGAATATTATCCTACTGAATTTACTGTATTTTGTCAAGAGCATGGTTTAATACATGAATTTACTGCACCATATACACCTCAACAAAATGGTATTGCTGAAAGAAATAATAGGACTTTTATCGACATGGTTAATTCTATGCTTATTAGTTATGGTTTGCCTAATTCTTTGTGGGGTGAAGCCATGTTGTCTGCATGCTATATTTTGAATAGAGTACCTTTGAAAAAGAAAGATGTTTCCCCTTATGAATTATGGTTTAAGAGAAAACCTAATTTGAAAAGACTAAAAGCATGGGGTTGTCTAGCGTATATTAGAAAACCTGAACCTAAAAGACCAAAGTTAGGAAATAGAGCTTATAAATGTGCTTTTGTAGGATACTCGCTTAATAGTATCACTCACAGATGTTTAATCCTTGACACTTTTGAGATTATAGAATCTGTAGATGTGGAATTTTTTGAAAGCATGACAAGGACAAGTTCTCAGACACTACCCACTGAAAACCCATTGTTAACAAGTCTAGAACCAATGGAGACTGAAAACAATGATGAACCTTCCTCTTCTACACAAAATAATGATATCTCAGTTTCTACTGAAGATATTGAACCTAGAAGAAGTAAGAGAGGAAGAATAGAGAAAAGGCCTGACTCGGATATTAAATATTACCTTGTAGAGGGTGATAAGAATGAAATTCTTAGCACTACCGTGTATAATATGCATGATGAAGGTGATCCTAAAACGTATGCTGAGGCAATACGCTCCAGAGATGCTTATTTCTGGAAAGAAGCTATAAATGATGAAAAGCATTCCCATATGACAAATGGAACTTGGATATACTGTGATTTACCTCCTGGTGCTAAGGCAATAGGATGTAAATGGATATTCAAGAGAAAGTTGAATCTTTGATGGTACCATTGATAAATTTAAGGCCAGATTGGTTGCTAAGGGTTACAAACAACAACATGGTATTGATTACTTTGATACATATGCACTTGTTGCACGAATCACATCTATTCGTTGCTTGATTGCACTAGCTTCTATTCATAAGCTAGTTATATATCAAATGGATGTCAAAACCGCTTTTCTAAATGGTGATTTAGAAGAAGAGATATATATGGAACAACCTGAAGGTTTCATATTGCCAGGCCAAGAGAAGAAAGTGTGTAAACTAGTGAAATCTCTTTATGGATTGAAGCAAGCTCCCATGCAATGGCATGAGAAGTTCGACAAAGTTGCTTTGTCATATGGTTTTGTTGTGAATGATGCTGATAGATGTATCTATAGTAAACAAGATAAATCTGAGTGCTTGATTCTATGTTTGTATGTTGATGACATGCTTATTTTTGGGTCTGACTTGTCTATTGTGGAATAACCTAAGAAATTCCTTAGTTCAAACTTTGACATGAAAGATCTAAGGGAGGCTGATGTAATATTAGGAATTAAAATCCTAAGAAAGGGAGATGAATTGGTCTTAACCCAATCTCATTACATTGAGAAATTTCTCAAGAAATATGGTCATTTTGATGACAGACCAGCACCTAGCCCTCTAGATCCTAGTGTGAAGTTAATGAAGAAAATTGATAGAGCTCATAAACAACTTGAGTATTGGTGTTGTTGGCAAGTCTTATGTATGCTATGCATTGCACAAGACCAGGCATAGCCCAAGCAAATGGGAGTGTTATGTCGTTTCTCAAGTAACCCTGGAATTGAACATTGGAAAGCAATTTCAAGAGTGTTGGCTTACTTGAAGGGAACCATAAATTATGGTTTACACTTCCATAGATATCCCGTTGTATTAGAAGGATACAGTGATGCGAACCGGAACAATGTAGAATCCAAATCCAAATCTACAATGGATGGATATTTACATTGGGAGGTGCTTCTTTGTGTCTTGGAGTTCAAGAAGGACTGCATTTCTGATTCAACAATGTTGTCAGAATTGATTGCACTTACAGATGCATGTAAGGAGGCAAAATGGCTTAGAAATTTACTAGTAGAAATCCAATTATGGATAAAGCCAATTCATTCTGTTATGATTAACTGTGGCAATCAGGCTACGATCTATAAGGTCCTGAACAAGACTTATAATGGAAAGTCAAGACATGCTAGTCTGAGACATTAGATTGTCAGACAATTACTCAAAAGGGGAGTAGTTGCAGTTACCTATATTGAATCGAAAAAGAACTTGGCAGACCCTTTCACAAAGTGTCTACCAAAGGATGTGCATTCAATAAAGTGTAAGGAGATGGGACTCAGGTCTTTGAAAGAAGTTTGATCGCCAATAACGGAAACCCAACTTATGTTATATTTTGAAAAAGATAAACTTAAGTTCAATGTGGTACTAACAAGTTATTGCAGTGGTTATGGTACACTAAACTAAAAATTTCCCATTGTCCTTCTAGTGTAGTGATTCTGCATGATCTTAGGGATGGATGAAAATCCTTAATAAGTCTAACTCTTATCACAAGGTGTCTCGCAGAAACACCTTCGAGACTTACCTATATGAGTATTTGGAAATCGGTCATGTTTCCTATGAGAATAAGACCGTTCTCAGAATAGGACTCATGAATCCAGGAGAAAGCACAGGGTCATTAATGTGCGAGCTATGGAACACACTAATTCCTGAAATCAATATGTGTGGAAGTTCCGGCTTTATCACAAGGGGTACTTGGTTCAAGATAAAATTCACCATAGGACCTCGATAAAGCTTTGAATATCTTAAACTAAGTGGAGGTTCAAACCCAAAAGGCACCTATCATTTATGTATTGGTTTCCACAATGATTCTTTGTCTCAACTTAGCTTGAACTACGTTGGGTTGATCCCACTCGGGTACGTAGACAGACACTTAGGTGATGCAGCCACTCCAATTTTAAAACCTTTTTATTCTTTATTTTGGTTTTTTGAAAATAAGGGGAGAATGTTGGATATTTTCAACAAACCCTTGAATTGAAGGCATTTTGTCAACAAACCCTTGGATATTTTCTGTTCTAACGTTTCTATTGTCAGTTAGAAAACCTGAACAGAAAACTCGTTTCACCAATGGACATATTGAAGGAAGAGACGCGCCTGTTCACTCTGAAAAGATGCCTGTGGAGATGAAGAGTCATATCCAAAGGGTGTGATTTCCTCTTTAAATAGGAGACTTGTTTTCATTCAAAACACATCTCTCAACTCTCTCTGTTTTCTTTCTTACAAGCATCATCAGAAACAAAACCAGTGTGTTCTTGGTTGGATCAAGGTCGTACAAGCTTTGAATCCAACAACTGTTGTGGGGCTTCAAGTATCCTGACGGCAATATTCAATTGACCTGTTTGAACTCGCCAATTCATTTGGGAAAGGGTCGAATAATTATAGAAAAGAATCTTTCATAAGAGCCTTGAACCCTAATACAACATTCTTTTCTTCACCCTGTTTTACTGCCAATTTTCTTAACAGTTCGATGTTGATCAATAAGAATATTGGTGTTTCTGTGTATTCAATTGATTTTTGTTTATATACCCTCTTTGTTATCAAACTTGCTTCCCATACCAATTAAAACTTTGCATTTATGTGAGTGATGCCAGCACTATTTAACCTTATCCTCCAATTTCATTCATCCGAGAGATCCTATATTCTCGCCAAAAAGAATAGTCGTCGATAATCCAATAGCAACTAATCCAATTTCATTCATTGCTATTTTTATTTCTTGATGATAAAAAAGGGTTAGAGACATCCCGATTTCACATGTAGAGATGCCAACTGACCAACAAAATTGAGTATCCAAATGCGAACATTGTTTGTTTTTCATTTTTTTCCTGAAAATAACAAAATTAAATAGGCCAAGGAAATGAAAATAAAATATAACTACCTATGCCTGACCGAGGTATCGATAGCCTTACTGTCAGCTAGCATGGAGATTACATGCAATTTCTTGGGGAGGTTAGTCAACCATAGTCCTCTATAACTAACCTTTTTCTAGCACACCCACAACAAAGTTTATTTCGCAGCATAAGATAGGGGATGATGGACTTGGATGATTTTAGAGTTAAGCTATCCTAATCCTTAGTTGTACATTAAAATGAAATTCATATGATCATACGGTGTGTATGCACCGGGTTCGGAGCTTGTTCTACTAATTCCATTAGGCGCTCCTTTTCTTCAGTTACTGGATCTGGTAACTTCTTATACTCGTTAGTGGTCGGGTTCCAAAGGATGAGTAGATGCGACCTGAACCCATTAATATGCCTTAACAAAACCAAGCCATTACAACATCCAAAAAGCTCAATTTCCATTTTAAAAGAAGGGTATCTGATATGACCAAAGCTCTTACATATTGACGATGATGGATCATAACCAAAGGTGTATATATCATTCTGATTGTGAGACATGATACTAAATCTGTTCAGCTCAACAACATGCTTATATTGTCTTTTAAGAAATTTAGGGTTTTTCATTAAATGACACCACCCTTTGTTTACACACCTGAATCGTGCGATGAACTTCGCAGGCAACCGAACAAGGATGTCTGATAGGATATCCCATGGTAACTTCACCATTCCTGCAGTCCAAACAAAACAATATTAGAAAAACCAAGTAAATCTTTTAGCATTATTCATACTCGGAAATAGGAAATTAAAAACCGCCACTAATAGCCAAAAGACCGTCACAGATACGCATTTGTGACGGGCGACCATTCGTCGTTACTACTGGGTCACAAATGTTATTTGTGGAGGTTTTGGTTCATTTGTAACGGTTGGTCAACCGTCACGAATAAATTTGGTTATTTGTGATGTTTTCGACGTCATAAAAATCGGTCGACATCGTCGTCCAGAATTATCCGACCACCGGCACCAGATTTCAGTTTCTCAGAAGTCTTACATCATTCACACAAAAAATTTACACCAATCACACAAAACCAGAAACTAAACTTAAGATTGTATAAATTTGCACAATCACACTTTCTTAACAAAGTTTTACATTGATGCACCATAGAAACTTACATATATGTCAATAAGATGTTTAATGGATTCAGAAATAGAATCTGGGCAACAGAACAACCCAGATAGTACAAAAGGTAGCAACTGAATTTGAAAAGTCCCAAAATGCTTGTGTACATCTTGGGACAAAATGCGAACACACCTGCAAACATTAACCATATCAAGTGCAGTATTAATGTCACTGAAAACTTGAGGAGAACTTCTAGTTGGTGTTGTTGGTGTGTTACCGTTTAAGTTCCTGATTTAATGGACAACCAAAAATGGAAGCCCGTTACGGCACGTGTTATATCTCTATCCAGTGACATCCGACGGATGTAAGAGTTGTAACCTCTTTTATTATAAATTTAAATTGATTGGGTTCCCTCATAATTAGGGTCATAAAATTCATTGTTAATTGGATTTCTTCACTTAAAATAAATAAATTCAACGTGAATTTACTTTAAGAGTATTCTTTATGCCTTTTACGGATATAAACGTGATATAAACTACATTATTACTTTTTAAAAAATCAGTCAAGCTTCGTCAGTCAAGCAGAATTGAAAATAAAATAAAATACTTTTTTGTTTGTTAGTAAGAATTTCTCTAGTTGACCATTTATGCCCTCTCTCATTTTGTATGTTTGTAGGAAGAAACCATATATGGATCAAAAAGATATTTTTCAAGATATAACACGTCAGAATTTTATACATTTTTCTTATTTTGTAAAACGAATTGGTAAAATGCTTCGGGTTGTTAAATGGATTGATGATATAATCTTAAAGATACTGTATATTAATCCAAGCTTGATCGATCTTATGCAGTTTTAGTTTGATTCCTCAAAATAAACTAATTTAACACGATACAATAATTTTTGACTAGCAAGATTTAATTTAAGTATTTAATCATCAATCCACTGTACTTTAAACCAAATTTAAGAATTATTTATACGAGACTTCATGATCCCAAAATCAGATGTGAAATTCAACCTAACAACATTTCGAAATAATAATCAAATATAATAGTTAATTTGATAAATGTCGAATTATAGTCTTTTTTTTAATAGATATTTACCAAAAAAATTTGTTAGCCTCATGCCGTGTCGTTACGGCATGGGTTATTTCTAGTTAAAAACAAATGAAGATCTTGATTTAAGAGGTGAAGCTGTCTAACTGTGTCGACATCACATATAATGAGGATGAAACAAAATAAAGGTTATGATTCTTACCATTTGGATAAAAATATATTTATTAGTATGATCTTCTTTTCTTATATGGTGATATTTAACTGTTTTGAATAGTCGTCATTTTTGTACTAATGGAGTAATATTTACTAGTGAAATGTGTTTTTTGGATTTATTTACTTATTAATTTATTTTCTTCATCTTTAACTATTTTGAACAGTCTTCAGCCATTGATTTTTTACAAGCGAAATGAGATGATAATGTTTTGATACCACAGAAGTTGTAATATTTATTTTTAACCATAAAATATTCTGAGAGGTATCAGTTAAGTCTTGGACAGTCTTGAATCATAAACAAATATCTGAAAACCCTCGTTATTCAGTTTGGTTAATTTATTTATTTTATTAATTTAATATTTTCGAAATTCGTTTGTTTTTATATCTTTTAGCTTATAATTAAATGGTAAATTGGAGATAACAATACTTTAGTTTGTGGAACGAACTGACTTGTTGTCCAATTGATAGCTGTTCGCTTATGGTACACAATTAAAATAACATCCCATAACAAAGGGATAATTTTAACAGTTTTCTTGTTCATAATCTAGAGAAGATATTTTATTCTAATTATATTCCTAGTGTTTTCGTATGTTCTAGTTTTCATCTATCATTATTTTGAATTCGGAAAAATTCACCAAGGTACAAAGATATCATATGTATCACTAACAGTGTAACTCCTATTGAAAAATATATTCATAATTAATTGGACTCATAAAATTAAAAACTAAAAACTAGATCTAAATATTAAATTACAAGAGAAAACAAACTTACCATATTCGAAAATCATTGAGAACGTATTTGTAATTATCTTTCATCTTTAAATATAAATTGAACAATCTTGAGTCGTATGGTTTCCTGGTTGTACAACATATAAATTCCACTATATTCATAATCTTTCTTGAATAGGTAGGGGGGTACTTGAACAACGTGTTGAACTCAGACAACCCACCTCTTTGAGCGACTAAAGTAACTCGCTCTGGATGACGATATATGTGCACATGGAGTATACTATCGTCATATAGTTGTCAAACATTTTTAAATTCATATTTTTTCTTCTGCTAATAATCTAATCCAGTTATTGGGGTGTTGGTTAAACCTTAGACTTTTCTGTTACTTGTCAAGTTAGTTGTCATATTTTTGTTAGAGCATTGCTCGGTTGAACCCACTATCGTTGGTATGTCAAGTTAGTTGTCAATTTTAGTTGCCAAAATGCATTCTTGATTTAGTATACTAAAGATAGTTTCGGACTAGATTAAGACTAAGAAGTAGAATCGAAGCTATCCTTGAAGGATGAAGTTTGAATACTACAAGAAGACATCGAAAAGGACTTCATCAACAAAGGTATGAGTTAATTGATTTCATTTGGATTCTTTTTCAATTCTACCTTTCTAATCTATCCAAACAAATGCTCACTCTATGGAACAATTCCTATGACGATAAATGTACATTTATGTATATATACTCGAGGTTATTTGAGCCACCACTTTTTTGATAATAACCTTTATCCCTGGAAAGGTTCTCATGTTATAGTGAATGATCTTACTAATTCAACGAGCCAAGAATCACTCAATTCCGAGTTATAACGATGAAGTTATGAGTGATTTATTAAAGTAACAATTATAAGTGTTGTTGTAATTGTTACAGTTCGTTAGTAGGAAACAATCCATGAACTGTTTGTAACGGCTCACGGACTTGAGCCAAATTACGTGAATAGAATTCCTTTTTAGTCAAGTTGGTGATGTTTCCTTATCTAGGAAAGTTGACACCAAACATATTTGATTACCATATTAAAGTGTTTGTGATAGCTTTTAATTCCTGCCTAAGTTGGAATATGAATTATTCACATAAATACAATATTTGCCAATTAATTAATTATATAATTATTTTGGCAAGAGTTGTAACTTAGGAAAGACTCCCAAAATTAGGAGAGTCTTGAAAAAGGAAAATAGCTTTGCTTTGCCTTCAAGCTAAATTTCATTATAAATAAAGGGTTCGTGAGTGCTACACGTTTTCATCCCCTTTGGAAAATTGGTGTAAGCTCATAAGGTTGTTTTCCATGTCTTCTGTTCTTCGTGAACAAGAGTGAGATAAAAATCTTTGTATTGGGGATCACAAAGCCAAGTTGGGTTTAATCTTCGTGATTGATTATATAACTTGTAATCTAGGTTTTTCACCTCTTGTCTATTCTAAGGTTTTCTCTTCTGATATAAAACCATTCAAGAGTTGTTGATCATAAAACCTAGGTTTTGATAGATTTCAGTTTCCGATCGTATACCAACACTTGTTAGTCGAAATCGGAAGCTAGAAAGAAAACTACGATTAAGGTATCTCGTAAATCACCTTAAGAAGTTTTAAACAAGATATCTCTAGATGTATTCTAGTTGTTCTTGCTATAGAATATATAATTAGGTTTCTCTTCCCTTATTGAAGAGTATAATAATCCCTAATCTACAAGTTTGTTTTGATATTACCTTTACCTAGCAATTGTTTTTATCAAAATAAACAAAAGATTTCCAAAACCTTGATTTACATCTAAAGGGAAATCAAAATAAACCGGTGTTTTGTGCAAACAAAAGATCGAATCATATCAATCGTGTTGTTGTATCTTCTAAAGAGATCCTTGGGTTCTGCTAGAATATTTACGAGAAGAATTCCTAAAGACAATCGGTGTTGTGCTAGGAGTTTTACTAGTGCTGAAGCAGGTATTACATCTAGTCCGAATAGGTAGTAGGAAATTGGTGTAACAGATTATAATCAGTGTGTGTTTATTCTAGACTAGGTCCCGAGGTTTTTTTGCATTTGCGGTTTCCTCGTTAACAAAATTTCTGGTGTTTGTGTTATTTCTTTTCCGCATTATATTGTTTATCATTATAATTGAAATATCACAGGTTGTGCGTAAGTTCAATCAATTGAGAATCCAACCTTAGTTGTTGATTAAATTGATTGACACTTGGATATTGGTTTTTGATACCATCCAAGTTATTTCTTATATTCAATCGGGCTCGCAAAACAAGTTATTTTTTTATTTTGTTTGATTGCAGATTGATTTGAGAAATAGAGATATAACTCTTTGATATACTTCTCTCAAGATTGAGTCTGTCTGTCTTGTTGATTCTCTTGAAAGTATATTAGAATAAGTCCTCTCAGATTTCCAAACGAATTTGTTGGGTGTGGTTGTTGTACCCCCGCATTTTCAATTTTATTTTCAAAACTCATATTTGGAAAAAATTAACTAGGGATATCAGAGACTTTGTTTATAAAAGACGGAGAAAGAAGGCGTGAAGAGGGATAATGAAGCGGGTGGTATTTGTAGGCCGGATAGAGTAGATAGTTAACGACATTAATTGTATCGAGCAATACAATTTAATTTTCCAACGGTAAATATCGCTAAGCTATAGTTAAGATCGTTGGATAGGGTCACATCGCGTAATTGTTTCCCCATAGAGGTGTGCCTGACGAAGCAATGTGAAAAATCAACCAATGTATGCGTAAGAACCGAACTTAAATTTTCTATTTAAGGTATGTAGTATGAGTCCATAATGCGCCCTAATCATGGTTCTTTTCAATATAAAATGATTCAAAAACATGGATAACGAAATTTAATTACTACTACACTAGTACATCAAACTTATATGGATGTTCAAAACACACAATATGACCCAAAGTAGTGGCTCTATAGGTTTTCCGAAATTATAGTATCATGCTATACATGTTTACGACAGTTTTGGTATGCTAAACAAAAACATAGAAGCCATTTATAAATGAAGGGAAGTCTATGTTGAGAAATTAGGAGCAATTGAGAAGTCCTTGCTATGATAACAAAAAAGTTATATAAATTTATATGTATGCATTGGTGTATCTCTATAGTTTGGAGAAATTGAGATGATGGAGAAAGCTAACCAACTATTCACTATATCATCATAGCGTCAAGATTTTTGCCTCCTTATATTCTGTTCATATCTTTATTTTCTAGTATTGGGAGTTTTGTCATACCTAATTTTGTAGTTTTCTTAAGTTAATAGTAGACTATTACAATAGATGCGGTGGTTATAGGGTTCCTAGTTCTAATTTATCAAATTCTTATGATTCAAAACTTATAATTGTTATATAATATATGTTAGATATGATGATATCCGTTTTCAATCTTTTTATATCAATACAGATGTTTCATTTCTTTTAATTAAGCCTTGAGATATTTTTTTTTAATTTATTTGTTGTCTTTTATCTTTTCGGATATATGACATATATCGTTGAAGATGAATAAAAATCCAAAATCTATATTTAACAAATTGTTAATCGTGTGTTCAAATCTATCTCTTAAACTTGTAATAAAACAAATATCCATATTTTGAACTTCAGAAACTAGAGAACAACCTTTTTTTGCATCTGATCTAGTTTCTATGTGGATCTTCATTAAATCTATTCAAATATCTGGGGTAGAATTAAGGGTTTGCAAATATAGTAATAATTATTATCTTGATAAAACCTAATTCCACATTGATGATTATTCATTTTCATATTGCCTATAAGGCGTTTCCGTCAATTGATACAATCGTTTCAAGCATGTATTCGCATGAAGATCCATGACTACTAGATGTAATTGAAATTTCGATTTTATGTTTAAATTAATCCTTTATGGAGCACCTCTTCAAGAAAAATAAAAAATTGTTCTCACTAAAGAACTAAATGGAGTACGTGTTGTTAACGCTTTGTTTTTGTACTTTTTCATGTATTTATATTACGATGTATTTGATTGATGAAACTCTTCCATTAAATATATGAAATTGAGATTTCTTACTCCCGTTCCTTCAAAAAAGAAAAAAAAATTCTATAATTAACGAGTTCACTGGTTGTTGATTCACATCATTCAGGGACTGTTTTATTCGATTTGGGTACAAAGTTTGATCGTTAGGTTTTCCCAATAAATATTTATTTAATGGTGTGTCATTGTGTGTTTTATCCTTACACAGGGGAATTCTAATCTTCTATGTGTTGTTCCAATTTTATCGGATTTCCCCGCAAGCACTATTTAATGGTGCTCCGACAAGCTTAAGCTAGTAAATTACCAAAAGCTTTTTTCAGGAAAAAATACGGTTTAATCCAAAATACTGTCTAAATAGACTAGTTAGTCGTGTTCCATTCAACTAGATGGTACAACTCAACAATTTATTTATTTAAAATATCAAAAGTACATTTATAACCTTCATAATTTACAATAGCTCATGATGATGTCAACAATTTAAGATAGTTAAAATAATTAAAAAATAACTTATCTTTTGAACTGCTTATCCAAAAGTCGCAAACTTTATATTTTCGGGAAGCTCTTTCCGAGATCTATAAAAAAATCTATCCATGTGAATATATAATTTTTATTTATTTATTTTAAATTTCAATATTATGATTAGTATTAAACCGAACTTAATGATTAGTGATTAGTATGATTAGTAATGATTAGTATGATTAGTTACCAGTAAGAAGTTCGGTTACAAAAAATTGAAATTTTTCCTTGCGATCAAACTGAACTATATATTTGGTGTGACCATTAAATAGTTCGGTTACAAAAAAAAATTAAAACTTTTTACGATCAAACCGAACTTAAAGTTCGGTTACCCAAATTTATGACCAAAAACCGAACTTAATGATTAGTGATTAGTAATGATTAGTTACCAGTAAGAACTTCGGTTACAAAAAATTGAAATTTTTCCTTGCGATCAAACCGAACTATATATTTGGTGTAACCATTAAATAGTTCGGTTACAAAAAAAATTTAAAACTTTTTATGATCAAACCAAACTTAAAGTTCGGTTGGGAAATGTTTTTGCAACTAACCGAACTATTAGGTTCGTTTGGGAAATGTTTTTTGCTACTAACCGAACTATTAGGGTTCGGTTGGGAAATGTTTTTTTGCGACAAAACCGAACTAAGGTTCGGTTGGGAATTTTTTTTTTTTTTGGCGAAATAGCCAAACTGTTCTTCATGTTCATCATTTCTATTAGGTTCGGTTAGTTCGACAAAGTTTTTCACATAATTCCTAGACGAACTTCTCTCTGCAACTTCCATTTTCAACTCATTTTGATGGTTAATACTCATTTTTCAATCAAATGAAGAACGTCAAGGAAAGAGAGAAGAAGAAGAGAATATTTTCTTTTTGATTTTGATTTTGGTTATGATTTTGATTTCGATTCCCCCGTGTTTTTGTTTTTGATTTTTATTTTGGTTAATAGATTCATTTAGTTTAGATTACATATATATGATTAGATTTATATAATTATTAGGTTAGTTTTAATTTAAATAAAAGTAAAGGGTAAATGTGTATTACCTAACTTTAGTACACCCCTTATAAGTATAGGGAGGTTGGCCTAATAAGACCATGGTCCCCCTAAAAAACCATGGTCCCTAAAAAAATGGTTCATATAGATAGTGTTCCCAAAATTAAATGGAGATGTACACCAAACATTTATGACCCGGTCCATTCGGGTTATAGTATCATCCACACTAAAATTGTAAGTGTTGCTACTAACCAACAGATAGAGAAGTTAGCTATTCATTACCAAGTTATAAGAACAAAAACTTAGCTAAAAATACATAACGTCTCTCTCTGTTGTAAGAAGAAATTGAGATGGTGGAGAAAACTAACCAACCATCTAATGTTGCGCCCAACTCTATCCATGAAACTTGTTTGAGAAATTTATTTTAAAAAAGATGAAAATAACTTGTCAATAATCTTGAGTCTGGAAGCAGTAAGTTACCCTTCAGTCGGGTACATAGTTTGTAGCGAGGACATTGAAATTTAGTTTAGGATTTTGTTTCAACAGAAAATGGGCTATATAGCCAAAAAGACACTCTTTCTGGGCCATATGGACGGGTAAGAATTCGGCCTGGGTCAAATGACCAAAAGAATCTTTTAATGTGGAGAGACGTTACTACCCTTTTGATCCAATCTTTCTGGGCCATATGGACGGGTAAGAATTCGGCCTGGGTAAGAATTCACCTACAATTTCTCCACCATCGGCACAATTGACATCAAAATTTCAGTACCACCACCACCACAAATACCAACCCCTACTTGATTTCTATCTACGCCACCACCACTAACATAAAACCCAACAACTATAACCACAACCACCACCACTACCATCATCAACAATGACTACAACCACCACCACCATCACGGACAGTAACAAGTTAGGTTTTTTTGGGGGGTTTAGATAGATTACAGCTGCAACCAACATCACCATCTTCTTACACCGACGACATCACCACCACCACTATCTACTTTTTTCTTCATCCAAATGTCTTAATTAAAATGAAGATTTCTCAAATTCATAGAAACTAAGAAAATTAGGTTTTTTTCTTAAATCAATTGTACAAGATATGCACCGGTAAGTTTCCTAATCCTAATTCTTTTGTTGATTTGATTAATTGAACTCATCAATCTGCAGGTTAAGATTTTTCAATTTTTGGTTCTTTCTTTTTGTGCATGATCAACAGTGCAGGTACCATATACTATGTAATATTATTTCAACAATGTAAAACTATACTGCATATATATTATACTGTTCATATAGGATGAAACTGGTTTCATCTATTTTTAAACTAAGATGAATATGATGGTTAATCTATGTTGTACATGTGTTAATGCCATTATTGTTGAAGCATCAAAGATGAGATATAGAAATTGGGTTTCATATAGCTCTAATATATAGGATGTATCTGGTTTTCATCTGATACCTGCAGAAACTGGTTTTCATCCATCTTTAAAATATATGATGAAGCTAATTTTCATCCAACTTTAAAATAGGATTTAACTAGTTTTGATTTAAATTTTTGCAGGAAGCAATATCAAGAAGGGTGTTGGTGTTTGAAAGAAGTACCAAGAATAGGCATGATGTGAACATGGGGTGGTGAATCAAGCAAAAGGAATATAGATGATGTGAATGTGGATGGCGAAATGGATGATGTGAATGTGGATGGCATCCTCAATGATGAGAATAGTTTCTGGAAAGTTTGATGTATTTAGGTTGTTTAGCAAATTTTTATTAATGTAGTTCATCTAGAAGTACTTTTCTTTTGTTGAACTCTGTCTTCACATACATTTATGATCCGGGATTCGTCCATATCTTAATTGCAGGTTAATTAAATATGATTTTTTTACTGAAAATTGCATATACTTCAGTTTTATCAGTATAGGTTATTTGCACTCTGCATATGTGTTTGAATATGTTAGCCAGAAATGATTAAATTTGCAGGTTGAAAATATTTTTTTTTTGTCAGAATGTAACCAGGCTTGTATGAAACCCAGTTATATCCTATCCTGTACAAAACTGCAATTTTTTTGTTAGAATGTCACCAGGCTTGGATGAAACCCAGTTACATCCTAGCCTGTACAAAACTGCAAGTTTTTGTCAGAATGTAACCAGGCTTGGATGAAACCCGGTTACATCCTAGCTTGTATAAAACTGCAATTTTTTGTCAGAATGTAACCAGGCTTGGATGAAACCCAGTTACATCCTAGCCTGTACAAAACTGCAATTTTTTGTCAGAATGTAACCAGGCTTGGATGAAACCCGGTTACATCCTAGCCTGTATAAAACTATTTTTTTTTTGTCAGAATGTAACCAGGCTAGGATGAAACTTGTTACATTCTAGCCTGTATAAAACTATTTTCAGAGTGTGCAGGTTAATTTTTTTTATTTTTTTTTTGTCAGAATGTGAAGGATGAAACCAATTTCACCCTGGCCAAAAATCTTATTTTTTAAAGAATAGGCAGGATGAAACCAGTTACATCCTGGTTTAATATGTGTTGTTCTGAACGCATTCAAGTTTTAGCATAAAAAAATGAAGAGTATCTGCAATTGAACACGAGTCAGTAGAATGCATAACCATATAAAGAATTTGAAAATTCAAAGCATCTGCAAGAAGTATATTTAATGTTATTATTCTGTTGAATACATAAAGAAACTGATCCATATGCCGAAGCTTACAACTTCAGTACAACTTTTCAATAACAACAACATTCAAAACATATTTTCATTTCACGTTCAATCATCACCTGTACCTCAACCTTTGCCAGACACATAATCCAACTTTTCAATAACAACCTGCACCTCACCCTCAATCATCAGCTGCAATGTCCTGAGTTACCTACAAATTACAAGCACACACATAATCCATTCATTCAGTATGAACAACCAAAAACCAACACAACTCAGAGTCAGATTCAATCCCTTTCATGCTTCAACCAATTCTTGCAATTCTGTATCTCCATACTCGAACCAAAAACAAATCTGACTGCAACCCAATCTCTTAATCTTTCTCAGCATTAGATCCCCTCGCTCTCATCTCCATGATCGCTGCATCACAGTACAACTTCATTAGAAGCTCATGGCATTTCAGCTGCATACCATCTTCTTTACTAGGCATTTGCTCAGCTTAACTGTAACTTCATCTCAGCCAGGCCACTTGAAGCACTATCAACACTAACATCATATCTTCCTTTCTTTGGCACCAACATACCAACCCTACATTCTTCGTAACTCATCTCAGCTACAATAATATCAATCATCAAACAATACTTCTACCTTATCCATTTCCATGCTAACCACTATATTCAGTTTTTAATCTAATGTAGTCGACTAGTATTGCAGTAGGCATACTCTTCGCTAAGGTAATCCAAGAATTTAGAAACTAGTTTGCATCTTGTTAAATGTATATTCACATAAAGACTTTGGAAATTGGGAGCCATCTACAACATACATAAACAAACAAAAATATGAAACTGGATGTCATTCAGTGGAAATTGGGAGCCATCTACTACATGTACAATGTTTGATCAGTTAAATACAAAAACAGAACAAACACACAAAACATTGATGAGTAAATACAAGATAAACCTGAAATCAATTGAAACATGAAAAACTAACTCAATTCTTACCCAAAAATCAATCAATTGAAAATAACATCAAAACTAAATCTACAAATGATTTGAAATAAAAACAAGCTGAAAATCATAAAAATCATATTATTAGTAACCCTAGAAAATCACCAACAAAAACCGAAATTACAAAAAATAAATTCAATATTACTGAATCAAAGAGTAAACCACAGGTTTATGTAAATTCCTCTTATAATTAAACAAAAACAAAGCCAAATTCGGATTCATAAATCATAACCAGTTAAATAACTTGATGAAATTGAGATTAAAAACTTACCTTTCGAAGATATGAAAAGATTTTGATAAAAGAAATAACTTAAACGTTGATTTCACAGTAGTTCATCACCATGATTGAGCTCTCAGATCTGGAAGAGAATTTTTGTCTCTGTTGTATATCGTTTATGTCGATATAAAGAGAAGGAAATAATTTTGTGCAATATCGTTTCTAAGTAATGGGTATTTTAGTCAAAAATATTTTATTTATTCACTTGTTTCTGGGTGAAATATCCAAATTGGTTATTTAAACAGTATTTTTCTGATATTTGGCTATATAAACAGTATCTAAACCTAGAAATCTATTTCACCCAGGAATTCTTGCTTTTGGTCTTTTTGACCAATTTTGTGTTGTTTCAATTTGTGTAGTAATTATAATATTAGAAATTTAGTGTTTGTTTTTGTCTTGGATTAGGTAGTAGAAACCATAAAGTACGAAACAAAGCCTCAATCAGAGAAGAAGGTATATGACACACGATTGTAGTAAATCTTGATATTTTTTTTATTTTAATTATTATTACTCCCTCCGTTCCACTTTAGATGATGTTTTTGGAGTTTTCACGTAGATTAAGAAATAGAGAGATATATGAAGATTTTCCATCTATATCCTTAAGAAAAGTCTTCAAATATTAATTGCTATTAGTGCATCAAAAAAAAAAAAAAAAAACTTATAGTTCCAAGAAAAAAAGTTAGGGTGTTATTGGTAGTTTTGTGGAAAAATATGAAAACTTTCAAGTATTGTGGAACAAAAAAATAACCCTAAAACATCATCTAAAATGGAACGGAGGGAGTATTTTATTTTATTTGTCACTTGGGTGTTTAATTTGCTAATTAAACGATCCAAACAATCCAAGCCTCCCATACCACCACTGACTAGTCAGGTACAAACTCCTACTTAAGTTACAATGTTTGACATGTAAAATTCCTCTTCAAACTTGTTATAAGTTTTAAATGTTTGTCCAGATAACGACTGGGTATTTGGATATATTTCTTTGGTTTGAAGGCTTCACAGAGTGATTAATATGACATAACCGAACTTTAGAAGTAATGTTAGATTGTGTACTGACCACTAATTTGATCAACTTGTAGTCATAAATGCAGAAACTAAAAATTAAACCATATAGCATCACTTTTCTAGGAATTCTATCATCATGTCGACACGGTGGGCTTGTAGAAACTAGTCGGCATTGCTTTAATTTGATGTTTCGAAACGGGGTTAAACCAGATTTAGATCATTATTCGTGTATGGTAGATAGTTTAGCTCGAGCAGGGTTGCTAGAAGAAGCTAAAGTATTAATCGAGGAAATGCCAGTAACTCCTAATGCAGTTATATGTGGATCACTATTCTCTTCATGCAGACTTCACGGGAATGTTGCGATTGGAATTCATGCAGCTGAGAAGCGTCTTTTATGTGAATAAGATTGTGCTGCAACTCATGTGCAGTTATCAAAATTGTATTCCATTTCCGGGAGGAGGGATCAAACAGTGAGAATCCGAAAATTGATGAAAGATAAGGTGATGAAACAAGTTCAGAGAGATATTTAGTTATTAGAAAATGGATGAAGTCTTACAAGAGAAAAGGGACTCTAGAAATAGAGTAAATGTGTCTGAAAGGCTAAACACATCCCAATACAAAAGGGGCACCCAACACAGACATAGAGAGTAAATAAAATACACCTTACAAACACTCACTCATTCTTACAGCCCCCCTCAAACTTATAGTTCTGTAAGTACATAAGTTTGGAAAGAAGAAAAGTAAATAGCGGAGCTCCCAATCCTTTTGTCATAACATCGCTACTTGATGTTCGGAGGGTACATAAGAAACCCGTGAAAGCCATCTTCCACCAAATTGCGAATACAGTGATAGTCGATCTCAATATGCTTAGTTCTAGCATGAAATATAGGGTTTGCCACAAGACTAGCAGCACTGGTATTGTCACAAAAAAGAATAGAAGGAGGAGATAGAACTATACCCAACTCATGAAGCAAGTAAGAAATCCATAACATTTCAAAGACTAGTAATCGCCAATGACTTGTACTCGCCTCATGAGACGATCGAGAGATGGTTGGCTGTTTCTTTGAACTCCAAGAAACTAAAGAATTACCAAGAAATATGCAAGAGCTGAGGTGGATTTACGAGTATCCGGACAGCCTGCCCATCCGAGTCCGAATAAGCTTGAAGAATATTACATTTTCCTGAGACAAGGTTACACCGAGCCAACATTACCCTTAACATAGCGTAAAATCCTCTTAACTAATTGCAAGTGAACAGATGTAGGTCCGTGCATAAACCGACAAACATAATTGACAAAGAAAACACAAATCGGCCCGGTAAGTGTTAAATATTGTAATCCACCCACAATACCGCGATAGAAAGTAGCATCTTCTTCACTCAACATAACACCATGATGAATTGAAACCCTAGGACCGAAGTCACGGTGTGTAGCAACAGGACTACAATGTAACATGTTAGCCTTTTGTAGCAGTTGAAGTGCATACTTTTTCTGAGAAAGAAGAATGCTAGTAGAAGACCTCGACATTCAATACCAAGAAAAAATGCAAGTCCCCTAAATCTTTCATAGAGAATTCTTTACTCAAAACAGACACAAATGAAGTAAGCAACTCGGGTGAAGATCCCGTCAATATAATATCATCTACATACAAGTAGAAGCTTTAATTGTCTTGGAACCAGAGTTGTAGATGAACATAGAAGTGTCACACAAAGACTTGACAAAGCCATGCTTAAGTAGAAATCCACTAAACCTCTCAAACCAAGCCCTGGGAGCTTGTTTGAGGCCATATAATGATTTTTTGAGATGACAAACATAATCAGGATTAGCAGAATCCTCAAATCCTTTTGGTTGCTTCATATAAACATTTTCATGCAGAAAACCATGTAAGAAAGCATTAGATACATCAAGCTGTCTAATGACCCAATTTCTAGATAATGCCAATGTTAGAACACATCGTATAGTCGAAGTCTTGACTACAGGGCTGTAAGTTTCCAAATAATCTACACCATCCTGCCGAGTACAACCCCGAGCAACTAACCTGGACTTGTACCTTTCTATGGTGCCATCCGAATTATATTTTATTTTATACACCCATTTATCGCCTAAAACATTCATTCCATTGATAAAAGGAACTAAGTCCCAAGTATCATTTTCTTTCAAGGCAGTATGTTCATTTCTCATAGATTGAACCCACTGAATAAGTTTTGAGGCTTCCTTATAGGTTTTAGGTTCAATATCAGAGTGAAGAATGGAGTGAAAAATGCGGTGGGTACAAAGAAGAATGATAAGCCACAAAATCGGATGGGAGGGATTTAGGTTTAGAAATGCCGATTTTGATGCGGTGGTGACAGAGTGGTAGGTTGTAATGCGAAGTACTAGGATTCAACCTTACAGAACATCATCATTAGTAACTGCAGATGTATTAAGAGGTGCAAGTGCTAAAATATCAGTAGCATGCACAGGAACTGAAGTAGGAAGAGATACAGGTAATGGGAAATGAGGAGTACCAATGGAGATAGTAACCAATTCAGAGTTTGAAGTATCATCATTATCAGAATTATGTGAAGCTACATCAGCAAAAGGGAATGTTGATTCATCAAAGGTAACATGTCTACTAACAAAGATCTTCTTAGTTGTAGGATCAAAACATTTATATCCTCTATATAGAGGACTATATCCTAGAAAGACACACCTAAAAGATTTAGGACTGAGTTTATCATGTCTATAAGCAGTCAAGTTTGGATAACAACTACAACCAAACACCCTTAACAAGTCAGAATCGGGTAGATCATTATAGAGAACTTCAAAGGGAGATTTATAGTTCAAGACTTTGGTAGGTATTCTATTTATGATAAAAGTAGCGATCGGGAAAGAGTCAAACCAGAAATGTTTAGGTAATGAAGCCTTGAAAGCAAGCGTATTTCCGTTTCAAAGTGATGTGGCGATGCTTCCGATTCGCAATCCCATTCTATTCGCCGAGTATGTGGACATGAAATCCTTAAACCAATACCATGAGAATCAATAAAACACTTAAAAGGCCCCTTGGTTAATTCATAAGCACCATCACACTGGAATGCAACCAAAGAAGTAGAAAGAAAATTTTCATTGATTGCCTTGAAGTGCTGAAAACATTTAAGAGCATCAGTCTTATGAGTCATTGGATAAATCCAATGAAAGCGGCTAAAGTCATCAATAAACACAATGTAATACTTGTAACCTTCTAAGGTAGTAACAGGGGCAGGTCCCCAAACATCACAATGAACAAGTGCTAGTGGCTTTGAAGAAACACGAGTTGAAGATTGAAACGGCAATTTAACGTGTTTTCCTAACTGACATTCATGACAAAAAGAGCTACCAGATGAAGAAGAAAGTTGAATAGAGGATTGATTATGAAGTTTTTGAAGAATAGCTTTAGACGGATGACCTAACCGTTGATGCCACAGATTAGGTGCAGCAATAATAGAAGAAAATGAGACTTTTGGAACTAACTGAATAGGATAAAGATTGCCACAAACTGGGCCCTCAGCTACAACTTCATTTGTATGAAGATTCTTAATGTTATACCCCCAATCAAACATTTCAAAAGAGAGACGATTGTCTTTAATAAATTTTGCAACACAAATCGGGTTCTTACATAAAGAAGGAACCAATAAAACATTATTCAATATGAACTCAAAGATTGTCTCGTGTGTAAAATTGATGAACCAATGTGAGTAATGGTGAGAAATTTACCATTGCCAACCATGACACGGTCGAATTCAAAGATAAGGTGTTAAAGTATGAAGTAATGCTTTGGATTATTAGTCATGTGTGCGGTAGCTGCAGAGTCCGGAATCCACTCGATCGGTCTTAGTACACTGAAGTATTAAGCAGAGATGCAGAACAAGTAAAAAATGCTTGAGGTGAAGCAGACCCATCAGAAGAAGAATCTGGTGAAGCAGCTGTATAAAATACTTGAGGTGATGACGAAGAAGAGTCAGGGTTTTAAATTAGGATTGTAAGAGTTGCGAGGATTGGGTGTATTATCAACATATCGAAAACGACACCTCTTTGCAGTATGACCATCGCGTTTACATATTTGACACTCAATCTCCGAGAAATCTGTAGGAGTATTGTTGTCATAATTTCGAAAGCCATCAGAAGTACTAGCACCAGATTGATTACTACTACCAGAGAAATTAGAAGAGCTACCAGTATAAAAGTTATTTCCTCTACCAAAGTTATTGTGAGTTCTACCAGGGTTATTTCCTCTACCAAAATTATTGCTTCTCCCAGAATTATTATGATATCTACCAGGATTATTGCCTCTACTAGATTGGATATTACGACCAGAATTATTTCCTCTACCAAAATTATTACCTCTACCGGAGGAACTGAAGAACGCAGAGGGAGCATTAGTTGAATCCAAAGCAATATTAGAATCCTGATCTTGATTTTTCAACCATTGTTCATGATGAATAAGTCGAGAACGTATCTCAGAAAATTTATAAGGGGTTTCACGATGTTGAGCAGTAATAACAAATTGATTGAAGTCTCTTCCTAACCCATTAAGAGTATACATCACAATATCTTCATCACTAACACGATCATTAATAGCAGCCAAATTATCAGTAATTTCTTTGAGATTATTCAAGTACTCAGAGACAGAAAGATTACCTCGACGGATTGTTTGTAACTGGCCCCGAAGAAGACTCCGGCGAGCAGCAAACTGATCATTGAATTCAGATCGAAGATAATCCCAGTATTGTCTTGAAGTCGTCAAACCAAAAGTACCAGAAGACACAGATCTGGTAAAAGTAGCATTAAAACAAGAGATTATGAAGCGATCCATCTGACGCCAAAACAAGTTTTCAGGGTTTACAACGAGAACTCCATTAACCATGGTTTGAGCAGGGGGTTCAGGATAAGTTCCATCAACAAATCGAAGAAGATTGGTACTCATCAAAATCGATTCAAACTGGTGACGCCATAACAGATAGTTTGTTGAATCAAGTTTAAAGGAGACGAAGTTAGAGATGTTCTGAAAAGGTAAAGTAAAATTTAGGTTCTGCTGTTGAAATTGATTTACAAGATTATGCAGATCTTGAGATTGATTTGTAGCACCAGGTTCTGGTGGAGTAGCCATCGAAGATTGATTAGGAATTAGATGCTAATAAGTTTTTGCAGATCTAAAGGATCGAAAGGTGCTCTGATACCATGAAAGATAAGGTGATGAAACAAGTTCAGAGAGATATTTAGTTATTAGAAAATGGATGAAGTCTTACAAGAGAAAAAGGGACTCTAGAAATAGAGTAAATGTGTCTGAAAGGCTAAACACATCCCAATACAAAAGGGGCACCCAACATGAGACAGAGAGTAAATAAAATACACCTTACAAACACTCACTCATTCTTACAGAAGGCGAATCCTGGGTATAGTTGGATTGAGATTAAAGAACGAAATTGTCTGTTTTGGAGTTGATGATGGATCAAACGTGACAGCTTCTAGTTTAGCCGAGAACATGAACAGTTGGTTTATGTCCCTGAATTTGCTCAAGGAATGGCTTGAGCTTTAACCATTGGGTTTTAACAGCCTGCAACCGAATTTTAAAGTCTTATTGTCCCTTGTAAGTTGTAACCATGGGATAGAATAAGCCCACCAATAGAAGGATGATAACCAGATTATATTTTGAAATGATTCTTGGTCTTTACTGTACCTGTAGGAAGTTGAACAAACATGGGTATATAACCATAACGACAATGGATTTAAAACCTGGATTGATTGGGGGCCAGACCTTTTAATTGGGGGCCATGATATTTTATTTCCACCCCAAATTTTTGAGGGGTGTATTAATCCGATATTGAAAAGACTGTTTTGCCCTTTACTAAACACAAATTTTAAAAACCAGTTAACACTAATTTGAAATCATAATTAGGCCCCCATTTAATTTACCCTAAACTAAACAAAAAAAAAAATTTGTTTCTTTTTTTCTTCTTCTTCTTCTTCTCCTCTCCTCTTCCTCTCCACAACCACCATTAACGACCCCAAACGATTTTTTTTTCTTCAACCGATTCATCGTCGATGTTAGAAGATAATCGACGATTACCTTCTTCTTCAAACATGGCTCGTACAAAACAGCACCGCTCGCAAAGAACGTCAAATCCCCATCTCTCCTTAGTCAAAGGAAAGGTAATCGTGGGAAGAACCCCAAAACCCCAAAAATCGAAACCAAAAGAAGATATGGGTCCAATTAGAAGGTATGTGAAGTTAAACCCACCTTCTATGCGTTTTTTTGTTGTGTTTTGATTGCAAATTTGAGTCTGGTAACTGAAATTTAGCGGTTTCAGTTAAAGGGTCGTTAGCGGTCTGTTTGGATACCCCTAACGAATTTTCATTTGCATGTTTATTTTATGAAAAATCGTTAGCCTATTAGGTTGAAGGTGACGACCCTTTTTCTGCTACTTCAACATTTTTTGCCCTAGAATAGAGTCGTTAATCTGTTAGGTTGCAGATGACGACTCTCGTTTGCCGACCCTTTTTTATTTGTTAACGACCCCAGATGGAACTCGAACAGCCCTCTGTTCCAAATATTGATAGTGTCGTCATCTCATTTCCTCTTGAGTCGTCACTTATGTATGTGCCCTAGAGTCGTCAACACAAATCGTAGGATCGTTATTGTCTTTTTGACGACCCTTTGTTATTTGACAGGGTCGTCATCATATTACTTTGAGTTGTCACAATAATGCTTCGAGGGTCGGTTGTGTTTTAGATTATCGTATTGACGACTCTTAATCTGATAACCATAAAGTTGATATCTTGTTGGGTTATTTTTTGTTTTTTTGTTTCGAAACCAAATGCAGAACCAAAGGCAAGGTTCCAATGACGATAACTCCACCTTCCAAACCTCCACGCCATGATAAATTCTTACTTGCTGGTCCATTACGCGGTAAGAAGCCGAGTGAGGTATCATTTTCTATCACCGAACCAAGAGACAAAGGTGATGAGTTGTCGGATTCATCGAATCGACTCATATGTTATTTCCGCTAGCGGTAGTGGTGAAGAAGAAGAAATCCAACAAGAGGAGATACAAGAAGATCCTCCGTACGAGGTGAAGAGGATGTAGAGAGTGACAATGATGATGAAGGTAATGTTAGTGGTGATGATTCGATGATGGTAATGGTGATGATGATGAGCAGAAGGGGATGGAGGTAATAATGGTGGTCATGAGGAGGAAGAGGATGAAGGGGATGATGGTGGTGGTAAGGATGATGAAGAGGATGATGGTAAACAAGATGTAGAAGTCAAGAACAGGATGCAAAGACGAAGCCGTTAAAGAGGGTTAAGAAGGATGGAACCGATATTGCACCCAGCGCGAGACACGTTCCCGCTAAACGTTTGATGTTGGAGCCTCTTGAAATGGTAAACCAAGAGGAGAACCTAGAGACGGGGCAAAGTTCTATTTGGATATCTTTGGATCGTGGGCTCATACCATCTATGAGACAATCGTAAGAATCCCAACTTTGCTTGCTATATGATTAGTTTGTTGATATTACTTTTCTAATATGTTTTTTAATACTTATTTGTTTATTTTTTGCAGGATCATAAGAATGCCGCACGTCTCTTCAGGCACCAATCTTCTTTTAAGAAAATGGAGTTGTGGCCGCTAGAAGGTGAATGTGCAAGAGTTAAAGAATATGTTGAAAACTCCGGTTTGTACAATGCCGTTGTGAACTCTGTGATTGCGTATGACAAGGTCGCAGTATCTAGTTTCTGTGAAAGGTATTACGCTGAAGTCGACACATTCCAACTTCCTTTTGGCGAGATGGCATTGACTCCTGATGATGCAGAACAGATATTAGGGGTGCAGGTCGAAGGTAAATCAACCAGTGAGAATTTCAAGAGAAGGCCTAGTTGGGATGAAATTTATACATGGACCAAGAACTTGTTTGGCTGGGATAAAGAGAAGACTGATGGGCTTTTCGTGCCGGGAGCTAAGTACCCGAAGAAAGAGTTCAAACTTGTGGACATTAGGCAGATGTTTGCTTTGGTACATGAGAGAAGGAAAAAAAGGAGGTCTCTACGATATGGAATGTCGTTATGCGGCGGCAGCTTATTTGTTGTACGTCCTTGCATCGGTTGTATTTCCGACAGCAGAAGGTAACAGGTGAGCGCCAACCTTCTTCAGCTTTTGGACCCCTTAGAAGATGTGAACAAGTACTCTTGGGGGACTGCCATAGTTGCACATCTGAATGGTCAGCTTTCCCAGGGATCTCGCGAACGAACTTCTCAAATTAATGGGAATTTGGCTCTAATCCAGGTATTTGGATTGATGAAAGTTGTCTTCTTTTAGTATGTTTTTTTCCTTCGATATATTTTTATGTTTATTTGATTGTTTAAAATAGGTGTGGATTTATGATCATTTACCTCACTGTTCAAAGACAATGAAGATGTGAAAATCAACTCAAATTGGAGCCCAGGTAGTCCAACAGGAACCCGTTGGGTGTACTCCGGTTCTCAGGATAGGGAACAAACTGATGCCTTGATAGAAATGCGTAAAAACTTGACAACATCACGGCGGAAGAGGTAATCTTTACTCCTTACAAGGATGCTAGAGTTGGCGCAATGGAAGATGTCGTGTATTACCATGGCCCTTTGTTTCACCCTAACGGTTTTTCAATGTACAATCCTATGAGAATCATGCCTCAACTTGGGTTTGTTCAAGATTCACCCGATGAAGACGATGTACCTCCGTTCAAGCACAATTTGAACAAATGTGAGGCCGGCAAGGCTGAAATAAAAGTGGTTTACGAACCCGCAACCGATGTCAAGCATTGGAATGATAGACATTCTAGCCTCGTAGACATCACATTTTGGGTGCATGTGGATAAAGGTTACGAGGCAACAACGGATTACTATCAATGGTACGAAGGCTTCTCCCATGGTAGGGTAATACGGATCGATCAGTTACGGGTAGGAGGACCAACAGAGCATCCACATCTTCTTCTCAAGCCGACGGTAGAGATGATACTACCATTCTTAAACTAGTGGTGAGTATTTATTTGTGTGATTGTGTTATTCATTTACATACAAATATACGTCGGTTCATTAAAATTTTTTTTAATGTATATATATAGAGGAACGAATGAAGCTTTTTGTCAAGGCTTTTTGTTGCTCGGGTGACAAAGGGAAGTGATTGAGCTTGCGAAGCAACGTCTCAGTCGCTGATTGTTGCACGCACATTGAAAATCCCAATGCAAAGAAGATGTTTTTGCTGGCCAAGGAAGGTAAGAGGACCCGGAAAACACGTAGCCGAGCACAACAAGGTGGTGAACAGGGGCAAAGTAGCCAACATCATGATGAACAAGGTGGTTCCCCAGGGGCCGGTGAAACTCAGGGTCCTCCTCCTAAGAAAAGCCGGAAAGTTTCCCGGTCAGGGAAGTAAGGAGGAGGTCGAGGTCGAGGTCGAGATGGTGGTCTTTACTCGAGGAGATGTTAGCGTCTCCGTCTCCTTGAGATGTTACTTTATAACTTGAACTTATGTGTTTGTTGAAACTACTTATGTGTTTGGTTTGGCTGGTTTGTTCATACTACTTTGTTTTAAGAAGGATGTTTACTAGTATGTTTGTTAGAATAATGTAGTACTCTAATGCAGACAAGATTATATACTGTGATAGAGGTAGGGTCGTTATCTATAGTCTGTAGCAGTGTAACGACTCTAGGTGTGATACACATAGTCGTTATGTGTTTCAATTAAAAGTCTAACGACTCAGAGGGAAATGAAGACTGATGTTTTTTTTCCCTGACTAGAGTCGTTAGTTAGTATATGGAAACTAATGACGACTCTAGGTCAGAAAACATCCAGGAGATGAACCATATTTTCCCTGACTAGAGTCGTTATTTAGTATATGGAAACTAATGACGACTCTAGGTCAGAAAACATCCAGGAGATGAACCATATTTTCCCTGACTAGAGTCGTTAGTTAGTATATGGAAACTAATGACGACTCTAGGTCAGAAAACATCCAGGAGATGAACCATATTTTCCCTGCCTAGAGTCGTTATTTAGTATATGGAAACTAATGACGACTCTAGGTAAGAAAATATCCAGGAGACGAACCATATTTTCCCTGACTAGAGTCGTTACCGGTATCAAATGGCAGTTAACGACAGTTACATGTGTATTAAATCCGGAAAATACATCTTACGGTATACAGAGTCGTTGCTTTTATATGGGATATATTGACGACTGTTACAACCAGGAGAAAGTTAATATGGGTATTCTTGAATTTGACACATCAAATGTTCGTCAATGAACCTTCGCGCTCGACGATACAACGTTGTATATTCTTTGTGGTGAATGAACTTAGTATCCCCATTACGTATTGTCCATAACCCATTGAAACGTTCCAGCTGAAATTAAACGAGGAATGTTATATGTCAGTAACGTTGAAGGATGAGGAAAGTATAAATATTAACGAATTACTCACTTTTTCCTTAAGAGGAGCTCGTGGATGATGGTCGTACACCATATTTCTAACTTTTACATACTCTCTCATTGCACTTTTAATGTAGTTGAATCGAAATGCCAAGTCTCTCCATTTTCGGTAATTAGGATTCGCGGTACGCCCGTAGAAGAACTCCTTAACTCTCTTCCAAAACATTGAATAGATTTCATTTGGACGTTCACGAAAGGTACTAGCAAACAATTTAACGAGACACAAATCTTCATACGGTTCCCATTCAGCCATTGCAATTGAAAGATTACGTAGTTTGGTGGAAAAACGAATGGTTTTGGGCTATTTTCTCTAGAGGATGGGGTGGTATTATATAGAAGAAAATCCCAACGGTCGTATTTTTTGAAAATCACAACGTGAGTCGTTAACTAAGTTATCAAAAGTGTTGACGACTCAAGAGCAGGTTGTTGCAAAATAAGTCATATGACGACTTAGGTATAGTCGTCACGCATTAACAAACCGAGATAACGATTGTTCATTAAAATAAATTGAATCTCGATTGAAAGGAAACTTGGAATTGTAGCATATTAAATATTAATTAGAAGGTGGATATTCCTTTGAACACATTACTTGTTGTGGATGTTTAAGTGCGAGATTCAACTAGCATGGCGGCTTCAATGTGATAAAAAGGCTCTCCTCTCCATTTGGTATATGCGGCCGAGCAAAGACACCTATCCCCTTTGTGCCTCGCGAGAAACTCGTTGTACTTGGTGCACCATTTCATAACAAGAATCGTCCTATGACTAATGTGGGACGGCAAGTAAGGATATCGTAGTTTGTTGTTGTTATTAACGAAAGGACCCGAACCAACTCGGCTCCAAAATATACTATCACGTTCATGTTCTTCGTGGAGATCCTTGACAATGTAATAATTTTTAACCCATTCGGTCTCTTCCTCGACTTGCTTGAATCTTTCACGGAGTTGGGATTGTTCTTGGTCTCGTCGTTTGGCCTCGCGCAACTCTTCTTCTTCCTTCGTAGGATATGGCGCATGTTTTTTAGTAGGTCGCATGTTTTTTTTGCGTTTCTCTTCTTCCATTGCCAATATTGATTTGGTAGGTCGCTTGCATCTTCTAAGTATGTTATCAATTGAATTGGGGGTTGATGAAGGATTTGCCATTATTGAGGTGGTTTTCAATTGAATTTGCTCCTGGAAGTGTTCCTCTATATATACAATAATTAACCAACGGCTATTTTTTTATGGGAAAAAGTGTATACAAAAAAGCCGTTGGGGGGTTTTCTTATAGAGTCGTCATCATTATACACTATCATGATGACGACTCTAAGGCGTATAACTAGAGTCGTTGCTTTGTATGTATATATGCTTCACGACTCTTAGTATATAAACATTCAGGAGACCATCAAATTTTTATGGTTAGTGTCGTTAATTTTTATGTAAACTGAGATGACGACTCTTAGTTGGAAAACATCCAGGAGACTGTCAAATTTTTAACATTAGAGTCGTTAATGTTTATGTATATATGGATGACGACTGTATTGTTGCAAAACATTCTAAGGTATGAGTCGTTAACCTGGATGTTTATATGTATAACGACCTTTAAGCGTAAAAACATCCAGGAGACTAGCAAATTCTACAGTTAGGGTCGTTAAGGTGTGTGTATATATTGCTGACGACTCTGTAACATAATTCAAATTAACATAATCCAACTAGGATAAAAGGATAAAACGCATTGTATTGATTAAGCATTCTTCGAAATACAAATATCAGGGTAGAAGATACAACCATTATGAAAAAGTATGCTTCAAAATGCAATGCATTGTTTAGAATAAACATCTTCTCTCACGATTCATTTCCCAAGTCTAAGTAAACCGGGGTTGGGTCCATAGCATTCCAAATGTTCATTCCATACTCATACTGGTTTGTCCACTCCTTGGTGTACTCTCCCCAATCACCATACACCCGTGGTAGAGGACATTCTTCGGAAATCTTCAAGCCTATGTAATGGTTATCATTGACATGTGCCATTACAATTCTTCTTTTCTTTATCTCCGTCTCGCACCTAGTTTTGGAAGGTACGTACATACAAGAGGCTCCGGGGAAGCCTTTGCTGAATACAATTACTACACAAGTGAATGTGTCCGCCAAAAGTTGGCCACCAAAAGGCATTTGCATCCAAAACTTATAACCGGCCTTCTTGGACCCCTTCCTCCATTTCACGTTTGAAACCAACTCCCTAAACTTCAATTCCCTCTCTTTTTGGTCTCCTTCCATGAGCATTTTCAAATATAGTTGTTTGTCCTGAACTAGATTTTCTGCCATTTTTTTTTCTTGCATATTCGATTTGGGTGAGCTTAAGTTCGTCGGCCTCGTCGAAATGCCCTAATTGTTCCGTTGCAACATGGTAACCACAATTTCCATCGCCGTCGACGTCGTCGGTGGATAGAAGGTGATCCAAGATGACGTGAGGAAGTTGGTCAGTATACTCTTTATACAAAGTGTAAGCAACACGATGTGGTCTTCCTTGGGAATCTCTAGGGGTGCGCGGATTACCTTTTATTCCTCGTATCGTCACCATTCCGCTCGTTTGGCTTTGTTGGGTACCGACCACATGGTCTACAACATCCATGTCTTCCTTTGGCGGCCCCCTTGCCTTGGGTACGAAAGAGTTCTCATACTCCGTATATTCCCGCTGGACATACCGATGACGTGACAGTCGCTTTTTGCAACTCTTTGCCGCTGTCACGGTTTCTCTAAAAGACTTTTTAGTTGTGGGTCTACCCGTTGGTTTTTGTTTGTTTGGCTCTTCTTCTACTCCCAAGCTCTTACGGGCAGCCGGCCACAAATTAGAAACCAAGATGTCTGTCTTCCCGCACAATTCGTTTTCGATATTTCTCATTGATATACTTGCCAATCTCAAGGTCTCCAAATTGTTCATCACGGCCTCGTGGGATTTGGGATGAACCCAAGTTGCTTCCAAAAAGGATCGATATCTTCAATGGGAATGAGCCCCTTGTACCCACCGAGCTTATGTTTACACGGGAGGCCAAGCCACGTCTCGGCTTGTACAATTACATTTAATGACTTTTCCATCGGAAGATTTCGCTTGAAATTTGTTAAGTTCGATCATCATATGCTTTATTGCCCACCATGATACTTGGTGCGAAACCCCACGTAGCAATTCTTTGTCTTCCATGTATTGCTTCAAAAACGGTCCTTACTATACTCCATCTCGAGTCACTATCTTGCTTAGGTCATCCTCGGCGTGCTCGTGAATAGCTTCTGTACCGTAACTACCCCACCAGGTGTTCTCTTGAAGAATTTTTTCAAACGTCCATGGGACTCGTTCGCAATACTCGTGGACTCATTTTTGTAGTGCTTGAACTTATTGGTCCATGCATAAACAAACTTTTCCTTCCAAGGATTCAACCATGTATCTAGGCAATAATCGACAACCTTCTTATGATCCGTACTCCAATCATTAATAAACTTTTGAAGATTTGCATAGTACTTTACTTCGGTCTTCGAATGAGCCAAATGGTCCCAATCTTTGCAGAAATCCTCCCATAGATCACCATCTTGCATATTTTTCCTTTTCTTTCATTTTCTCTTGGCTTTCTCTTTTTTTTGAAAGTTTACTTAGACGCTCGTCTTCCTCCTTGAACGTTGATTACCCTTTGCAGCTTGATCTTTTGAATCGATTCTTGCAATTAGAAAAAATATTCATTTGGATGTGCCACGTACAAAGAAAATGTTGAGCATGTGGAAAACTTGACGAACGGCACTCATGACTGCAAAATCCCTATCCGTAATTATAACCCGCGGTGTGCCTTCGCCTCGGTAAATCAACCGAACTTGTTCTAAAGCCCAAACATAGTCCTCATTTCTTCCTTTTCCATAAAGCACCATGCCACGGTGAATGATTGCTTATCCAAGTATGACTAACCACGTTCAACAACGGCATGTTATACTTGTTGGTCTTATAGGTGCAATCTATGAACAAGACCTGGTAAAAACACTGAGCCAAATCCACCATCCTAGGATGGGCAAGAAAAATATGTGTCACTTTGTCGCCTAGGACCCACCCCCTTGTTTGCATGGCGTAGTTAAGTTTTTCTCGCCAACCACTCGATTGTTGCATAATTAATCTACCATCCCATTCAGATTCTCCGATCGTTGCTTTGGCAAAGCGTAGATTGTGGAAATAATAGACAAGTTTGTCTTATCTTCCGCTCTTATTGCATTTAGGATCTGAAGGGGCCTACATCGCTTCATCTGTCGTACCTTTTCCATTTGATGTGGTTTCAATCTGGCATATGCTGGGTGCCCTAAAAGAGTGCTAGGTGGAGGATGGTTGTGACGACCATCCGGAATACTATACAACCTCCATAGATTAGTTTCAGGATGCCTTTTGAAAACAATCCTGAAGGGGCATTGTATCTTCTTCGAATTCGTTTTGTAGACCCTCGTCGTCTTCTTCTCATACTTGTAATTCTTCCCTTTGTGACTTTCTTCCTTATCCCCCGCTCTCTCGCATACCATCTCCATTTGCTTATAATCAACGTGTTTGCTTTGAACAACTACGCACATCTTCTCTTTTGCCTTGGAAATAATCCATTCCTTGACATCAGCCTTTGTCTCCCACGTCTACATCAAAACCAATGTCACGTTCACGATGCAACACTAATTAAACAAATTTCATAATGATATACATCGATTCAAACATTAAAAACGTACCAAATCGGTCATATAGTGTTGGGAGGTATCCGAACCGATAATAGAGACGGGTTCAGGTTGAGAGCTCGCCCGTACAACCAACTACATAGAAAAGAAAAACATATCATTCAAATGATCGTTAATTTCGAGATGTACAAATGACGACCCTAATAAATGCGTCATCTCTATTTACGGGTTGACGACACTAATAAATCGTCAACATTATTTTTGCAGAACAACGACACATTCCTCGACAAATGACGACCCTCTTTATACACAGACGACTCTACATTCCCAAATATAAACCATGCTGCCCAGTTTTCACCTTGGGTCGTTACTGTTTATATATATCCCTTGACGACTCTAGACGAACTAAGTGGAGAGAATTTGAAAACCAACGGTAACTTTGACTAGTAGGAGCATTTATTGCAGAAGTAACCGTTTTTTTTTTTAAAAAACTAGCCGTTGGGTACATTTTTGCTATAAATAGAGACCTATCTCTTCCAAACTTATTCACCCATCACTTTCAATCTTCCTAAATCAGTAACCCATCACTTTCAAACACTAAAAAATGGCTCCAACTCCGTTCAATAATCTAGAAGATGTTGCTATTGTCAGAGCACACACCACTCTCACAAAGCATTCCGTTGAGGAAGCGCAATGGGTGGCTGAGAACGAAGACCCAACAAGAGGGCCTTACTTTGGGGATGATCAAAACACCAATGCTTGGTGGAAACGGGTGTTTAAGGTATTCAAAGCACTAAGCGGAAATCGTTACGGGGAGGACACTCACGCAGATAAGGGAAAGATACGCTTATTTATACAATGAATGCGTACATCTTTGAGAAACGAATTGAAAGCTCGTAAGGACGCTATGCCCAACGAAGACCGAATGAGTAGAGTAAGTTTGTGAATCAATAGGCCTCTCATCAAAAATTAATTATTTGGTTATGATTATTCAACAACGCTAACTTATTTAAAAAATTGTTTTCCCAGTATACTTTGGGTCGGAGCCAATACGAATTAAGGTACGGTCATGAGTTTCTGCACGAGGACTGCTACACTCTCTTGGAGGAAGTTGAATGGCAATTCGCCCTATATAATTAAACTCGTAGAGAATCCCTAGGGCGTGTATTGAACAATTTTATGTGTTTTACTTCTATTTTATTTCAACTACATGTATGTTTTTTCGGATTCAATAAAATGAGTGACTTCAAATATTGGTTCAATAACTATATTTCATAAAGGGTCGTCATGCTATGTAAAAACACACGTAACGACTCTAAAGATTGTTAGAAATTCTTGGCATGAGTCGTCATTTTTGGAGAACAACATATTAACGACTCTAAAGGTCACATAACACAGAGACTCTTTGACTACAGAGTCACGGTCAAGAAACAAAACACATGGACGACTCTTTTGATCATCAAGAGTCGCCACTTGGTAAATATATATAATGACGATCCTTCAAGCGTTAATGTGAATTTTGAATTCACCAAATGTGGTTGAGTCGGGCAACGGTTAAAAATTCAAAAAGTGATCTGTTGGGTCCTTAATCTCTATAAATAGAGACCCATACCTCACACATTCTTCACCCAAACCATAATTCTAAACCTTCACATTCATTCTCATACATTTATTATCTAAGAGGAAAAAGAAAAGGAAACACCATGACTAGTACTTACACTTGGAAGAGAATTGTGCTATTGTGAGAGCTTGGAAAACAGTCACAAACCACTTTGAAGATCTAGGAAATGACATTGATCAAACATCGGATGCTTGGTGGAACCGCGTATTCATCGTTTTTGTGGCGTTAGACGGAAATTGCAACTCAAGGTCTTTGAAACTCGTCAAGGAACGGTTCGAGGAGATATTCTTCGAGTGTGAAGTTTTTAAAAGAGAAATCAAGGCCGTAAGGAAGCCATGCCCAATATGTCGGGTGCTATGAGAGTAAGTATTTAAACAAGAGGTAAAACTTATCCAAAGCTTTCAACAATACTAACCGAGCATGTTTGCGTTTCGATTGAGGAAGGCGTATGGCTATTACGAGAGCTTCGTGGGAAAAAGTTCGAGTTCGATGATTGCTACTTTATCTTGGAAGGCACCATGTATAATTACGCCATTTATGATTAGGTGTATAAGTGCACCGTTGTTATCTATTGTATTTCATTTCCTTCAATGTATCGCTATGAAAGATGTATGCCTTTTATGATTCAATGAAATGATTCTATGAAATCAAAAGTTATGATAATCCACTCAAGGGTCGTTAGTATTTTAAATAACACACCGAACGACTCTACTTAAAAGTTGAAATTGCGGGATAGGGTCGTCACCTTCTAGGAAAACATATATGACGACTCTAAGTTTTTTATTTCTCGAGAGTTAGGTTTAGAGTCGTTTGTCTCTAAACAAACAAAATTAACGACCCTTATTGACCTAGCATAAAGAGTCGGAGTGTTTATCACACGCCCCTAACGATTTTTCATAACCCGGAAAAGTTGCGAGGTTTGAGTCGTCATCCGTAGTTTCAATTCACCGACGACCTTTAATAAGTCGTTAACTAATCCAACCCCGACTATAACGACTCTCACACTGACGACTTAAAATGTGACCATGAATCGACCCCTTGGAGCACCATTCAGACAATTTCAAGAGTATATGAGGTTTACCTGATTGTTTTGAGGTGCGGGTTCTTCATTTGGAGTATCGGTTCCTTCATTTTGAGGAGTAGGATCTTCATTTCCACCATTATTCATGGCTTCCTCCATTAACATCTCCTCATCAAACATCCAATCCATATGATTAGTTGAGACAATATAACCATCAACACAATCATGGTTGTTATTTGAAGCTTCACCACCCTCATTCCCTCCACTTGAATCACTCATTTCAAAAACCCTAATTTTTCCACTCAAAAACTTCTCCTCTTCTTCTCAACACATAAAACCCAAAAATAAAATCTCCACAAATTTTTATCCTAAAATCAGATTTTTATCTAAACACAATTACCACACTAATCAAGTTAATTAATTCTTAATACTAATCACTTAGGGGCATTTTAGCCATTTAAAAAAAAATATAGGGGTGACCCAAATTAGGATTGGGTGACCTTTTTTGTCATCTAGTGCTTGGCCCCCAATTAAAAGGTCTGGCCCCCAATCAATCCAGGATTTAAAATTACAACATTGAAACAAATTGCTTGAATTTGAACTTTTTAAAATCTCAAGTGCTTCACTGTAAAGTGCACAAAGGCACACACTACACACACACAATTCTGACCACACAGCAACATCAGTTCCACCGACTGTTCCTGAACTGAAGTACAAAAGGAAAAGTTAAGAGTTGCCAAAATAACACAAATACCTGATATATCTTCTAACTAGAACAACATCCCAGTCTGATCAGCAAATTTACTAAAGAAAACTAGTGCATAAAACCCTCATAATGTCCTGTTTTTCTTCATTCTTCTCAACGTGTCTTCTTCTTCATTGCCATCGTAATTACTAGTGCCGCCAGCTGCTGCACCACTACCTCCGTCATCGTTGACGTCCTCCTCATCTTCTTCTTCCGATTCATCGCTATCCTCCTGCTCCCCCTTGTCGTCTTCTGCTTCCGAGTCATCGCTATCCTCCTCCTCCCCCTGGTCGCCTTCTACTTCTGAGTCATCGCTATCCTCCTCCTCCGCCTCTTGGTTATCATTATATACTTCATCTGATTGTACTTGCCCGAGATACATACCAGTGTCGAGTGAAATTAGACTCTCTACATAGACAGAAGTGGGCAAAGATGATGCTGATATACCCTCATAGGTCTTCAGAGTTCTAATTGTCTTAGTTTCTGGGTCATATAAAACAAAACGCAAAGAGGCATGCTCATCGTGTACCCCAAACAAAATCTTTCCATTCTCTAAAAACTGCAGCGGAGTTGAATGGCCCATAATGTCAAATTTATCTATGCCAAAGGTGAGAGAATGGATCCATGATTTCTTCACCCCATTGTCCTTAAACTCCCAGAATTCAAGACTACTCCCATAATCATCAACAAGTAACCAAAGAGATCCTCCTAAAACACACAAAAACACTTGGTAATTATCATGCTTTCTTACATCAGGTATTGGAAGCTGATCAAACACTTCTTTCTCAAAATCAAAGCGAAGAATGATTTCCGAGCGCCTGCCCTCTCCTAACACTCTCCACTGAACAGCTCCGTTAACAGGTAAACGACCCATATCAGGTATTTTAACGGTATTATCGAACATATGAACCTGGATGTCCTGAAGTCTTCTCCATGAATTTGATCTTAGTGTATACACCAGAACCTTACACCAGTTACTAAAAAAATCCTGCGCTAAACATACAACTTTGAAATCCCCAATCTGGTGATCATAACCAATTCCATATTCTTCGGAAACCTGCCGCACGTTCAATCTAGTTGCTGGATTTGGTAACTTCTTACATTCGTTAGTCAATGGGTTCCAAAGGATAAGTACATGAGAATTTGACTTATTAATATGCCTCAACAAAACCAAACCATTACAACATCCAAAATACTCAATTCCCCTGTAAGATTTAACAGGGTATTCCACATGACCAGAGCTCTCACATGTGGAAGATGATGGATCATAACTAAAGGTATAAATATCATTCTGATTGTGAAACATGATACTAAATCTATTCATCTCAACAGCATGCTTATATTGTCTTTTAAGAAATTCAGGGTTTTTCAATAAATAGCACCACCCTTTGTTTACACACCTGAATCGTGCAATTGACTTCACAGGCACCCGAACCAGGATGTCTGCTAGGATATCCCATGGTAAGTTCACCATTCCTGCAGTTCAAACAAAATAATATTAGAAAAACTAAGTACCATTTTTAGCAATACTCATACTGAGACCTTGGTAAACACAATTAAAAACAAGAACAAACACTATCATTCTTTAACTTCTAATTCACTGAATCATTGCGCAAGACCTCTTTCTCTTTGTGGTCTAATCATTGCCCAAAACTCTTGGATGTTGAAGTTCACCCAATTGATAGCAGCAAAATTAACACATCCCTTCACCTATAAATCCCAGACACAATTAACTAGGATGGTTCCAATCCAAATTCAACAACGATACATTATCACAAGATCTACCACAGGAATTACGCAAAATAGATCTGAGCAACATAAACCCCTAGGTTGAAATCCCTAACTAATTAAGTGTGTGCTAATATTTATGGATGAAATTGATGAAGTATTTAGTCAGTGTTGGTCCATAATCTCTTAGTAAGAACCATTTGAAGCACATTTTTTAAATACAAAAGCAACTCATGATGATTCAGATCTAGTTTCTCTGAATTTCCAACCAAAATGAGAAATTAAGAAAAAAAAATAAAACCGCAAATGAAATTGAAGAGAGAGAGAGAGAGAGTACCTTCCGGAATGAATCGGAAATGAAGTTTGCAGAGGATGAATGTGTGGAGTGTTTATGGAAGGGTGGGAATTCAAAGGTTTTGATTTTTGATGGAGGTTCTCAATTTGGGGGAAGTGGAAGTAAAAAGAACCTAGATATCTGTAGTAGTGTTATTAGGTGTGTTTGTACTTAGTAATATTTCTGTGGTCTTATCTCAACCGTTAACATTTCAACAATCCGACGGTAATACACTCACTTCTTTAATAAGATCTGACCTCTTTGCTTTTCTTTTTTTTTTTTTTTTTTTGATGGGAAGACGAAATTTATTAGCTAGCAAATATAATACAAAAGATCTGCGATTTCGTTTTTATCGAAAACATTGGACATAATGCTAGTAATTTTGAGTTGTTGTTGTATCTTCATGGATAAATGTTGTAGACCTTTTATCCTTGCTTCCTTGGCTATTTTGTCTGCTGCTGAATTGTATTTTCGATTAGTATACTTTACCTTAGCCTGCGGGAGTTCTTGAAGGATTTCTTTTATTTCTTGCACAGTGTTTTCGGCTGTCCAGAGGGAGCTTGTGTTGACCTCGTTGATATTGTCTGCCAAGGGTTTGCAATCAGTTAAAATGGTGACACTAGATAACACATTTTCCTTTAGCCACATAGTCGCCTTGTGTAAAGCTCTTGCTTCCGCATGGAAAGCCGAAGTGGCTTTTTCCGATCCAGCTGAAATGTGCATGATGGTGTGTTGGTCAACTGAATATAATATGTGCCCATATCCCATCGATAGGTCGTCCTCTTTGAAAGAGGCATCTACAAAAATTATCCAGTCAGTCTTTATGGTTGACCATTTGGTATTGATCAGCAATGTTCCGTTGGCTTCCGGCCCTTTGGTAGTAGAATTTTCCGGAATGGACTGCAAGAAACTGTTGATTTGGGTTATTAGTTGTGTTGGATTTGGGATTGTCTCCTCAAAAACCACCGAGCATCTGTATTTCCACATGAACCAAAGAATAGTTGCAATTTTCCCCCTTATATTATTTAGGTTTGGGTTTTGGATCCACCTTTTAACCCAAGTTGTGATTGAAATTGTATCGTCTGAGGGTATTAGATGACCTAAAGAGAAGCTGAACCAAATGGCTCTGGAAAATGGGCATGTTCCAAATAGGTGAATCTCCGTTTCCTGAGCTTGCATATTACACATTTGACAAAAAGTTGCGATTTCCGGATTGTGTGCCCCCAATCTTGATGAAGTGGGTAATGCTTTCCCAGATAGCTTCCACACAAACAGCTTTATCCTCGGAATTGCTTGTATTCTCCAGATATTTTTCCATGGGAAATCTAGTAATGATATGTCTTCTTCTTTCGTTTGATTTGCTAGGAAATTATAAATATTTTTGGCTGAGAAAAGTCCCGATTGATGATGCAACCATTTTATATTATCTTCTTCATCTCTTTTTGGAGAAATGGCTTGGATTTTATCCCTCATTTCTGAGCTAAAGTAGGTGTTTAGCTTTTCGTTGTCCCACTTGTTCTCTTCTGTGATTAAAGCTTGTACCTTTGTTGGGATTATATCCTGAGTCAATTGAGGTTGTGGAACTATTTCCTCATTTGGAATCCATCTATCTTCCCAAATCTTTATTGATTCTCCATTTTTCACTTGCCTGGTAAAGTTTCCTTTGATTAATTCCAGTCCTTTTCGGATGCTTGTCCAAATCCACGATAAGTTTGAAATTTTTGATTTTTCCAAAGGGTTAGAATGGGGGAAATATTTTGCTTTGAGAATTTTTTCCCATAGGTGCTCCTTTTCTAATAGTAATCTGCTGGCTAGTTTTGTGAGAAGGGCAATATTGAATTGGTGTGGGTTTTTTATACCTAAGCCCCCTTTCCCAATGGGTTTGCAAATATATTTCCAAGCCCTAATGAAACCTCCTTGCCGTTTTTGTTTATCTTTGTTCCACCAGAAGTTTCTTTGTATTTTGTCCAACTTGTTTAAGGTTTCCTTTGGAAGAGCAAGAACTTGCATCTGGTACGTTGGAAAAGCTTGGAGAATAGATTTTATCAGAACTGTCCGACCCGCTTGAGAGAGGAGTTTCGATTTCCAACCTTGTAGAGTTGAATAATATTTCTGTAGAAGAGGCTCAAAATTTGCTTTCCTATTTTTATCGAAGAATAGGGGTGTTCCAAGATATCTATCATTTTTTGTCATTAGGGGAACTTTTAGGATTCTGGCTAATATTTTTCCATGTTTTGGGTGAATTTTTGGGCTGAAATATACACTTGATTTTTGTAGATTTACCATTTGACCTGTTATGTCTCCGAAAAGAGAAAGGATTTCCAAAAGATTCTTTGTTTCCCCTAAATCGGCTTTTGTGAAGAGAAAGCAATCGTCAGCGAAGAACAGGTGGGAGATGTTTGGGGCTTCTTTATTGATCTTAAAGCCAAATATTTTTTCTCGGAAACCGCCTTGTCTAGAAGCCTGGATAGAATTTCCATGCAGATTAGAAATAAATAAGGCGAGAGCGGGTCTCCTTGTCTTAATCCTCTAGAGGTTCTAAACTTTGAGCCCGGAGAGCCATTGAGAAGAATAGAGAAAGAAGTGGTAGAAATGCATTGGAAGATTAGACCCGTCCACCTTTCGTCAAACCCCAAACTAAGAAGAGATTTTCAAAGAAATTCCACTCCACTCTATCGAAGGCCTTAGATAGGTCTAGCTTCAGAGCTAGATGTCCTTTTTTCTTTTTTGAGGTTTTAATTGAGTGGATGAGCTCATGGGCGATGATAATGTTGTCGGTGATTTGTCTGATAGGAAAGAAAGCGATTGGTTTGGTGAGATAATTTTGTTGAGGATGGGTTTTAATCTGCTTGCAAGAATTTTTGAAATGAGTTTGTAAATGGTGTTACTTAGGCTTATTGGCCTAAAATCAGACGGAGTTTGAGGGGTAGAAATTTTTGGAATAAGGGTTATGAAAGAGTGGTTCAATTCCTCATCCAGAATCCCCGTTTTAAAGAACTCTTGGACAGTGTTAATGATATCAGGGCCAAAGACTCCCCAGTTGGATTTAAAAAATCCTGGTTGAAAACCATCCGGCCCCGGCGCTCCCCATTGGTTCATATTGGAGAGAGTTAGCCAGATTTCATTTTTTGAGGGAATTTTTAGAACCGATGAATTTTCTTCTTCCGATACGCACGGTTCTATGATGCTAGACAGGTCAAAATTACAATTGCTTTTTTGGGATGAGCCAATTTGGGAAAAATGATTGATTAGAAGAGAATATATTTGATCTCTGTCGGATAGCCATAAGCCAGAAGGTTCTCTAAGAGTGTTTATGGAGTTGATTCTTTTCCTATTGGAGGCAGTGGCATGAAAATATTCTGTATTTCTGTCATATTCTTTAAAAAATTTATCTCTTGACAGCTGGTGGTAGTAGTCATTTTTGATCTGGTACCATTTACCTAATTCCTCTAGGAGTTGCTTTAGCTTATCTATATCTTTGGCAATTTTCCCGGATCTATGGATATTCTCGATTTTATTGTTTAAATTTCTGATATTTTTATGTATGTTACCAAAAATATCCGAGTTCCACCGGGCAAGATCAGAGGATAATAGTTGGAGTTTGAGGGTAAAATTATTATTTGTTGAGAAGGTAGAGTGAGATTCCCAAGAATCTTTAACTACTTCGGTTAAGCTAGAATGTGATAGCCAGGACCTGATACATCTAAAAGGCTTTTGAAGTTTTAATTTTTCTGCTTCCAATCTCATATGGCCATCCGAGCAAGGGCCGTGAGTAATGTCACTCCTAGTTAGCAATTCTCCGAATTATTCAAACGTATCCGAACTGACCGAATCCGAATGATACTTCTGAACTATTTGAACTCCGAACCTAGTTCCCGGATTATATGGACCTCACGAATGATTCGCGAACGTATCCGAACTAATAACCGAATCCGAATGATACTTCCGAACTAGAACTTTAAACCTAGTTCGCGCCCAACCTCGCTCTCCCATAGGTAATTCTCTGACCAGAGTTCTGTTGATTGGTTTTTGTTTGATTTTGTATATACTTTATATTTAAATACAATTATTCAGTTAAAATTTTCTATTGGTAGTTGTTAAACAGTGTTTTATGTGTTAATTTTTGTTTAAAGTCTATAAACTCGTTTTATAATACATTTATGCGATTAAATTGTTTACTTCTTGTTAAATAATCATGCTAAAATGTTATTTCCCATCTTATAAATCATATACAAATAAAATTAGTCTCGTAATAAGGTCATAATACTTATCAATTTATCATATATGTAAGATGAATTTTAAGTGCCAAACTTACATTAATAAAACGAATATGCACGTACGTATGCCGTTCCGAACCACTTTCCGAACAACGAACCGTTGACCGTATTTTTGACCGAATCCGACCTATCTGAATCCGTATAATTCCCGTGCGTATGTCGTCCCGAACTACTACCCGTATCCCGAATTGCTAACTAGGGTGTCACTCTTTTAAAAATGAAGGAGGCCTTGCCAATTTGCTCCATGAATAACTTCCACCCTTAACCTGTTTACACAACTGTTCAATCTAGCAAAAGAAAGCTAGTCCCCTCACGTATAGACAGGGGCGGAGCCAAGAATTCTGTTATGGGGTGCAAAAAAAATTATTAGGGTACAAGTGCATATCTTTGCAGTGGGCTGACTCCTCCCCTGCGTATAGAAAAGTTTGGTTTGGATGGTGGAGTGTCCCCCGATTGATAGGTCTTCCAGATATAAACGGGATACTGTCTCCCGTTTAAGTTGTGATATTTTTTCCACCTCATTTCTAAGAGTGTTATCTCTTACATCAAAGACGAGCTCCACCTTTTTTGGGGAGAAGCTTTGTGAACAGGTTGAAGAGAGGAAGGACTTTTATGAAAAAGGCATTGCCCCTAGAAAGAATGTACATTCTTTCAACACGACAAAGTAATGTTGAAAGTGGCCAAATGGTCAAGTAGTAAGATCACACTTCTTAAAATGTATGGGTAGATCTTTATATCTAAGATCTTTTTCTTTTTTTTTTCTTAATAAGAAAACAGGGATAACCCTGAAGTTACATGAGATGACCAAAACAAGAACATACAGGACCAGACGATATGTGATTTCCAAACAGAACCGAAATCTCGTAACCAAAATCTAATACCAATGACCAGGCTATCGAACAGTAGCAGTAGCAATAGCAGTAACATCCCCGTGCATAGGGGTGAGCTTGAACCAATGAAACATGATTCACAACTCGGTAGAATTTTTTTTTTAATCGATCTAATGAAACCCTCTTCCAAAAAGAGTTCTATGAGACCAAAGTTGATCCACATCTTCCACGGCGTGCTTACAATAAACTCATCAGAAAAATCTTCTGAGCTCTTCCACCGGCCGGAAAGATACAAATCAAAATTAGGATAATACATATTTTGGAGTAGATCATCACCATCCTCATAGCATACATACATCAAATCACCAACAAAACCAAACAAACCAGACCAACAATGTTACCAGAAGAATCACAAGATTCACGAAAACATTTTCCCTATTGGGGAAACAAAGCATCCGCCGGAGAAAACATTCCCTCATTACAAAACATCTGTCCCCAAATGAAACAACAAGATCATGAATCTCTTCCAAATCTTGTACTCGTCGGAGGAGGTTGCCGTGAAGAAACCGGTTGCTGCATATCACATTTATTTCAACATTTCTAACACCAACTAACCCATATGAAAAGGAGAAAACTCCATCAACATAGCCGGACAAGCCTAAGGGAAAAGCCAGATCAAGACTTAAACTACTAAAACAAGAAAATAACAAAGCAATAAACGTATTACAAACTACAGAAATTAAGATACAAGCATAAGTTAAACCGAGAACAAATGGACAGACCGATCTGCTCCGAGCCGCCGGAGAAGGAACTATTGCAGCGATTTGGATGTAGTTCATCACTGCAACAGATTGAGAGCACTAATGTCTTATTAACATCACAGAGCTGCACAAATCGAGCACTGATTCGCAGAAACAAACCTAAAGATTGCAAAAGAAACGGACCGGAAAATCCAAACTAGAACCGAAAAACTAAAAACTAGCCGAGGAAATCGCGGCAGAGCAAGACTATAATATTAATAGTCTTTAAGTTTTAGCCCTTCAAAGACTACAAGTGTTCATACATTGTGATGTTTAGTGTGTGATCTATAGCATTTTTTGTTGTAGTGCTGAGACATTATAATTGATGAGAATTTTCTTTTTAGCCCAAATAGTGGTCCCCCACCAGAAAAGGGTGGTTCCCAAAAAAACGGTTCTTTAAATTAGCCTAGCTTCTACGAAAGCCCAAATGGCCAATCCCTAATGTGTATACTTTTTTCATATTTTTTTTTTTACGTTTCGTCTTCTTTCTCAACTTAGAAGCATAAAATCGGGGACAATCAAGCACAAGAAGCTCTCATGCTCTGTTATTGCACCCCATTCTCTATTCTCTCCCAAGCCATTATCATATTTGTTGGATAATTGGCAGTAAAACAGGGTGAAGAAAAGAATGTTGTATTAGGGTTCAAGGCTCTTATGAAAGATTCTTTTCGACAATTATTCGACCCTTTCCCAATTGAATTGGCGAGTACAAACGTGTCAATTGAATATTGCCGTCGGGATACTTGAAGCCCACAATGGTTGTTGGATTCAAAGCTTGTACGACCTTGATCCAACCAAGAACACACAGGTTTTGTTTCTGATGATGCTTGTAAGAAAGAAAACAGAGAGAGTTGAGAGATGTGTTTTGAATGAAAACAAGTCTCCTATTTAAAGAGGAAATCACACCCTTTGGAGATGACTCTTCATCTCCACAGGCATCTTTTCAGAGTGAACAGGCGCGTCTCTTCCTTCAATGCGTCCATTGGTGAAACGAGTTTTCTGTTCAGGTTTTCTAATTGACAATAGAAACGTTAGAACAGAAAATTTCCCCGACGCCGCCTAAATGCCTTCAATTCAAGTGTTTGTTGAAAATATCCAACAATATTATCTCTTTTTAATTTTATGTACGATGTATCCTCTTGTGTAACTATAAAAAAAACTAATAACTTTCAGGTTCACTCGCATTATTTTAGTATAGAATTTGAGTAATGATTCATGTGAGAATTGAGATCGGTATACATTCGACTATTGATTTATTCTAAACTGACATTATGATCTAAATACTTAATTGAACAAAGTATTAGAAGGGAAGTGGAGGTACTTCTGCTGATGTTTTGGCACATTGCTTAAACTGTATATTTGTTGTTTCTTTTCAAGTAAAGAGTGGATATAATGGAAAATTACAAGATCCCAATATAATGCCAGATGCCAAGAAGCGCAAGCCAGAAAACCAAATATGTGCACCAGCCACCCTTTCGTAACTTTACAAACCTGGATTTTGCTCTCTCTGTCAGAGAAAAGAGCGTGTAAGCGCTCGGATACTGGAAAAAACCTTAGATATTTTTGAAGCCTTCACGAATTCACCTGAATTGAGTGAAACTAGACTACCAACAAAACTAGTCGCATGAAAATGTGTTGGTATGCAGGGGATATCAAGAGTCACAAGTCTTCCGCTTTTGGGGTCATATGAGACGAAACCATCCTTGCCAGCTGCTGAACGTGCACCGTGTAATAGAATCTCGCCATTCTTATTGAGATAATGCAGGGGCAATAATTTATCAAACTTTATTTCATCTCTGGAAAAGCTGAAAATTTTGGTCCAAGAATCTGTAACTCCATATTCTTTCATCACCCAAAGATCTATGTTACCATATATAGCATATACGGATAGGTAAAGGTCCTCCTCTCCCAGGACACCCACTTCCATATAATCGGACAGATAGCGCGCATTGTTTAGATAGCAACTGGGTATTTGAATTTCGTTTGTTTTCCCTTCAACTATGTCCAACGAAACTATAACTTTTCTGTCTCCTATCCAATGAAAAAATCCCATTTAAAGGCTTCACAGAATTATTAATGTGACGTATACCATAAGGTATGTTTGCAATGCGATTCCATGACTTTGAATCTAATCTACTAACCCAGACTTCAGAAGTAGCATTAGAATTTCTATTGGCCACTAATTTGAACAACATGTAGTCATCAACTTAATTTCCAATCGTAATACATCCCATATCTGGAAAAAGAGTTTCTGTCGTAGGATTTGTTACGAGTTGACATGACCTTGTATTCTCGAGTTATTGGATTCCAGAAGCGGATTTTATTCTTGGTCCAACTTATTTTATTCTTTAAGAAGATTATACCATCACATGAAAAAATATCCAGTGGAGAATTGCCAAATACACATGTACGACGTGGGAGATTAGTTTGAACAGCCATATGGTAAGTTGAGGAAGTTACATCAAAATCAATGGTATAAGAATTTGAATATGAACCAAGTAGAATGCTAAAATTGTTGTTTTGAATAGCATGGTGGTGCTGCATCTTAATAAACACAGGGTTTTTGAACAATTCATACCAGAGTTTGCACACACACTTGAATCGGGAGACCGATTTGACTGGTAACATCGAAAGTATATCCATGATAATATCTTGGGGAAGGCTCGCCATTGTGCTTTTCTTTTTCTTCTCTGTAGTTGTGCGTGCATATATATATATATATATGTTGCGCAGTCCCAAAACATACCTTATCAGATTAAGATACGGTTTCCTTATTACATACTGAAAACAAATTTAAATAGGATTTGCAATTCCATGTCGCCCCTAAATTATTTCAATTTGACCGCCACACACTCACTTTTGCATTTGTTTGATTTTTCATTATCCAACCAAAAATATTAAGGGTTCGAGTTTTAAACATTGCCAAAATCCAACTCATTAGCTAGTGTGTGACATTCGGTCGAAACGCAGTTCAGTTTTGCAGTCAAAGTTTTGTAGGAGTTGACTATCGGTCTTTAGGAAGGCGGCTTCTGTAGTTTTCTAAAATCAACCGTTGTATATGGCGCGACTTTGAGACTTAGCACTACGGGAAAAACAGTAATCTACAACTGTAACTTCACAACTCGTATATTTAAGGTTGTGAAAGGTGGTATGTTTTACAACTTTTGTCAAACAAAGGTTGTCAAAGTATAAAAACGTCCAACTCTTAGGACCAAAGAGTCGTGATGAGAATCAAAATCACAACGTTTTTGTGAAAAGAGTAGTGACCACCTTTAGACTTTAACAACTCATCTCGTTAAGGTAGTGAATAACTCTACGACAACACTTGTAAGGGTTGTTGAAGATAAAAAAATTACCTTTTGGAAAAATGGTGTTTGAGAGATTCGAACACAAGCCTACTAGGTGTTAGCACAATCCTTAACCATTATTCTTCCTCTCAATATTGGTAATTTTGTCCTATTTTTTTATTATTACTATCACAACCCTTATAAGAGTTGTAAAAAAAAATGAAAAAAGAATGAGGCTCGGTGAGATGAGTTGAAATAAATGAAAAAAATGAAATTAAACCATATTACACGTGTTGGAAATAAATGCAATAAATATTATGGAGATTGTGAAAATGACTTAAGAATTTCATATCGAAAAAAAATAAATTAAATATTACAATTTGTGAAAATGACCATATTACCCATATTAGAAATAAGTGCAATAAATATTATAGTAGGAAAATGACCATATTACCCTTATAGAAAATAAGTAAAGTAAATGTTCTGATTATGAAAATGACCATATGCACCACCCATTAGAAAAAGTGCAATAAATATTATAGGACTACGAAAATGACCATAATACCCTTATAAAAATAGGTAAAGTAAATGTTACTGCATCGTGAAAATGACCATATTACCTTTATTGGAAATAAGTGCAATAAATGAAATGTTGTCTTCATCTAACACACTATGAAAATGACCATATTACCCTTATTGAATATACAAGCAATAAATATTATGGAGAGCGTGGAAAATGACCATATTACCCTTATTAGAAATAAGCTGATAAATAGTATGGGTAAGGAAAATGACCCATATTACCCTTATCGAAAATAAGTAAAGTAAATGTTACAGACTGTGAAAATGACCATATTACCCTTATTGAAATACACGCAATAAATATTATGGAGACTATGAAAATGACCATATTACCCTTATAAAAAAAAGTAGAATAAATATTACAGACTGTGAAAATGACCATAATAAGGTAATATGGTCATTTCAATATCTGTAATATTTACTCTACTATTTCCGATAAGGGGCCTGTCATTTTAAAATCAACAATATGTTACTTTACTTATTACCGATAAGGGTAGTCCGATCATTTTCCACGGTCTCCATAATATTTGTGACACTTTTTTCCAATAAGGTAATATGGTCATTTTCACGATCTACTAATATTTACCTTATTTATTTTCAATAAGGGTAGTTTGGTCATTTTCACACGATCTCCATAATATTTATTGCACTTATTTCAATAAGGGTATTATGGTCATTTTCATGATCATCCAATATTACTTTCTTGATTTTTGATAAGGGTAGTCTAGTTCATTCTTCACAGTCCTCAGTAATATTTATTGCTTTTTTTTTAATAAGGGTAATATGGTCATTTTCACAAATCTTTGTAAGAATCACTTCACCTATTTACCATAAGGGTAGTATAGTCATTTTCTGAGTCTAGTAATATTTTTTGCACTTTTTAAAAGGGTAATATGGTCATTTTCACAATCGGTAACATTTACTTTACTTATTTAGATAAGGGTTGTATGGTCATTTTCTTTGTCTCCATAGTATTTATTGCTTTTTTCCAATAAGGGTAATATGGTCGTTTTTCATAATTATGTAAGAATTACTCTACCTATTTCCAATAAGGGTAATACGGGCATTTTCACAATCGGTAACATTTACTTTACTTATTTACGATAAGGGTAGTATGGTCAATTTCACTGTTTACCTCCATAATATTTATCAGACTTTTTCCAATAAGGGTAATATGGTCATTTTCACGATCGATAACATTTACTTTAAGTATTTCGATAAGGGTAGTCTCGGAATAATGTTTAGGGAATATTCAAATAATCTTACCTGTAAATGGATGGATTTCATCGTTCTTATGAAATTTGGACTTATAAGTAGTCCACTGACGGTCAGGTTTCGATCTCGGAGCTAAGTTTGCATACAATATCTTGAGAATAGGGTTGGTTTATTGTTTCGTGGAATATTCCAAAGGAATCTTGCCCAAATGGATGGATTCATCGATTTCTTACGAAAGTTCCGACTTATGGTAGTCCTTAGCGGCGGGTTTGATTTGTGAGCCGTGGTTTGCATCAATATGCCGAATAGGGTTGGTTTAATGTTTCTGGGAATATTCCAGCGTCTTACTGTAGATGGATGGATTCATCGTTCTTACGAAAGTTCCGACTTATAGTAGTCCACTGCGGCCGATTTTGATTTAGGAGCCGGGGGGTTTTGCATACAATATGCCAGACATAGGGTTGGTTTAATGTTTGGTGGAATATTCCAAAGGAATCTCACCTGTGAATGGATGGATTCATCGTTCTTATGAAATTTCGGACTTATAGTAGTCCAACGACGGCGAGTTTCGATCTCTGAGGCTAAGGTTTGCATACAATATGCCGAGAATCAGGGTTGGTTTATTGTTTAGTGGAATATTCCAAAGGAATCTTACGTATATGGATGGATTCATCGTTATTACGAAAGTTCCGGCTTATAGTAGTCCACCGCGGCCGAGGTTTCGATTTCAGAGC